>CM040187.1:36882184-37214684 GCA_022606455.1 Callitettix versicolor
GGTAAAAAATTTAAAAAATACTTGATCATTGTATTAAGAAGGGTAATTTTGTATATCTTACGGTATTTTTTTGTAGAACTTTCAATTACTTAGTATTCAGGTGTATATTACTTAAAAATAAATACATAGCCGCCTTGGTAGCCTAGTTGATAGCGAACTGGGCTTTCACCCCGAGGACTCGGGTTCGATTCCCGGCCAGGGCTTGGCATTTTCATACGCTATAAATCATCCCATCGTCTGCATTAGCCCAAGTGTGCACAATAGTCAGACGTTAAACACAAATAAATAAATAAAAATTCTATAAAAACATTTAATAACTTTCTCACATTCCGTTATTTCCAAAAAAAACTATAAAGAAGATATTTGTAAAATTGGTTTTAAGATTTTCATGAATTTGCTTTTACTCAGTTCCCCAAAAAGTGGATTTTACTTTGACGTCTGTTTGTGTTTTTATCTGATAACTGTGCAGTGACTTAATGAATGGTTAATTTAAATAAAATGCCCAGTGATCTATATTGACCACAGTGGTCTAGAGTACACACATTTTGAAAACAATTTTAAGTTTTGAAAATGAAGTCCTTTTTATTTTTAAAAATAATAACAAATCGGTTTTTTTCATAATCGACCTTTTAAACTGTTTTCATCAAAATTTGCTTAAATGTATTCATACATAGCTAAACAAAATTTACAAGACAGTATACCCACCAAATATTTAATTTTAATAAAAATGAGTTAGAAGTGTTTTTCTTGTTACATTCTAATTTAAATTATCGGATCTAAACATTTTACTTCAAAATTTGCTCATAAGTAACTAAGTAGCCAAACGAACACATGGATCGCTATATCTCCTAGATTTTTGAACTATCGATAAAAAACTAAAAATGTCAGCAACATTTTTCAGAATCGATTCATCGAATTTTGATTAGTTTATAAACATAAATAACTCCATTTAGACAAGTAAATTTGTTCTAAAATATATTTATTGTGAGCAAGTGAATTAAGGAAAACTAAAAGTAAACCCAAACAGTAGATTTAACTCTCGAAATAGAAAATCAATTTATCTCATCTTAGGTATTCTCTCTCTCTCTCTCTCTCTCTCTCTCTCTCTCTCTCTCTCTCTCTCTCTCTCTCTCTCTCTCTCTCTCTCTCTCTCTCTCTCTCTCTCTCTCTCTCTCTCTCATTATGATTCTTCATATATAACCAAAATCCAGTTAACCGGTATTGAGTAGTTATGCCGATGATAGAGTTCTACATTTACCGGTTTTTTGAGAATATAATAATGAAATGTGAGAGAATTTTTCATTTATTTTTTTTTATCTAAAAATATTTACTTATTGTTTATTTGATATTATCCATCAATTTATAAAATACAAGCGGTTATTAAATAAATTACTCAAAAATAATGTCCTTATATCATGTTCTCGCTGTGTATATTACCAGACAAATTGTGCATATTTATTGGGACTATTCAATAGACATGATTCATTTAACAATATTCGATGACCACCAGAGATTTACCGACTATAAAAGCCAACTAAAAAAATATAATTTAAAAGTATTTTACCAAAATGTTGGCACAAACCTTAACTTGACACCGCATTATCTCATTCCACGTGATTTATTCCTTCGGGAATATAAAGATCGTGTACACCCCTTTTCCCACAGGATTTATCCCACCTTCGACCAAAAAAATCGTGGATGCAATAGCTGCTATCAACCTCGGATATGTTGGAACGAATATAGCAAAAACTGTACCACCGGATTGACGTGTTCCCAAGAGACATTTCTTGAATGTCATCTCTGTGAAAATAAGTATAAAAATACATTCGTTTGTAAAACATATTTTTCTTGTCTGTTTACAAAGTTTTTCTTTGCCACAACCATTATTTTTAAGCCCTTTGTAGAACAAAAAAACTGGTAAAAATCTGTTTTTTTCCAAAAATACGTAAACAAAAAAAATGTGGAACACTATTGTCTCGGATACTCCAGCTCAAGAAATTTTGAAGGAAAATCGATGTAATTCCTTAATATTGATTAATACAAATTTTATCAAATATAAAGATGTATAACTGAAATTATTTTAGTAAATTTTAAATTTAAAAAACTTTACGTTTAAGGATGAATCAAAATTACCAAAAATAAACTATGAATGCTATTGGTTTATTTAAAATTTTCTTTCAAATCATATTTTCTTATATTTCAAAATGAGTATTTTATCCGATTCATGATTCTCAATGTATGATTGATCAAATTTTTTAGTTAAATCTTATGAACTATTTTTCATTTTTTTGTCAGTATCTTTTAACCGGATTTTTTGGAAAATTAATTTAACGTGAGAATGTAATGTTTTTGGATCAATTATTATTAAATTTTAATTGGAAAATGAGCAATTAGAGCGGTCATTATATAAAATTTACATTGGTCCAATTTGCTTCAAACTTAGTACAAAAATCGATTATGTTAATATCATCGACAAGTTCGTTAACCAGAGAAATTCATATAATTTTCAAAATGGAGGCCTATTTCAAATCATGAAGAATTCATAACATTTTTGTCTTCAATATTTTCAGGTTATAATCAGCTTTGAAACCTGCATAAATTAGCGTTTTGAATTTCCAAAATTCGTTGAAATTAAGAAATTTTATTTGGCTGCGGTCAAGGTTCATTTTTTAAATTTTCAATGTAATTTGAAAGTTTAAGTGCTAATATATGCAGAATTTAATGCTGATTATCTTTGTGAAATAAGAATTTTAAAAAGGATATGATAACGGAAAATACTTTTGGATATTCGCTTTTATCAAGTCAGCGAGACAGTTGCGTGCCGTGATTATTGTTTCGTTATAGCATTATATTAGGCCTTTAGTTTTATGGCCAATTAAAAAAAAAAAAAAAATCCACGAATGGAGATTCAGATACAATTTAAAATTTGAACTAAATGGCGCAACAATATAAGATAACAAACATTGCTCTAGGAATCTGGAGTAGTCTGCAGAGTTACATATGTGTATTGCGGGAAATAGACTCATTTTTTGAAGGGGTTCCAGGATGGAATCACCGATCTTCGTTAAAAAAAAGGAATTTAGAAATGCCATCTGACTAAAAACTTAGTGTTTGCTTCGGTTTTCCAGAAATTCCGTTATACGAAATTAAAATAAATAGTGAAAAACACAATGCACAAACTTTCTTACTTTTGTTTATTTCTGAAAAAATGGGTTCGAAAGATAACTGCAAGAAATCGGTCTAAATTTTCGTTTTTTTTTTGTGTTTAACGTCCGACTATTGTGCACACTTGGGCTAATGCAGACGATGGGATGATTTATAGCGTATGAATTTTCCCATTTTTTGGAATTCTCGTACTGGCAGAATTCCAGTACGAATTTATATATTTATAAATTCGAATTTATAAATACAATACGAAGTGTATAAATAAATACGAATTTATTATATTTATAATATAATAAAAAATATTATAGGTTTGTCATAACCTATATTATATATTATAATATATAATAAATATAATATGTTTTAAGAAAGCCACTTACACTATGTAGACCCGAGTATCATATAAGATAAATTCATATAAAAATCTTATATCCAACTTTTATAAATTGGATAAGTTCAAGCCCTCGCCGGGAATCGAACCCGGGTCCTCGGGATGAAAGCCTAGTACGCTAGGCCACCGAGGCGGCTCGTCTAAATTTTCGAAAACTGATTAAAAGAAGTTTATTTTTTTTTTTAAATCGAATGTTCTTTTTCTTTTTATTTACTATCGAAATGAAAAAATTTATCATTTCAAATTTGTTACACTAACATACCAGTAAGTTATAAAAATATGAGAAAAATTTGTTCAAAATTGTTGGATTAAAAATCAAATTTTTGAACAATTAAAAAAAAAACTCCGAGTTCGTAGACAAACCACAGCTAAACTGACTTCAAAACAGCTACCATTTCTATGAAATCCATGAGATTCATGAAAATCTCAAGATAATACACTTTATTTATACTGTATTTTGTAAAGTGGGAAAATATAAGCATTAATTTGGAAATCTGAGGCTTCGACTATGTTGAAATAAAATATATTACTCTATATGGAATTAATGCCAAGCACAAACGGTTGCACTCAAAACGTTGAGGTCGTGATACGAGTTTTGTGAAATGAAACGTCTTTCAACTCGTCGACAATCACATCACTTGTCAATGACCAGTAAAGTGCTAATAAATGACCCGCTAGTGCGTAATAAAAATGTACAGTTCATTAAATCTGTGTTATTTCAGAAACTTTAAAAATTTCAAGATGGCAACCGAATATTAAACACTGACAAACTTAAGTATTGATCAGAGGCAGTTTGAAAGCGATGCCGGCCTCAAATTTAATAAAATTAACTGGGATCATTTAAAACTCGCCTGGTTTAATAATAAGTTTAAAATGAACGCTTGTAATTTGAAACTAGTGACCCAGTGTCGATGTTTATGTTGGTTGTCAGCCAACGCGAGTTTTCATCGTGGAATACATTAAAACTAATTCACATTAAAGTTTTGTTTATTTAATTTAAAATATATTGTAAAGTGTCATAAAGTGCACACGCAACGCGAGCGCGCACACACACACACACACACACACACACACATATATATATATATATATATATATATATATATATATTATTATTATTATTATTACGAGTATTATTTGCGTATAGGCCCTGTTGGATCACGCAAAGCACTCCGACTCATGTCTTGTTCCTTCTAATCCTCCACACTTCCCTCATCCTGTCTCCATGGATCCTCTTCCGCTCCTCCGTCCATTTTAACCCCGCTCTCTTTGGGATTTCATTCTCTGGGACCTTCCAACCGAGCATCTTTCTCCTGTATACGTGCCTATCTTCAATGTCTGTTGAGTCTATTTCTGCGTCATGTAGGTCTATTCTGACTTGTGCGATCCATGACGTTGTTGATTTGACTGCTTGTATATACTTAAGGATTCTGTTGGCAAGTCTCGTTGTTGGGAGTCTACTGATGTGTCCATAGAACCGAAGCCTCCTTCTTCTGATATCTGCTGCCAGGTTCGATATCTTCTCTGTGGTCTTCCGGGAGTGCAACCTGTATCCGTCTTCTGTTAATCTCGGGCCAAGGATCTTCTTCAAGATTTTGCGTTCTTCCTTCAAAATACCTTCCATGGTAGCTTTTTATATGCGTCTCGCTTGCATATAATACCTCTGTAAGTCCAGGGTCCCCAGAATCCGAGTTCTTGGTTGCCGCCCGCAGACGGGTGGATTGGTTACCACCAGGGGTACTTTTAGCATTACTTGCACGAATCATAGTTGCTTGTAATCTTGAAGGTCCAGTGTTTCCACTGGGATTTTTAGAACCAGGGATTGTTAGTTCCTGGAGCGTTAAGTACAGCCGCATCCTCTGGATGAACAGACGCTGACCAGGTTGCCGGTGGTTTCCACTACAAACGCACCCCGGATTTTGGTGTTCTTGGTTCCTCCGCCCTCTTTGCCGTTGTGAAATACAGCTTCATCCGCCATTGAGACCGTTGACCACTTCACTGATTTTTGTCCACCCTGGGTATTTTATTTTCCCAGTACCCTCCAACCAAAATTGGCAAGCATTCCCATCGCCAGGGACGGCCCTCGATAGCAGATCAGCATCTGTCACGGGTGTATATATGTATATATAGCCGCCTTGGTGGCCTAGTTGATAGCGTACTGGGCTTTCACCCCGAGGACTCGGGTTCGATTCCCGGCCAGGGCTTGGCATTTTCATACACTATAAATCATTCCATCGTCTACATTAGCCCAAGTGTGCACAATTGTCGGACGTTAAACACCAAAATTTATATCAAGAAACGCGGCATCGTTCTGCCCCTTTAAATCACCAAGCTGCCGCAGTGTATACATACTGGAGGTAAGATTGGCCGTTTTTATGTATCCATAACTTAAAAATGGAAATTCTATAAATTTGGTATTACTAATACATTAAGAGCCATAATAAAGAGGTAAGGATCAAACACAAAATTTTGAAAATCGATAAATTCAAAGAGTAAACGATAGAAAATGGTACTTTCAACATTTGTCTTCTTCTTCAACATTCGATGCGTCTGCAGCCTGAACTGCTTAACGTATTTCAGTCAATGATGACTCTTTTTTGCAAGCTATGCTTCATGCATAAAAACACTAAAAATACTCGTAAATAAATTTTCTACTGTGAAATAACTGAAAACAAATGGAAAACGTACACATTTATGCGTCTAAACTTCCTAACCAATTTAGATGGTCATTTCGTTGGTCAATTTTATAGTATATTATATTTTTCTTACATAAAAATTTTTAAAAAATATATTTTTTTTAATTACTAAATTGCACAAAAACATTACAAAATAAAAACTAATATTTCAAATTGGAAACATTTGCATTTCTATAGCCTAAACTACTGAAACAATTTTCATCAATAATCACTCGTTTTATTCGTTATAATTGCAGTATTTACCCTTTGTACAAAAATTCTAAAAGTAATTAGGTTTAGAATTATAGCATTGAACTAAACTGTTATTCGTGTTTTATAATAATGTATGTATTTAAATAATTAACAATTATTTAAATGTGCACTTAATAATTTCGGTATTTTGTACCTTTTTTTTAACTGAACAGCTGATCTATGAATGGTGGCTTATTTCCCATACGTCATGGAATTTTTAATATCAAGGATAATCTTGGCTTTCACCATGGAAAAAATATATTTTCATATTCTCTACACTATCAAAAAATTCTTACAGTCCTAAGCTACAATAATCAAATGTAAGTATTAAAATAATTTCTTTGTATATACATTTTCTTTGCTTAAGAAATTTTAAATAATTTAATTTATTGGGTTTTTCTTTCACAATATTTGTACCAGTCAGCTTCTACGAGAAGGATCACCAAACAAAAACCATCAAGTGGTAAATGATCCCCGCTACGTCTACAGTGTAGAAGTTGTTAAATCACCTTAAAATTCCGCCAAGAACCAGTCTTATCGGGTTGCTGAAAGTCAGTCTGCACTTGGCTGCCTTCCATGCAATCCTTCATTACTCACTGTAATGACAATGGTGTTTTTCCATGTTTTGCTATATTCTCAGTGTATTGGCGAAGGCATATGTAAAATCACTGTATTATTAATATTGTTTTTTTTTTATTTTAAGGCAAAAAGCACATTGATACTATTATCGCCTTTCTAAATGTAAGTGTGAGTAAAAAGTGTTAAAATAAGTGTAATGTAAGTGTAAGTGTGTGTTAGACATGGGTACCGCGAGAGACGTCTAAATCCACTCATTAGGTGCAGCTAGTGAGTGCATAAATAATAAATTAATAAACATCCCCACGCAGGTTTATTAATTTTGAACCACACAAGTATTACACTCAAACTACACAATTCACTCTGAAACCAAAACCGTATGATTCGGGGAAGGTTTTTTGTTTTATCAAGGCGAAATCATATTGAGGCTATTATCGCAACTACTAGCGAAACAAAAAAAACGAAATAGACGATAAAACCTAATACTACTTACAAACTACATAACATTTCTAACAAGAATAAATAATTTAAAATCAAAACAATATAAAGGTGGACTGTAAAATGGTCCTAATCAAAGAAAACATAAATAAAATAAATATTAAGAAGCAGTTAACACGAATATAAACGATATAAAAAATATTACCATATATATATATATATATATATATATATATATACTATATATAATATTATATAATAAATATAATACGTTTTAAGAAAGCCACTTACACTATGTAGACCCGAGTATCATATAAGATAAATTCATATAAAAATCTTAAATTAAGAGTTTGCTTGATCCAAGGATACTTTGATATTTATTAACCAAATTTATTCACGACTCAGACAGATGGAGGAAGGCACGCCACCGCCAAGTGCAAAGATTGATATTGCTCAGTAACTTGCGTAAACACGTGACTGGTTCTTGGCGGAATTCAAAGTTAATTTAAAAAATTTTTAACTGTGAGCTTGGTGGTTTATGTTTAGATTGTACATAACGATATTAACGACCCCCTCAAAAAGGGATCAAGAGGTCAAAATCGGAGCTCAATTTTAAGATCCCAGGTGTTCGGTAAGTTCAGGTACAAACCCAACGGGCAGGATATTTTCCTTATGGTTTCAATAAAAATACAATTTCCACAAACATTAACATTCTACAGACTGCCAGTTGGAGTGTAAACTATCGCGTCTAGACAGGCACTCTATAAACAGCGGTCAGCTGTTTTAATTTATGGCCTTCTTTATCTCAAAACCGCAACCTTAACGGAAGAA
The DNA here is from genome assembly GCA_022606455.1 of Callitettix versicolor. Taxonomy (NCBI): domain Eukaryota; kingdom Metazoa; phylum Arthropoda; class Insecta; order Hemiptera; family Cercopidae; genus Callitettix; species Callitettix versicolor. The sequence goes on from CM040187.1 coordinate 36,890,510, forward strand.
GAAGAAATTATATATTGCTGCACGTTTTGTATAAAACTAATATATTATTAACAGTTTATCTATGAGATAGTTTCATATAATCGATTCCTACCAGATAAGTAGTCAGATTATTTTTCCAACGTCATAAAAAAGAATTCTGAAAAACAGTAATGATTCTGCATGACTCATAAATTATTAGATTTTGAATTAAACTTCGTTAAAAAAAACACTATAAAGAGTGTTACGAAAATCATATTATTTGATTTTTTTAAAGGAATAAAAATAAGTGTTACACATACAGGCACTCTATATGCAACGGTCAGCTGTTTTAATTCACGGCCTTCTTTATCTAAAAGCTGCAACTTTAACGGAAGAAAAACAAATAAGATATTTCTACACATTTTGTATAAAATTAATGTATAATTAACAGTTTATCTATGAGATAGTTTCAGATAAAAGAGGTTATTTTTCTAACATCATACAAAAAGAATTCTGAAAAAAAGTAATGATTCTGTGTGACTCATAAATTAATAGATTTTGAGTTAACCTCCGTTAAAAAGCACTACAGAGTGTTCCGAAAATTATAATATTTGTTTTTTTTAGGGGAATAAAAATAAGTGCTAAACATTAATTCACTGAGCTTAACACAAAAAAAATGCAACTTTTTTATTACAAGGTAATCAAGGCATGTAGCTGTTTAGTTGTCAATTTCTTGTTACCAATGAATTTAAGGATTTAGAGTGATAATTTATGCAGATTTAAATGTTAATTACGATATGAAATCAACTTTTCAAAAAATGAATGATTCTTTTAGCGAATATCATTTAAAATTGATTTATTGATAAAGGCCATTGTAGTTAGATGCAGACCTGAGACCTTTTATAAATGACGATCCTGACCTATAAAATATTTTTTAGGAGGATCGTTTACATAAGTAAAATTTTCTACAATATATGCAAAACATTTCAGTATTGTATTTTAGAGAGTTAGTCATTGAGACTTGGTGAAATTTTAGGGGTGTCGAGAGAACATATGCAAACCCTAAACAGTATTATTATGGTTAAATTAATAACAAGAAGGATCACATAATGGATGATATATACTTAAAATCACGTTAGTGCCTTTGTTGGTACAAACACTACCGACAAACAAAACGATAAAGTCCACTAGAAAAAGTTAAGAGCCTAAAAGATTTTCTTGTAAGCGTTAGTGACAGTTAAGTTTTAAAAAATAGAAAGCTGCTTTCTGATTGGTGGTTTTGAACGACCACGCTTTCTATAATTAGTTAAGACCTATTGATATTGTGTCACTAAAATCTTATACGTTCCAGGGAATCAGGGTATTTTTCACCAAGTAATCACCCGGAAGAGGTATTTTGCTATATGTAGTCACACGGGAAGGTCTTATAAAATTAAATAATCACAACAAGTAGATATAGAAGGCAGCTAAAATATCCAAGTGTCGTGCTTTTATTAGAAGTTACTGCTAATAGTTAGGTAAATTTAGCTAAAGTTTGTCGCCAAATTAGACAGGACAAAAGTTTTTTTGTGATATTTGTCGCCACTGGAAGTGTGCTTTAAATAAAGAACTTCAAAAGTGTCCAGCATTAGAACTACAACGTCATTAGCCCACTCCATCAACGCAGATCAACTTCAATCACATGTAAAGACAATCTCAAGTAAAATTAATAACAAGCAAAGTAACTACCAGGAAAATTTCAAGAAACCTAAATACCCTGTGATTGTAATTAAAGTCCTCAAGAATTAAAACTCTTTGAACAAACATTTATAAATTTAAATAAAATAAACTATACATTATGAACAAGTTGGCAATTAATAAGTTAAAAGTTACATAGGTTACAGCATAAATGTTAAATTTAGTAATAATAAATTGTAGGGGTATCAAACAATCTGAAAGCGTAATGTTTTGTTTTTCTTGTGTGTTCAGCCGCCTGGGTGGCCTAGTTTATAGCGTACTGGTCTTTCACCCCGAGGAACCGGGTTCGATTCCCGGCCAGGGCTTGGCATTTTCATACGCTATAAATCATCCCATCGTCTGCATTAGCTCAAGTGTGTACAATAGTCGGACGTTAAACACCAGAAAAAAAATCTTGTGTGTTCAATTAACTGAATAAAATTTTAACTCTTATCAGAGCCCTCTCTTGTCTTTATTTTGTGTTATAAATTGGCGCTCAAAGTGGTGCAGTTAAATAAATGATTTTTTAAATTTTTTTTACAATTTTATATAATTAGTTTTAAAATATATTTGTTTACCCTCTAGTGGAGTTTAACTCACCTAGTACAGGCCACCACGGTTTTGACACGTTACTGTTTTATCTTTGAGGTCGTCACAAAGTTAATAATACATTGCAACACACACCACAACACTACACAATTACACGATTATATTAAAACGTAAAATGTTCAAATTTGATTTGGCCAGACATCACTACTGTGTGTGTGTGTGTGTGTGTGTGTGTGTGTGTGTGTGTGTGTGTGTGTGTGTGTGTGTGTGTGTGTGTGTGTGTGTGTGTGTGCGTGTGTGTGTGTGTGTGTGTGTGTGTGTGTGTGTGTGTGTGTGTGTGTGTGTGTGTGTGTGTGTGTGTGTGTGTGTGTGTGTGTGTGCGTGCGTGCGTGTGTGTGTGTGTGTGTGTGCACGCGCGTGTGCGTGCGTGCGTGTGTGCGTGCGTGCGTGCGTGTGTGTGTGTGCGTGTGTGTGCGTGCGTGCGTGCGTGCGCGTGTGTGTGTGTGTGTGTGTGTGCGTGTGTGTGCGTGCGTGCGTGTGTGTGTGTGTGTGTGTGTGTGTGTGTGTGTGTGTGTGTGTGTGTGTGTGTGTGTGTGTACGTAGCTACATATATTAGTTAGCTATTAACTAAATTATAATTTAAATTGGATATAAATTTATCATAGCACTAATTGAACAGTAAAATCAAACAAACATACAATTTATTTTGATTTTTCTTATTGATAAGTTAAACTATCAGTGGTTTCATTTCAATAAGCAATGAAAAGGTTGAACCAAATAATAGATAATTAGAGGTTGTTTAGCGGGTTCAATCACAAAACGTACGTAGATATTTGCATTATTATAGGTTGTAAGATAACTACGTTATTATAGGTTTCGTATTACTCTATTTTCGTTTTAAATTTCAGTATATATATTTGCTAGTTTGTAATAATAGGCTTACTCGTATATAATTGTATACAATTAGCGAACTGTCATTGGAAAAATGAGCTTGTGCGCGCGCGCGCTTGTGTGTGTGTGTGTGTGCGTGTGCGTGTGCGTGTGTGTGTTCGAAATTTTAGTCCGATTTCATTGAAACTTGGTACAAACACCAATTTTGGTAATAACGTGGATGAGTTCGCTGTCTGAAAAAGTCCGTTCAGTAGCTGCGGCGAATATTTTGATTCTTGAATAATCGCGGCACGCAGCTGTTTCGCTGCCGTGATGGAAGCGAATTTCCAAAAGTATTTTTTTTTATTTTACCCTCTGTTTTATGAAACTCTAATTCACCATCGTGTAAACAGCAAACATCAGTACTTTAAACTTTCGAATTGCATTGAAAATATAAAAATGAACCCTGACCACCGTAAAATTCATTTTTTTCAATTTCAACTGATTTCAAAAATTCGCTACGCATTACTCAGTTGTATGCGATTTTTAATGTTAAAATTTTTTTTTAATATTTAAGACAGAAGTTGTATTTTGTTGTAAATTTTGAATGAAAACAGACGAAAAATTACTACAATTTTTAATTACTTATCAAGTAGAGACTTCTGGGCCATCTTGGCCGCTCTAATAGATTATTTTCAAACGTAAAATCATTAAAAAAAGATTCTCCCAATACTCATTTTCAGTGTGATTGCTTTGATTGTCCAAATCCTTTCAAATATGACCATAAATTATTTATGGTTCAGGCCGTTATTCGGAATAAAAATATTGCGCCATGAACATTGTCAGGTATAGTCATAATGTCCTAATTTAAAACAGTTTAAAATTATAGGTCTTTTGCCGCAAAACTGCTCCGATCAGCTGTAATGGTACATAGAGCAGGGTGAAACCAATTTCGGTGACTCTACCATGCACATACACCGAAACTAACCTTTACATCTACCGATAAAATTTTCCGTTTAGAGGTAAATACATATTATTGTAAAAGTATATAAAACGTTAGACTACTTGTAAAACGTACTAGTAACAAAACATTCGATTCAGTTGATGCAATGCGCACTCGAATGACTTGGCGTAGTGAGAAATAGGGTAGAAGTGTGCACGTGTTTCGTCACTATAAAGAGATTCCTCAAATTTTGTTAGCCTCAATAGAGAAGTTTGAGTACTACAAGAATTGAAAGGGACTAATATATTTTGCCGTTATAAAGAGATTTACTGTTTTGCTAGAAAGACAAATTATATTAAATTATTATTTTAGCTTTTGGTCTCCTGACTGGAAGTATCATATTATTTCTTTTGCTATTTAACCAACGTTATAGCACATACATTTTCTAAATTTTAAAATTCAAACTGCACAAGAGCAGCATCTATAGTGTATGGTTACTAAAATATTGATTTGAAACTTACGACCAACACAGTCGGAGGTTGAGGCGAAGCTGTAAGTTCAAATTGCAACATCAAATAAAGATCATCCGATCTTTCCATTATTTATTGCTTGCCATCAACGAAAACAGAGGTTGGCGTGCACAAGCACACATGAGTCTGAAGCCACTTTAGTTGATCCAAGATTAAACTACTTGAAGTAGGCTATGTTTTGCATGCGACTGAAGTTTATAGTTCCCAGCAGAAGAGCAATTTGTTTGTTATGGCCTTTAATGTTTTACTGCCGTTTCTTTCGATAGTTTTCACAATTATTCGTCGATCTATTTCAGAATTTCGAGTGCAAAGTGTTAATGCAATTCGTGTTCTGTTTGAAATTAACGGTGGGATGAAATCAATTTATTTCTTGTGTGTATTTCCGGCGTTGTTTTGGAACGGTCTGCTAGTTTAGTTATGACTTTCTGCAACATAACCTACGTGTAATGTAATAATCTAGCACACACTATCCGTTTGGTATTTTCTAATGGTTTCAGTTGCTTTTAACAAGTTTCTCTGTAGCGGCCATAATTGCAAAACCCAAATCCCGGACTTTCAAATTAGTGCCGATCTCCTCACCTCTTAATAACTTTCTGAGGATCGTTAATACCTGTGTGTGTGTGTGTGTGTGTGTGTGTGTGTGAGAGAGAGAGAGAGAGAGAGAGAAAGTGAGCTCACCCGCGTTCGCAATTTTAGTCCGATTTGACTTAAACTTAAAACAAAAATTGAAACTTGGACACGTTCGTTAACCAGCAAAATTCGATCAACAGTTTCAAAATGACGGTCATTTTTAATCTTTGGAAACTCGTAACTTTTGTCTTAAATATTTTTGACAATCTAATTTCACCGTCATTGTCAGCGTTAAAAACTACATAAATTAGTATTCTGAATTCTCAAAATCCATTAGGATTTTGAAATTTAATTTGACAGCTGTTCATGATTCTTTATCGCATTTTCAATACAATTTGGAAATTTATATATATGAAGATTTTAATGCTGTTTAGGATGGTAAAATCAGGATTTCAAGAGGGTAAAATAGAAAAATTTTGGAAATCTCTTTCCATCATGTCAGCAAGACAGCTGCGTGCCGTGATTAGTTTTAGCTGGAAATAGAAGTTGCTAGATTCTATTTCGCTAATTTCTAGCTAAATTCTGGTAACTTTGAAAAATGCTGGTAACTTTCACAAACCCTGGTAACTTTTACAAACCCTGGTAACTTTCACAAACCCTGGTAACTTTCACAGACCCTGGTAACTTTCACAAACCCTGGTAACTTTCAAAAACCATGGTAACTCTCACAAAAGCTGGATACTTTCTCAAACATTGGTAACTTTCACAAACCCTGGTAACTTTCACAAACCTCAGTAACTTTAAAAAACCTGCTAACTTTCAAAAACTCTTGTTACTTTCACAAATCCTGATAACTTTCAAAAACTCTGGTAACTTTCACCCCTGGTAACTTCCACCGACATAACCGTTAGTTGTTTTTATTTTTCACACTGTTTTCTTTTTATGGATCACAAAATCCAAGACATATATTTTATTCTACTTCTAATAAAAATAGTTTATCATAACTACGGGATGCGTCGTAACTAAAGGGACACTGATAAGTAACTATGAACGTAACTATGACTATGAACGTAATTATGACTAAAAATTATGACCAGTACTTTTAAATACAGCAAATACAGGTACGTTGTGTCATCTCTTCACTGTTAAAATATTCAACGAAAATTCATTAAAGAACTTGTGACACCAAACTCCTGCCAACAAACAGAATCAGAAGCGCTGGGATTTCTTGAATCCCGTAACAATATCCCAAGTATTACTGATTTTAACTGGCGTTGTTCCAAAAAATGCGCCCCAACCGTTATGAATTATGAGTTAGAGCTACCAATAACTTGTAGGGCTATATGCTTCCGTATCATTTAATTTACAGGAACCTGTCTCCTGGCCAAGAGATACTTCCTGCATTTTACTTCCTGAGCCATCATGTGGTAAATGAAATCTTTTATTAGGAGAAACAAAACTGAGTTCTTGCCTTTTTGAGCGAAGGAGGAAGCGGGGCTTCTGTTTCAACTCGACCGTTTGACATTACGTTTGTGTGTTAATTTGTTTGTTACGCAGTTTTAACCAAACGCATTGACCAATTTTTTTGAAATTTGTTATGAAAGTACCTTGTATAAGTCCAAATAACGTACGTGTAAGTTTCTCCCCCCCCCCCAATTACTTCTGTTTCCAGTTGGCGGCCTCTGACTTTAACGACAACGATCGTATAAAGTTTTGGCCAAACGCATACGATTGTTGATTATTTTAAAATTTGGTACAAAGGTACAAAGTCCGAAAGACTTGTGTTAGATTTTTTACATTTATTTCCGTCTCAAAACGGCGGGCTCTAATTCAACAATGAGAGCGTAGTTGCTGGTCATTTCCTGTAATACTGGCTGAACGGCAAAACCTATCATAATTTTGAATGATTCATGGATAAATAACATAAAATTTCCAATAAATTTGGTCCGTTAACATTTTTCGTAAATATTACGGTTTCCGGTTAAATTAGCGGAAAAGTTACGAGCGCTGTATAGGCTATTAATTAAGAATATACTACGAGGTCTGCTGTTCTTTGAACTTCTAGTGAATTTTCACAGTCATCATGAGTCACTTGGTTTCATCCAGTTTTTAATTGTCAATGCTTATATTACAGCTGTTTAACGAACTAAATCCTAATAAGAAACTTCAGAAATCTGGCAACACTGGAGTCGTTATAAAGATTCTTAATATACGAAAGGCCTTGATTTTGACTTATTTAGTTTTGACTTATTATGATTATAATTATTTATTAGATTATGACTTATTGCTTTACAAGTCATAATCTTTATTCGTAGCTGGTGTATTATTTATTCTATTTTAGTACTTGTTTTTGCTTTTTTTGAACCAGTTATAACTGACAGAGTTATAACTGTGAAATACCCTCTAGCATTCAACCTATGGATCAAAGGCATAACGTCACTTCCGAACTACGGTCTGTTTTACAGCGAATCTTTGATAGATAGATAAGAATGTAGAGGAAAGGATTTATAAAAACCCCAGGCACTGCGATCTGTGGACCTAATGTGTATCTAATTCTCTTAAGTGCTAGTTCTGCAGATTAGTGCCCTTAATAAATTCCAGCAATCTACTATCTAGTTAATCCTTTTGGAGATATTTCGGGTACTGAAATCAAAAACCGTTAACCTCTTGCTAGCGACAGCCTCACAATCATAAAGTATGTGTCCTGCAGTTTCTTCCTCTTTCATGCAAAACCTTCACACGATTTCTCCGTGGCGTATTCCTATCCTGTTCAAGTGTACCTACAGACCACAGTGCCCTGTAATTAGCCTCATTGTTTTCCTGAATTGTGCTCTTCCCAAGATGTCCACTGCAGCTCTAAGTCCTCCATAAGGAATCTTTCTTAAGAGTCGCTTGCTGTGGGAAATAACGAATCTTAAATGCGAGACTTAACCGACTGAGCCACAAGACCAGCCTTGCTTGATACAAGAAAGTAAGTCATTTTCTTTACTCAGGTTGTTTTTCCTTTTCCAAAATTCGAAAATCTCACATTCCATTTCAGAACAGTGAACCAACATCAACAAAACGTCTTCTTAAACCAAACAAGCCTTTAAATACGCTAGAAACTTTGCATATTCGCTGGCTGACTATATGGTTTCATGATTTCAATTCGCGTAGCAAATTAAACTACCCGTATATTTATTTAGTCAAGCTTGAAACGTGTTGTAGACTTGGATTTGCGTTATGGCACCAGACAACAAGTATTTTATTTCTCTAAATGTGCATTTCGTGCCAAAGTTCGTTGCGTTAACTTTGAAAAAAATAATAACCAGCTTTTGTTCGTGTAAAATGTATTATGCGTCACTAATTCATTTAGAAGTTGAAATCGAATTTATTCCTGGAATTATTACAATGTAGCCTACGTTTGTCCGTTACGTCACGCGCATGAAAAGTTACTACTGCAAAACAAATGGCCAATGAGTTATGCGCGCACACATTAAGATATGTAAATGTTTGTTTGTAATTAATCGTTTATCTCAAGTCCAGATAATTCTATTTCCAATTTTTATTACCTACTTGAAGTGGGACAGTGACGTCTTAAATTTGGAGTTGTGGCAGACTTGAACTTTTGCAGTCATGACTCTACAGCGTTTGGCTTTGAATGGACGCAAAAAATTGAAAAATAAATTTTGCTTAAACATTACTGTTACAGTTACAAAAAATCCAGCTCAGAAGCAACTGACTAAAAAAACCGGAAAATAGGCCCAATTTCTCAATTTTCTGAATTTTTGGCTTTTGGTCTGAATTGAATTAATTAACAAAACATTAGGTTTTGAGTAGTATACAACATTTTAGGTTATGTTTTTTTTTAGTATACAAATCAGTTACTAGTAAAGACGCGAACAAACAAAGCTAAACCAAACAAATCTACAAATTTGAAATTTAAAAAGTTATAAACTAAATTTAAACCATGTGTAAATTGTAAAAAATCGTTTGTTTTTTTTTAATTTGTGGACTGTCCCAGAGACTACTGATATTACTATAACTATTGTACAACTTTGAGCAATTTTAATCAAACGCATTGACCGATTATTTTCAAATTTGGCACGAAAGTATCTTGTGTAAAGCCCGAAAGACGTATGTTTAAGATTCTCTCCCATTCGCTTCCGTTTCAAAATGGCGGGCTCTGGTTCAACACTGAGAAGATAATTGCTTATTACTTCCAGTAATACTGGCTAAACGGCAAAACCAATCATAAGTTTAACCTCTTAATGAAGAAGGAGTAAAAATTTTCAATAAAGTTGGTCCAGTAACGTTTTTCGTAAATATTACTGTTACCAGTTAAGTAGGCTGAAAAAGTTTCAAAGGAAAACCGAAGTCGAAGGCTAAAAGCATGCCTAACAAGACGGCACAGGTTACAACTAGTCATCAATGTATCTTTTCTAATTTGTATTAACCTAAATTTTTGTAAAAATTTACGCTTTTTGACCGCTCAATTTTTCTCAGTGTTCGGGCTTAGACGTTACCGTTTAAACAGTAGCGGAGCATTGCAATAAAATAACTATGATTAAATCTAAAAGCCCAACTGTTACTTATAAAGTTTATCTGATTGTACAAAATCTTAACCACTCTGTATAACATAAATGTTTCAAGGCAAAGAAACCACGTTTGTCACCTAATAATGTGATTTTAATAGATTAAAAAAACCTAAACAAGCCTGAAAGGTGTTCCAACGGTAATTTTGAGGTGAAAGTGGGCGGAGGGGAGCCTCGGTTAGTTTCGCCACCAACTCGAGCACTGATGTCAGCCGGAACATAGGAATCGATTTTCTCAAACCCGCCCCCACCCCACCCCAAAGAACCGGCTTGAATGTTAATGGGGAAAAGATAAAATGTACTCACTACAGTAGTTGGGCTCCATGATATGTGCTAACATGGCGAAAACTTTCACGTAATTTACTTTAAATTAACAAACTAAATCCGTTTTGGTCCGCTTTGATTCAAACTTGACACAAAGATTTATTTTTTTCGGTTGTTAACCACCATAATCTGTTCAATCATTCTCAGAACGGAGACAGGTTAGAATCTTTAGAAATTCGTAACATATTTACCTATAAACGTTACCCTTCTATAGATAAGTTTATTTCGTAATTTAAACGTCACTGAATACGAAAATTAATTAAGTCGTTCTTCTGGTTTACTTTTGTATTTTCGAAGCCGCCTCGGTGGCCTAGTTGATAGCGTACTGGGCTTTCACCCCGAGGACCCGGGTTCGATTCCCGGCCAGGGCTTGGCATTTTCATACGCTATAATTCATCCCATCGTCTGCATTAGCCCAAGTGTGCACAATAGTTGGACGTTAAACAAAATTGTATTTTCATTAAAAATTTGAAATTTTAATTAAATGTTCTAATAAATGTTTTGCTAACCTCTTTCTGACAAATCCATAAACTTTTTGGATTATTCTTTTTAAAATTCGATTCTGAAGAAGATAAAAAGAAATTCAAAAAAATAGAAAAATTTTAATGTCTATTTACCTAATCAACGACCATCGTTTTGTATTTTTGCTATTTTTCATTAACCATTAATCGGTTATTATTTCAAATTGTATAAACTGCTTTTTCAAGTACTGTGTAAATCGTCATTTCCTTTTCAAAGTTTAACAAAATTCGTCATTGCTGATTCCTTTAGTTTTTGAATACTTTAGTTTATTTTAATAATTGAATAATATAAACAAATCCATATTGATTCAATCATTAAAAATTATATTTCAGTTAATTTTCATTGAAATCGTAACTGTATTTTTGTTTAAAATTTTTTTCTGTCCTTAATATTAGGACTGCATATCTAATTTTAAAAATAACTTGGGTAAGGTGGAAAAAGTTAGAATAATAACATTTTTTTAAAGTCTTAAGCCAGTTTGAATAGTTAAGGTTGTAGCGTCAACGTAATGTATGAAAAAAACGAATGATAGCAACTAGATTCGAACCTGAGTTCAGGTCAGCGTTGCACCCCATCGTAACGTCAAAGCCTCCTAAACACATATGCACAGACTGACTTTGATCAATTTTCTGGCTAAATATCACATCAAGATTTCTTTAATCGTATCGAAGTATCGATACCAATGCAAAACGTTTCCATTCAAGCCGAAACAAAAATTGCAAACTCTAAAACGCCTAATTTAACGTCTCAATATTATTACAGCTTTATACAAATTTCTGTCTTTTTCTAATAAATATATCGCGGTACGTGATAAAAGCGAATTTCCAAAAGTATTTTTCCATATCTTACCCTTTTTTTGAAAATCTGATTTCACCGTAATAATCAGACTTAAAATCTGCATAACTTAGCATTGTAAACTTTTAAATTACACTTAAAATACGAAAACGAGCTCCGATCGCGGAAAATTCAAAATGCTAATTTATGCAGTTTTAACGCTGATTACAATGGTGAAACCAGATTTTCGAAAATATTTCAGAGAAAAAAATGTTGAATTTTCAAAGATTGCTGCCATTTTGAAAATACTGAATGAATTTTCTTATTAACAAACTTGTCCAAGCTATTACTAAAATCGATTCTGTGCCACGTTTGAATCGAATCTTACCAAACACGCACGCGCGCAAGCACACACACACACACACACACACACACACACACACACACACACACACACACACACACACACACACACACACACACACACACACACACACATATTCAGGATCGATGCTCATTTCAAGGTCCCGGGTCTGGATCTTACCATAATGGCTCCAATAGCTCATATCTCGAACGTAAATTCGCTGATACTTTCTTGCTAAATGTTTTGTGTATGTTAAAATTCAAATCAATGTAACAAATTTAAACGAAAAAACCCCAAAAAATGTTGCCTTTTACTTCCAAACTAAAGCCAAAATATTTTTACTTCAAATTAATTACTTTTGTTGAGTTTAATTATTTCTGTATCACCAAGATTTTGAGGAAAACCTAAATCAGTTTTTAAATAATTATTCAGATTTTCAAGGGTATTTAAAGCAGCCGAGAAGTTTTCGTTTGAAATGAAAAAGAACAACATGAATTATTATAACTACATTTTGTATTGATTCTATTGCAGTGCATTTCTTGACTCTGACAATTGAACTACGCTTCCAGATATCTAGATGCAAAAACTTCTTTTGAACTCGACTTCCTGATAACAGATATTTCGTTCCAAATTTCGAAATAAAAGTTGTACACGAACACAATACTTTCTACATACTGTACTCCGGAAAATCTGGTAGAAGAGAGTCGGAAAAGAGGCGGAAATGGGCGGAGAAAACTGCTCTTCGGTTAAAATCGTCACTCAGAAGGAGTCGGCAGAAAGAATCGATTTCCCGAGCCCAACGTTACAAGCATGAATGCTAATCAAGGGACACCTGCTACGCCATTCATGTCTACGTTGTAATACTGTGCTGTACATTGTAAAATGTTTTGTATTTGTGGATGTCACGCTATGCAGTTTGTTTGTCTAGATGTATTTATCCTCACTAGAATAATATTAAAAGTAATTTACATAGTGGTTTGTTTGTTCTAACTATAATTTTCTGTATTAAACTTTAAGGAAACAAGAGTTAGTAAACAGTCACAACACACGTCTGTTCCTCTAACGTGATTGAAGCAAATTTCAAAAAATTAACATCCTAACAATAATTTATATATCTTATTTTCCTTGAAAATATGTACCAATGCAATCAGAGTTAAAGTGTACGAGATTTTCAAAAATGTGTAAAATAAAAAACTTACGAATATTTTATTTTTAATGGCAGCCATTTTGAAACGGTTGAACAGAATTTGAGGGCAACTAACATGTTTAAGTTACTACCATTGAAACAAATTGTTAAAACGTTACGAACGCTCATATATCGTGTTAGAACACTCATACCCTTCGAAATGTGTCGTTTTTTTAATTATTATTCGCCAGAAACCTGTCATACGAAAACCAAAATACAGATAAAAAAATGTTTTTAGTAATCGCAAAACACTTTCTGTTTTTAAAAACGTGACAGATCTCCCTGCGAAATTGCATCCAAATATTTTATATTTTATTTATCCATTATAAAATATAAAATATCCAAATATTTTTTATACTCCACTTGTCAAAATTCTAAAAATTAAAGTTAAACATATGATAAAAGTTTGTATTCCTTTGTCTTACTTAATGTGCTCTTTATTGCATACCAATACACGCACGTCTTTTTCCAAGGAAACGTTAAAAATTACATGATGTCATAACCAATAACTACATACGTAATTTAAAAATTAAACAATAATTGTGTATTTCCTATAAAATCGGGTTAGGGAGCTAGAGACAAAAAAATTTGCCTGATTTCTCGAAATCGTTTCCCCAGATTTTTACTTCAATTTTAGCCATGAAGGTTCATGACTTAAGTTAAAGAAACATATTTAAAATAAAATTTTACTGTTGACGAGTAAATTGAAAAAAGTAATACAAAAATAAACCTTGACCGTTGTCGGGTTTGTTTTATATGTTTTCCACTTACTCACGTATTTCTATTATTTGAAATGCCACACACTGACTTGAAAATTTTAGTAAAATCTCATGAACCGTTTTCCACTTTTTTAGTTAGTAGCTTCTAAACTGTATTTTTTGGAAGTATAAGTGGGTTCGTGTAATATTTTTGCCCTTTTTGAACCCGACTAAATACACGATACCGTGTCACTTGTATTGTATAGAGGTTGTTCTAAAATCATTGTATTGTATAGGACGTCGTGAATCATTTGAAATCGTTAATGAACAACAATGAAAATGCAATGAAGTTACAAATAGAATGCAAATTTACCAACTTCTAATTAGAATAAACCGTAAAAAAACAACAAAAAATTATAAAACATTTAGTTTATGTTTATACCTACAACTCGTATTTCCTTTTTTTTTAATCAGTGAATTCTTAGATATTTGTGTAATATATGCCTAGAAGTAACTATACAATATTTTTGTTTTATTACATGTTATTTGATAAAATTAAATAACATTCATCAGCATAATGTAAAATTAAGTTACGATTTTAAGCAATTTTTAACGGAACTACTTTGTGACGTCATTAATACCGTTTAAATTGCACTGAGAACGGACGATTTACTACGCGAAGTATCACTCCGCAAAAAAGTTAATAGACATAGTTCATTGCAAGCTTTCTTGTACCGTATGGCATTTTTCAACAGTCGTTTTTGTGTGTTAAGTAAAGTAATATTATTTGTGAAATTGACAACACAAAACTTCATGTGCCAACTGGACGTTCCAATCAATGGTATTCCTCTAGTTAACTTTAGGTTTCTTTTCTTTTCTTTGTGTGTATTACGATAATGCACTCAAATTTACACTTCGGATTCTTATTTATAATCATTAAATTTAACATTTTAGTCACACAAATTTCAAAAATAGGTTGAAATTTAAAACCAATTTGAAAAATTGGTAATTAGACATTCACCAATTTTTAGTCAAAACTAAAATAACCTAAAAATCCCCTATCACTTGCTTTAGCCAATTTTATAAATTTATCAGTGCAATCTAACGGTACTATTTCAACATAAACCCTACACAATTAACTTCACGCTATTTCGTCTTACATATCGACAAATACAATCTGCACTGTCATTAAAATTAGTGTGATTACAGTGTAAAACGCCATGCATATTCAAAGGGCATCAGCAAAGGAGGTCAGCGAAATGTTAGAGCTCCCGTAAAGAGAAAACTTACTGCTTTAATCAGCCAATTGCAAATAACAAGTCGGCTTACGTCCCTAACATATTTTTTCATGGACAGGAATATTGGGGGAGGGAGCGTAATGGGTCTGGCGGCGCCGGAAGTCTGGTAAATATCGGGTACGAATCTGAGCTTCCTTAAACCCAGTGATCGTAAACCCTTTGTTAGCGGGTGCCCTTATAAACGTGCCTGTTTTACGTAAACCGAATTGAATCTTTGGGGACAATAAATGTACTGTATTTACCGCAAACTGTAAACATTTCAAATATTACGTGTTACACATTTGCCTCCTTTATTAAGAAATGTAATACAACCAGGTGGTCAACTGAAATGAATTTTATTCGATTAACAAATTTTCAACACTTTTATAGGTTATGTCAGGTAGAAAAACAATCGCGTCAATGCTAAAACAGTTGAGCAGAACTCTACTCAAATTGTACGCTACAAACTCATTCCGTTCTATAAACTAGTGTAAAATATTTGTGATTTTTAAATAATCGTATCGTATCACTGTCGTGATAGAAGTTTTTTAACCATATTTCAGGGCTGGTTGTGATGTTTAATTTTGCTCGTCGCGTGATGCGAGTGCATAAATTTATATTGGTAGTTATATTAAAAGTTCAGTTATTTTATGTTAATTCTTAACGATCAGCTGATTTCATTGAACAGCTGATAGGTTATAATCGGTTTTAGGTTATGTTGTTAAAAACTAGGTATGTTATAGTAAAAGATCAGTTGTTCACTGAACAGTTGATAGGCTATAAGTTTTAGGTTATGTTGTTAAAAACTAGCTATGTTAATTTGTCATGTTTTCGAACAAATTATCATAGTTAAAATAAAAATAAAACCATGATATATGATTTTTATTTCTGTTTCAATAACAGAAATTAGTTTTTATCTTATCCTCTTTTTAAAACTCTGATATAACTATCATAAACACCACTAAAATTGTAAAATATGATTACATCACAACTAACAATCAATGTAAACACATTATTTCACCCATTAAATAACCTACAAGTTGCACCAAAAATTGGACAACAAATAGATTCGCTTCTGATACAACATTTTATTTAAAGTGTACAGATTTTTATCCGTTTGGTTACAGAAACTAAAATCCGTTTAGCTTTTACTGTTCGTGTAAATACCCAGATTGCTTGAAATTTTGTTCCAAATAGCTGTATAACTATTTCGCTTTGACAGTACATTCACAGTTTCTACAAATGACAATGAAAAACGTTTCATTCAAATACGTTAAAAATAATACAAAAAAACTGAGATTTACATATTCTAGAAAGAGCTTTTTTAAACAAATTAAAAGATTTGTTTTAAAAAAAAGCCTTATTTTACATCTACGCTATAAGGGAAAGCACAATGTAAAATTTAAACTTCGTAGGCCTTGTAGTTCTAGGCCAGTGAGTAAGCAATGAGTAAGTGAAACAGTGAGTGAGTGAGTAAGTTAATAACCTAACGTAACCTTTTGCTATTAGTAGAAAAGATGACGACCTGGAACTGAAATCATTCTATTTCGCAATTTCCAAAACATGAATCTGTAATTATTGTCGTTCAACATAATTATGATCCCCTGAGTGACTAAGCATTCCCCTGAGTGATCCATTCCTAAGCATCCAAGGGGGAGGGCTGCAGAGATTGCAACCTCCCTTTGGAATTGAAAACAATTTAAAGAAATATAAATTTTTTAATTATCTAATTAAGCAAAATGAAAGTGCCAATTATTGCCATAATTTTACTCTTTATATTAAAACCAGAAGTTCTCTGAATCCTGTATGCATAGATACAGCGGGACATATTAAAGTTTAACTTATTCTTGAAGAGAAAAGGAAGGAAAAGGGAATATGTAGGCGCAAACATTTGTTAGTCAGGACACGGTGGACATGAGTGTGCACAGGGAAATAGCGGACAAAATATACCCAAACAAAACTGTTGATGAATTCGCTAAGTTGAAAGAGCAAATTAGCTTCGTTATCTGAAGTGAATTATCAATTAAAACATGCACTTGGGGGGTGCAGACTAGCTGCACCTATTGAGAGGATTTAGACATCCCTCGCTGTATCCGAGTCTAACACTCACTTACACTTACGACTAATACTTTACACTAACACTTACATTTAGGGAGGCGATAATAGCCTCAATGTGCTTTTCGCCTTACAAAAACTTAGTTTATAAAATATATTTTAAATTATTTCTTTTATAACTTTAGTTTGTATTAATTTATCTATTTGATTGTATGTGTTCCATGTGACAGGGACTCTAAAATAAAGCTATGTGTACTAGAGTAAAAAATATTTTTACATTTATCATCAAAATGTGATTTAGAGGTCAGAATTTGTGCTTATTTCAAGGTCGCGGGACTGGACCTTACCGTGATGGCTGCTCCAATAGATCATTTTTTCAATGTTTATTCGCTAATAATTTAAAATTATATAAACAAGTAAATAAATCCTGAAATTTAAAACGGAAGTACAGCATTAGGTAACCTATATTAATTCACTTTAGTAACAAAATTATTGCTTTATCAACTTCAAATCAGTTGGGATTTATAATATCTGTTTTAATATTAGATTTTTATACTGTGCATTTTCCCATTTATTAGTTCACGCTTTATTATTTGTATGTTATCTTACAAACCATAATAATGTAATTAACTACGTACTTTTTTTGTGATTGGAACTGTTTAACAATCTATAATTATTGTTTGGTTCAACCTTTTCATTATTTATTGGATTTATATACCAGTAAACTAATGATAGTTTAACATATCATTAACTAAAAACAAAATAAATTCCTATTTAAGCTTAATATTCAATTGGTGGCACGATAAATTCATATTCCAAATAAAATTATAATTTAGTTAACGCCCATTCTAAAAATAACTTAATTTATATAAAATGTAAAAAGTATAATATTCTCTATAGGTTAGGTCAGGTTAGGTTAGGTAAGGTTATGGTTACTTTAGGTTAGTACATTATGGTTAGGTTAGGTTAGGTAGAAATTAATTATATATTATTATACACTAGCAATAAAATAATATTTTCACAACATTTACAAACAATATTGTTCTGGTACAACTAATCACTTTTATTTGTTAGATATATATTTCTATAAATGTAAATGCAACTTTTTTTCAAACTGAATTTGCATAAACTGAACGTTTATTTCTGCTTATTAAAGTGTAGAGTGCAGAACAAGCGGAGTAATGCGGGTGACGTCACGCTCTCTCAGTGTTGTAACCATTATACCGTGAACGATTTGATCTCCTTCTTACCGAATTTGGCCGATATGAACGTAATAGCTTTGAGTCTATAATACATAGAGATCACACTGTACGGGAATCGTATAACTGGAAATGGAGAGCGCTATCTATCGGAAGGGAAATGAACCATGCAGTTCTAGGTTAGCTTTTTAGACTACAATTAGGTTATTTGTTAATATATGAATCACTAATGATATTAATTAGACATCTTAATCGAATGTAAGATCAATCACATCATTGCAGTAATTTATTGACTCAAGGATATGTAGGCAGTAGAAAAGTGAGTTCAGAGCGCTCTGATGTCGTGTTTTGGTACTACGTGCATTTTACCCTTCATTTTGTCATCCTGATTTTAACATTGGGTGTGAGTTGTATGTATTATATACTTAAGGGTAATAGAGATCCATTGCATGGATATGGATTTTTCCAAAAGCCTAAATACATTACAGTATCGTAATTACATAGAACTGAAAGGATTTAACAAAGAAAACTTAAAGATTTAAGACTGCTCTGGCCGGCATTATGTAAATGATAATAAGTTGCATGCAGGGCAGGGCGTGGAAAGCAGTCAACCAATAACTCATCGATCTTGCTTATCTCAGTCCGGGTTGCAATTAATGTTGAGTTTTGGTGAGGAAGAAATAGATCAATGCAAAACAGGAAACGGAAGTAACAAGGGCTGCAAAGGCAACAGTCACTCCTGAATACGGAATCTTACCAAAGTTGTAACCTTAATTCACGGTTTTTTCAAACTTTGTAAGTCAGTAGTTTTCGCTTTTGCGTGTCTGAATTTGTCCAAATGTTGGTAACGCTCATCTAGAGAATAAAACAACAATCCTAACTTTAAAATTGTTACTCATTGATGGAATAATTTTGTTAATATTATTGTTTCTTTGTACATTTTCAATAATTCCGTAGGCCTATATAGAAACAGTACACGACGTTTCAAGAATAGATCAAATTTCGTTAAACGTATAACGTATCTTACATTTTCCTTTTCCATCACTTTATAGAGGAAAGTTATGTTAACCGTTTCAAAAATAGCATGTGCCAATTTTAACAGATTTTAACATTTTGAACACTGGTCAACTCAGTTCAGGTAAAATCAGTAAATAGATAGGTTATGTTCTGTGTACCTTCACCCACGCAATCTAATAACAGACCAAAAATATACGAAATTTTACGGGTTTAAATACTTTTAGTAGGCCTATAATATTTTACTAAACTGTTAAATGAACAATGTGTTTTATAACGGACAACAAAGGTTAACTATAAATATCGCCGTAAGATAGCTGTGAACTAGGCGACTATATACAGAAAATATTTATTGCCTAAATTGAACGTCGGACTCTCTCGTTCGCATTCGTAAATCCTCGTCTTATTTCGTACATCTTCGTGTCGCTTTTTTCGTTTCACTTTCAACGATTTTACTCTGCCTAAAAAAAATTGTATATCGTTTTACAAAAAGTATTCACTTCAGACAACGCTCATAAATTTTCCGCCAATTTAACCGTGATATTTACGAAAATGTCACACCAACTTTATTAGAAATCGTATGCTCTTTCTCCATGAAGAGGTAAAAATTATAATAGGTTTTGCCGTTCAGCCAGTATTACAGGAAATAACCAGCAACTACACTCTCAACGTTCAATCAGAGCTCACCTGCAAAATTCAATAGGAAAATGGAGTGAACGGGAAAAATCCTTACACATATTCGTCATCGTTAAATCATAGGTCGCCATCTTGAAAGAGAAGTAAATGAGAAAAACCTTACACATGTCAGCTGAGTTTTATACAATTGGTCAGTGCGTTTGGCTGAAACAGCGTACACGCTTTAATGCAAATCAGAGAACGCCACCTTGAAACGGAATGAATGGGATCTTACACATACGTAGTTCGGACTTTAGGCCTATACAATATATCTCCAAATCAAATTTCAAAACAATTAGTCAATGCGTTTGGCCAAAACTACATAACAAACAAACAACTATACAAACCAAATGCCGGATGATAAAATTGAAAGAGAAACCTCGTTTCGCTCGTCTTTGAAAAAGTTTATATTGTAAAAAAAACTAATGGTGAAATTGTAGACGGTAAAGTCGATGCGGTTTTCCGTCTTGAAATTGTACAACTAAAATTAGTGAATTCTTATTTTTGTGTGCAAATATTGTTAATAAATATAAATATTTTACAATGATCAAACTCAACAAGCTATAAATAGAATGATAATGGACAAGTTCTAGTGTATCGCAACGTTTTCAAAATTCACTGCAAAAGTATTAAGATAGCAAAAGCTGCTTAGGCATACATGCCTTTAATACGAGGTCACAAGTTTTCCGATCCCTGTATATATAACCTGCATTTTGGCACCTCTGTAAGTAAACCTACTTAAGAGCTTTCCATAGATATTAAATTTTTCTACACAAATTAGATGCTGAAATATCTCAGTGTGTACGTGACTTTTGTTACACCCTGTATAGTACAAACACTGAACTATGAATTGTGGAAACAAATTTATTATTATTCACATTTCTTTTCTCCTTTTTCACCCTCAGATATCCAAATCGGGAGTTGTGCAGGGAGGCATGCACCTATTGAGAGGATTTAGACGTCCCTCGCGGTACCCGAATATAACACACGCTTACACTTACAACACTACACTTACGACTTTAACACTTTACACTCACACTTACATTTAGGGAGACGATAATAGCCTCAATGTGCTTTTCGCCTTAAAAAAAAAGTTGTACAGCAAAGCAAGGCAACGAATGCAAACCGAAAATGTTTTTACAGAAAGCAAGAACTAGAATCAAAACGAACAGCTTAGTGGTTAACGTGTTACTTATGTATGTAGCCTATCTCCAGGCAACTCCTGTCAGGACGGAGTAGGTGGTTCCGCCCACGCCTACTCAATGTACTGCTCTACTGGGGAGAATTAAAACGAAGGGGACTCACAGGAAGGGATGCGCTGCGGTTCAAAGAAAACTTACCGACGTTAACTCCAAAGGTGTTTATTCATGACTGAAAGAAAGGATAATTAGAACACCACAAAGTGTTTCCATGGAATCTTCAGTAATTGTTGATAACAATAATGTTGCTTTATTTCTTTTTAATTTTAAATGGACATGCAGAATTTAAGTAATATTTTATTTAGTTATAAAAATTATATCCAGCTAAACGGAAACTATTATAGATGATACTTTGATTTAACAAATAACTTGTTTTATGTTCAAATAGACTAGTTCCATCAAGTGATGGTGTTAAATTAAACAAAATAATACACTGAGTTTGAATTATAAACTGAACGGCAAAATCAACGCAACGTGTTCTTTATAGATTAATAAGTATCATAATGGCCTTGAATTACCTAATTTCAATTCGTAAGCATAGTGAACCATAAATCCGGCACAGTGAAATGGACATCGATCATTCAGTAAATTAACTTATATTTTTAGAAATAGTTTTTACTTTGCATCAACGGAACTGTTACGACCAGCTTTTACGGATATTTACAATATTTTCAGTAATTATTTTTCAAAATTTTAATACTTACGAAATAATTAATATACTGTAAATGGCTAAAATATTTTATGATAAGCTATCACACCGCGATGATCATAATCTCACCAATTCTTAAAAACTTTACAATCTCAGTCGAGGTCTGGTCCCTTGGAATCCACTATACTACTTAGTATCCATTATACTACTAGTATCCATTATACTACTAGTATCCATTATACTACTGGTATCCGTTATACTACTGGTGTCCATTATACTACTGATATCCATTATACTACTTATATCCATTATACTACTTATATCCATTATACTACTTATATCCATTATACTACTTATATCCATTATACTACTGGTATCCATTATACTACTGATATCCATTATACTACTGGTATCCATTATACTACTGATATCCATTATACTACTGGTATCCGTTATACTACTGGTATCCATTATACTACCGATATCCATTATACTACTTATATCTATTATACTACTTATATCCATTATACTACTTGTATTCATTATACTACTGATATCCATTATACTACTGGTATCCATTATACTACTTATATCCATTATACTACTTATATCCATTATACTACTGGTATTCATTATACTACTGATATCCATTATACTACTGATATCCATTATACTACTTATATCCATTATACTACTGGTATCCATTATACTACTGATATCCATTATACTACTGGTATCCATTATACTACTGATATACATTATACTACTGGTATCCGTTATACTAATGGTATCCATTATACTACCGATATCCATTATACTACTTATATCTATTATACTACTTATATCAATTATACTACTTGTATTCATTATACTACTGATATCCATTATACTACTGGTATCCATTATACTACTTATATCCATTATACTACTTATATCCATTATACTACTGGTATTCATTATACTACTGATATCCATTATACTACTGATATCCATTATACTACTTATATCTATTATACTACTGGTATCCATTATACTACTGATATCCATTATACTACTGGTATCCATTATACTACTGATATCCATTATACTACTGGTATCCATTGTACTAGTAGTTCAAAGAACAGTAGACCTCGCAGTATTTTCTTAATTAATATACGACAGAGTTCATAAATATTTCTACCAATTTAACCGATAACCGTAATATTTACTGGAAATATTACTGGACCAACTTTATTAGAAATTGTTCTTTCTCCTTGAAGCTGTTTAAGTTATGATAGGTTTTGCCGTTCAGCCAGTATTACAGGGAATAACCAGCAATTACACTCTCAAAGTTCAATAAGAGCTCGCCATATTGAAACGGAAATAAATAAGGAAAAGTGTTATACATTAGTCTTTTAGGTTATATACAAGGTACCTTCGTACCAAATTTCAAAACAATCGGTCAATGGGTTTGGCCAAAAGTGCGTAATGAACAAACTCAAAATCAAATGTCAAACGGTCGAGTTGAAACAGATACCTCGCTTTACTTGGTCAGCAAACGTATTGGATACAGTTAACTGGGAGGGGGTATAATTTTGTTTTAAAATTCTAAATACAACGTCGTAATTATCACTTACATGTAACACGATACAAGGCGAAATTTACTAAAAAATGAACAAATGACGCATTAAATTCAATATTTAATATTTATAGGTGAAAGTAGGGCCTATGCCTATTTCTCAAAAATCTACGGTTTAAAAACCATTCAAGAAAAACTGAAAATCGAACTTTACTCTTAAAATCGGTTGAATATAAATTGAAAAAACAAAACAAACCACTCGACCAAAGTTTATTACTCTTTTACTTTTTCAAACTTAGTATCTAACTTGAGCAATGAATAGCTAAAATTGCCAAAATTTTGCGCGAACTCTGATAAGCCGATTTTGAGAAATTAGGACGATTATACGATTTTTTATCAACTGTTTTCAAATCGAATGTTTATACAACGTATCCGATATTTAGGAAAACTAGACATGCGTGCCAAACTGAAATTAAAACAGTCATTTCATTTACTTTCCTGACTTGTGCAGACAATCATAGGCCAAAAGAAAACCAGATAAAATCCACTTTATTAGATCTTAAAGTGGACATATAAGAAAATCTCAAAATATTTTTTCCAGAATCACAATAGTTGCTCCACCAACACTGGGTCAGACCAACAAATAATTTTCCAACTTATTTAGCTGCTGAAGGTGCTTTTACGAAAGACAAACACTCATGAAAACCAAAATAGTCTTCCGTGTAGGCCTATACCTGCGCAACAGATCCTAAATATAGAGTGTGTGTGCTTTGAAAGCACATGATGGTAACACCTAAATAATTACTACTATCGGGAATAATTAGGTTTGGAAGCATCATCTCGTCAGCGTCGTTAAGGCAATGACGTAATTGCCGCTTTCAATTTACTGGGTAGTCATTTTAATTATCGCGCAAAATTGATAGTCTTTCCCCCGTTCAATATTACCGAATACATTTTTACGGTAACAATCACTTTGCAAAATTTAATTTGCTAACGGAAATACGCGCCAGCTTTGCGGTAAACTTTTCAAAAAGCTGTAAATCCAAGCAATAAACAGTTGATAGAGTCATGACTCGTGATTAAAAGCTCCAAGTTTTACAAAAAAAGTAAATTTGAAAAGTGAACAATATATTTGTGTTTAATAAAACATGGTGTTTTTGGAATAGGTAGTACAACTTTAGGCTGCAGAAAGGCAGCCTTTCTTTATAACATAGCTTTATAAGTGTGAATTATTCGGACTATTGAAGTAGTCCATGCTACACTCTGGATACAATTAGACTCGATATCGATGTTGATATTCGGATGATAAAAATACTCGGAATCGAATGACTTAACTTAGACATTCAGGATAATAATTTGAATCGGAATCAGCTGCGCAGAATTGTTTTGGCATTTCGACTAGACGTGAGATTTGATCCGAATATTATTCCGATTTTGAACGAGCTGCACATGCGCATAATCATTTTAATTTTAAAGTCCAAAACTAACAAAGCATGTTATTGTTTATTGTTTATTATTGTTAATGCATAAACTAAATAAGAGTATACTTCAAAACTTTTCAAATAAGAAAATACTAGTGAGCCAGTTCGACTTAACTGCAGTGAAAGAAACGAATAATATATAATATGTATATATATATATATATATATATATATATATATATATATATATATATATATATATATATATATATATATATATATATATATATATATATATATATATATATATATATATATATATTATATATTATTCGTTTCTTTTATATGTATATATATATATATATATATATATATATATATATATATATATATATATATATATAGCGAGAAGTTGAACAGTGTTATAGCACTCATTTAAAAACAATGTTTGAAGTGACCCGTGACAATCACAAATTTCCTTGGTATATGAACGAAAAGGAAAAAAGTTAAACTTTTTTTTATTAAACCGCTATCCCTGTTGAACTTAAAAAAGCATGAACTCTGTAAATAAAATAATTCATATTATACCATTGGCTGGTATTTAATTACTATAATACTCTATTCAGTTCTTGTATTCTTCCTAAGTAAAATCGTTGCAAAACCATGTAGGCCTACTATTTCTTGTCAATATGAATGTCTGTTAGAATAGACGTTATAGTTATACAGGGTGTTTAGAAAAAGGGTTCCGAAAATTCAGGACGTTATTCTCATCATTAAAATTCGATGAACAAGTACAATAAACATAGGTTCAAAAACGAATGTCGTTTTCTCCATTTTGTTTTTTATAAGAAACAATTTATATCTGTTCAAAATAGCTTCATGAAATTTGGCACACATACACGTATCTGTATTGACGATTATTTAAAAAGTACCTAAATTTTATCTTGAAAATTTTCAAAATAGCGGTCATTACAACTTTTTTGCACTTATTCTTTAACTAAGGAAAAATACCGTAACGAAAGCAACACAACGTGTTCATATAATAGGCATGTAATATTATCGAAAAGGAGGATGAAAAGAAAGAGACAGACATAGAAAGACGAAAATTGTTTACTCGTTTCCGTTACAGATTTCCGTATCATTAAGAAAATTTGGTACACTTTTTTTCTATTCACTCCTCTCGCCAAATTTAATTACAAAAACTTAGCTTCTTTAATTTTATATTATATAGCAAACATTTTAAAAAATATTTTCTTTCGTCGTTACCAAATTTCAGTTAAAATATTTGTTAGAAAATCGACAAATAAAATGGCTTTAAAAACATGTTTTTATCCAAACTTCTGCTTAAACATTGATTGTTGCAAGTACGACAGCATTAATTTAACAACAAATAAATGTTTACTAACAAATTATCGTTTCTTGGACATGATTTTGAATTCCATTACAAAAGGCCTTCACCTACAAGTCGAGACACGCATCTTTTGTGTCGATCGATGGAATTCATTACTTTAAATACCTAGCCTTCCCAATGGCCTAATTCTATAATCGACAACAATTTAATCTAATTTCTAGGCTGCCATAATTGATTGAAGTTTATACACTATACGATTACTGTTGTCAAATATTGGACAAAACGAACCAAACACTGTAATACAATGTTCTCAATCTTCACGAAAAATATCTTAGAAATGTTGCGATATGGTACATAAATTCTATATTTTTTAACGAATTTACACTGAAAATTATCTATTGCATTACATTCGACGTAAAATGTGTGTGTGTGTGTGTGTGTGTGTGTGTGTGTGTGTGTGTGTTTTCAGTATCGATTTTAATAATAACAATAACTTCAGTGAGTCATTATCCACCTAAATCCGTTCACATTTAAAATTACAGTGTACAAAGCTAATATTAAAAGCTTCGCCCCATTAATTTTACATTACATAACAAATATTTTAAAAAATATTTTATTTAATGATTACCAAAATTCAGTTGCTAAATTTCCGTACCAAATTTCCGTACAGTATAACTACAGTGTAATTACTGTAATTCCCAAAATTTTAAAAAAACAATACATTTATATTATCATTTTCTTAAAATCGACATAAATTAGCATTTATGTAGCCTATTAGCAATTTTCAAAATACAGTAAACTGAAATTACGAAAATAAATCTGATGGCGGTTAGGGTTCGTTTTTGTGTTTTCGATGTAATTCAATACAGGGTCTATACCAAAAGTAGTAGGACTGATTTTCTGTAGCACTGGCTGAGCTGTGGAGAGGGGTTTGGCTGACTGGGCGAGATGAAGCAACAGAGAAACACCAGCCGCAGTCGCCTACGGGCTTTGGTTGAGTGTAGATATTGTTTATTGTGATGCGTGTTTTTGCACAAAATGAGTCAACATCTCGAGCAGCGATATTCGATAAATGTTTGTGTCCAACTCGGGAAATCGGCAACCGAGACATACGGGGATATGCAGTGAACCGCTCCAGTATTTTTGAATGGCACAAAAGCACCTCGGTGGCCTAGTTGATAGCGTACTGGGCTTTCACCGCGAGGACCCGGGTTCGATTCCCGGCCAGGGTTTGGCATTTTCATACGCTATAAATCATCCTATCGTCTGTATTAACCCAAGTGTGCACAATAGTCGGACGTTAAAAAAAAAATTGAATGGCACAAACTGTTTAAAGAATGTAGGGCGCTCTTTGAAGACGACCATCGCACCGGACGGCCGTCGACGGCACGAACCGACGACAATGTGGCCAAAGTACTGGGTGCATGTGCTAACCCGCCAGAGAGACCGAGTGAATCGCGTCCGGCCAGCCATCTCCGACAACTGAACGCTGCATCGCGATAATGCGCTGTACCATGGCCCGCTCGTTGTGAGGCAACTGTTGGCCTCATTCGGCGTTGCCATGTTGCCCGTCTAAAGTCCTGATCTGGCTCTATCTGACTTTTTTTTATTTCCCACGGAAAAAGACACGGATGATTTAGAACGTTCAAGCAGCATCGACGAGGGCTCTCAACAGCATGCCCGAAAACTGACTTCCAAAAGGCGTACGGCGAATAGCAGTAGCGTTATTCTAAGTGTGCAGCTGCCCAAAGGTGCTATTTCGAAGAATATTAAGGAATTGTAAACAGATCTTCGATAATTTTTTTTTTTAAATCAGTCCTACTATTTTTGGTATAGACCCTGTAGTTTCTAAAATGATGATAATGTATGCCAATTTTATTCAAACTCAATCCATAGATAAGTTTTTCGTAACAGCTTTGACCGATTACAAAAACACATGTCAAATTTATTAATTGACCAAATCCGTTTAAAGTGGACCAAATTCAAAAAGGCAGTCTTTCCAAAAATTTAACTTTTTATTCACGTTTTTGAAAATCTACAGTGTAACTTGAAAATTTAAAATTGTTATTTTGCATATTTTAAAGTTGATAATAATGGAATCATATTTTCAAAAAAAAAAAGAAAAGGTAAAATTAGCAGGACAATGGAGGTGTTGGCCGACTGACTCAAGCAACCCTCCACTACTGAACTTGCCTACCTGTGATTGGCTCTCTGAAGCTAAGGCGCTGTTACACGTGGTGACAGAGCACTTAGATCACATGCCGTCCGTGGAATGTCCCATGGTGAACTCAATCAATCGGTTCTATTATCTATGACATCTCAGACACCCGTCTACCTGAAAAAATACACGTTATGTAGCTAGTATCTAGTGTAAATTACATAACTGAAGTTCTATTTATATTTTCCTGATATAAAATATTTATATTCAGAAACGCTAACCTAGTCCGTTTACGGAGAACGTGTTGCTGATTGCAAACAAAACACATGCTGATTGTTTAAAATTATACACTATTAATTGTATACTATTAACTCGCCAACCGTTATAATTGCTGCACATAGCCCTGGTATGTTAGTAGCCTCGAACAGGCAGTGTTTAATGTATGCTAGTGTAAGGACGGATAATGCAATTTTGTGGGTGGGACGGTTGATAGGATGATTCAATTAAAAAAAGCCGCTCAGGGGATAATAACTTTTGAAATAATATCTTCAAAAACTAGCACTATTAATCTTTTTTGAGACTTAAAACGCATATAAAATAAGTTGTATATTTTACACTATTACGATTCGATAAAGTGGAACTTTACTCCACTGTAGGCAAAAAATCACTTAATTTTTTTAAATTCCTAATTTTTAAAACTTTTGCAAAACTGCTCCGTTTACATAACGTCCCCTCTTCTCAACATACCCATCTGTAATTTTATACATATAGCTGCAGTTACTCCAGTTGTTTTACCCTTACCGTTAACGTTGATCTCTCGTCCTCATTAGCCTGAGGAAGTTCAGTTAAGCGTCACAACAGTTTCTTTACCAAGTTTCGATAAATTTTAGAAGAAAGATCTTTCTGTTGTTGCAGTTAACGCAGGAAGATGAGAAAGAACCAACACAAAATATCTAACTAATTAACCCCGTTCTCACCTTCAGTACAAGCATTTCAAAGTTCACCAACGTACATACGTAGATACGGACAAAACTTCATCTACGTACAAAGTTGAGACCGGGATAATGTGCCAGGTTTCGGAACATTATGTCTCTTTGACTCTTTTCCTCGAAGCTGCAATGCTTCCACTTTAAGGAAGTCAAATAGGATCTTTTACATTTTTTATTTCTTTTGTCTTAGGAGGGGTGGTCACCCCTTCGCTCCAACCCCTTTAATCCGCCATTGTGCTAGTAGTTCAAAGAACAGTAGACTTGGCAGTATATTCTTAATTAATATACAGAACGATCCACGACAGCGCTCGTAACTTTTTCCGCCAATTTAACCGGTGACCGAAATAAATAAATATTTAGAGAAAATGTTAGTGGACCGACTTTATTAAAAATTTTATGTTCTTTCCCTTTCAGGTCTTGCCGCTCAGTCAGCAAATAACCGTTACAGGAAATAACCAACAATTACTCTTTGAAACGTTGAATCAGAGCTCGCCATCGTGAAACGGAAGTGAATGGGAAAAAACTTTCACGACCGCTTTTCGTGTTTTATACAAGATACCTTTGTACCAAATTTGAAAAGAATCGGCTAATGCGTTTGGGTAAAACGCTTATACATCCGTTAAATGAGAGGCCGCCATCTTGAAACAGCAATAAATAGGAAAAAATCTCACACGTACATCATTTGGGCTTTATACAAAGTCTCTTCATATCAAATTTCAAAACAGTCGTACACTCGTTACTGTAAATCAAAAGCCGCCATCTTGAAACGGAATTGAAAGTGAAAAAAATTACACATACGCCGTTCGATTTTTACACAAGGTACCTCGTATCAAATTTCAAAACACTCAGTCTATGCGTTTTATTAAAACTGCGTATACTCGTTACTGTAAATCAGAAGCCGCCATATTGAAACGGAATTGAATAAGGGAAAATATTACATAACTCGCTGTTCAGGCTTTATACAAGATATTTCTGTACTAAATTTGAAAGCAATCGGTCAATGCGTTTGGCCAAAAATGCATACACTAATCATTTTTAAATCAGAGACCGCCATCTTGAAATAAAATTAAACGGGGAAAAATCTTACACGTACATCATTTGGGCTTTGTACAAAGTCTCTTCGTATTAAATTTTAAAACAATCGGTCAATACGTTTGGCCAAAACTATGTAACAAACACACAAACCAAATACTGAACTATCGTGAAACACAGACCTCGCTTCGCTCAAACAATTAAAGTGTCAGGTGTTTAATATGGGTATAAAATATAACTAGTATTAATAATAAGTACTTCGAAAATGTGTACAGAACAAATCTATTCAGTTTCTACAGAACAATCTATACAACTGATAAGCCGCAAATGAAATTAATCGATTAAATTTAACCGGGGATAAAGCAGAACTACTACAAATGGAATTACCGTGCCAATCAGATTTATGAACATTATACCTGAATTGTCTGAGTCCGATAAACATAATTCGATACGGATTGAGTAATTCGAAATGTCACATCTATGACAATTGCTTTATTCGACCGTGGATTTGCAGTAAGGGTCCTTTTGTAATAAAATATACATGCTACTAGTTTTAAAATTATTACTTAATGAGGGAATATTCATTTTATTATTATTATTATCATCTTTATTACGACATTTTAGATTATTTGGAATCATTTTGCATCATAAAACTTAGGCTATAAACAAGAACTGCCCGCGAGAGATAAGTGTGCCCTAGCCTATTTTACTGGTAGACCTTATAATTGTCATTTTAAACTCAATGCTACCAGTATTTCAAAGACCAGTAGACCTCATACTTGTCTGGCCACCGCCCTTTTTTAACCGGTAACTGTAATATTTAAGGAAAATGTTACTGAACCAACATTATTGGAAATTTTATGATATTTCTCTACGAAGTGGTAATAATTTGATAGGTCTTACCGTTCAACCAGTAATACAGGAAATGGCCAGGTACTACACACGTCATCGTTAAATTAGAATTCGTTATCTTAAAACGGAAGTGAATGGAAAACACCAATTATACATACGTCGTTCGGCCTTATTGCAAATTATCTTTGTATAAATTTTCAAAACAATCGGTCAATTCGTTTAGCCAAAACTGCGTAACAAACAAGCATTAAAACCAAATAAATACAGGACGGTTTTAGTAGAACCAGGGACCTCGTTTCACTCTGTAAGTTAATATACGAGTATTGCAGGCGATTTTATTTACTACATATATAACTCAACGTACTATCTACATAACCTATCTATATAAACCTATCTATCTATATAACCTATCTTTATCAAAGTCTGTTTGTAAGTTGCATATAATCCATGCAAGACTACAGTTTTATTGCGATATTGATGAAATTTTGCAAACCTGACTTTCAAAATAACAGGAAAATTATTACGTATTTCAACATAGGTCCGATTGCTAATTACCATTGTATGTTTTTAGTTTTTTGTTTTTCATCTTCTCGCTCACTAGGCCACTAAAGCTTATTTGATAACATATAGGTGGGTACTTTTATTATTTTTTTAATTTTTTTTATTTTATTTTTATTTTATATTATTTTTTTATTTTTTTGTAATATTATTCACAGAACGAAGGGAAGTCTGTTTCAATTCGATCTTTCGGCATTGGGTTTGTGTTTTGTTACGCAGTTTTGGCCAAACTTATTGACCGATTGTTTTAAAATTTAGTACAAATGTACCTTGTATAAGGCCAAAATGGCGTATGTGTAACATTGTTATTGACTTCCGTTATATCATGGCGGCCTCTGATTAAACGATGACGAGTGTACGTAGTTTTAATCAGACGCATTCTCCGATTGTTTTGAAATTTGGTACAAAGATAAAATACTTGAAAGATCTTACGTGTAAGATTTTTTTCTATTTCAAGA
The DNA here is from genome assembly GCA_022606455.1 of Callitettix versicolor. NCBI lineage: Eukaryota > Metazoa > Arthropoda > Insecta > Hemiptera > Cercopidae > Callitettix > Callitettix versicolor. The sequence continues at coordinate 36,922,533 of CM040187.1, forward strand.
TTCACTTCCGTTTCAATATGGCGGGCTTTGATTTAACGTTAAGAGGTAGCTGCTGGATATTTCCTGTAATACTGGCTGAACTGCTAAACCTATCATAATTTTGACTGCTTCAAACCAGAAAGATCATAAACTTTCCAATAAAGTTGATCCAGAAAACATTTTTCATAAATATTACGGTAACCGATAAATTTTCGGAAAAAGTTACGAGCACTACTGTTTTTTGAACTACTAATAAACACAGTATTTTTTCTCGGCAAAAAACCGTAAAGATTATCCTCGTGTGTCACAACTTTGAAATAAAACAAAATAGTTTTAAAACTATAATTAAAAGGTACAATAAAAATAAAAATAAATAAATAAAAACTAAATATAATAATATAAATAAATATTTATCTAAAACTAGTTAACAATAATATACCATAAAACAACACACACAATTCATTGTAAGGCTGAAAATGGGCCCTACAATAATAAGTAAACATTGTGAATAGGCATTGCAAGGAAGAATAAGTAAATAAAACATAGATAAGCTCATTTGAATCTATCAAATCATCACAGAGTGATTAGCGCCTGCAAAATTGCTTAATACCTAGTCAATACATGACAGAGGGTTCAACCAGCTGTAAGGTCATTATCTCGCTGACAGATAGATGGCTAGACCTACATTAAAATACTAAAATTATATAAACAGTGAACACTCAAGGCTGAAAATTATAAACGTGTATTTTGTGTTGTGGTTTTATTTAGTTTTAGAAGTTTAACATAACATAGAATTGTAACTTCTACTTCTTAAGTATTACTTTTTTTGGGTTAAACACTTGAAAACAAATGTTTTTTGTTGTTGTTATTTTAAGGCGAAAAGCACATTGAGGCTATTATCGCCTCCCTAAATGTAAGTGTAAATGTAAAGTGTTAAAGTCGTAAGTGTAGTGTTGTAAATGTAGACCCGAACTTCCCGTTCAAATGTGATCCATATACGCGTATATCTATCTATCTATCTATATATATATATATATATATATATATATATATATATATATATATATATATATATAAACCGATTTTATAATAATAACATACGTAATACAGTATTATATAGAGAAATCAAGTTTGAAAGAGAATATTAATTAATAGTAACTGATTTTTTTATTTACAATTAAGTTAAAGAACGTATGAAATCCATTAACAATAAATAATATGTTACTTAAACTTTTGTGTATTGCTCAACCTTTTCAGAACTACAAAAATTAATGGATTAACAGTATCTATGGATGAAGACCTCTATGGATGAAGATCTCATGCCTTTAAATATTATCCTCTTTTTTGTCGTACATATTTTCCATTACATTAAAGATCGATGAAGATTGCCTCCTGAAAAATAAAGCGCTTTGCCACTTTACGACATGCAAGAAAGGGCAACGGTGAATAAATCATTTCTTGAATTAACTAGTAAGGCATGTTGCCTGTGGTCTTAGTCATCGGGTTTCTAGAGTTCTATATTAGTAATGAAGCCGTGAACTAAGACAATTCATCTGAATTTACATGTGCAACACTTAATAAAAGTTACAAAACAGAAATAGAAACCTCAAAAACAATGAAGATAAACCAAAAAAACTCAAGGAATATACGAGATAAGGTCAAAACGAAACGTTATTGAAAGTAAGTGATAATATTTGAACCACCATCATACAATTGTTGGAAACACTCCTGAAAGCCATGTTTGGAAATTTTGTTCAACCGCTTCGTCGCATTGCGAATCAGCAAAACGACGTCCCGTCGAAGTCATTTCATTCGTGGAAACATGTAAAAATCCGGTGGTGCAAGGTCGGGAGAACAGGTAGGGTGTTCCAGAGTGGTACCGCTTTGCTTGGCAAAGTGTTGTTTCACCAACAGCGGTCGCAACAAAGACCAATGGTTCCCTGCACTGTTTCCAGGCCATTTTCATCAAACTACATCTCGTGTAGTTTTCAGGATCTCCTTGTGCAGTTCTTTGTTCACTGTTTTCCCTTCAGGAATAAATTCGTAGTGAATCAAGCTCTGGTAATAATAAACAAAAACCTCTAACATCACTTTAGCCCGGCTTCTGTCCAAGCGACATTTTTTCTTTCTTCGTGATGTTCTCGATTTCCATTCAGCAGACTGAAGTTTCGTTTAAAGGTCGTAAAGGAAGCACCATGTTCTTTATCACTGGAATTTTACCTGTTTCTTCGACTGAAAATATTGAACGGTCATTGTCTTGCTGATTGACAAGAGGTAAAGGAAAACGCGACGAAGCGGCTGAAAAAAAATTTCCAAAAATGGCTTTCACTAGTGTTTCCAACAATTGAATGAACGGTAGATGAAGTGTGCAGGAGGAGAGTATCTTGAAGGAAAATAAGGTTAAAATATTAAATTTTATTTCAATAAATTTTCATTGACCGATTCCGCGAATTTTTTTACCTTACCCGCGTATTTATTCATTTTATATTTATTCAGCTAACTTATTCCTATTCCTTATTCCTATTCTTATTATGAAATTCCGTTAGTAATTATAGTAATGAATGGTAATTTCAGTATAGCATAAACTTAGTAGGTACCCCGTATATGTAGTATTTATTCCTTTTATATTTATTCAGCTAACTTGCAGAAGACACTAAATTCCTATCCATATTATGAAATTCCTTTAGTAATTATAGTAATGAATGGTAATTTCAGTATAGCATAAACTTAGTAGGTACCCCGTATATGTAGTATTTATTCCTTTTATATTTATTCATCTAACTTGCAGAAGACACTAAATTCCTATTCGTATTATGAAATTCCGATAGTAATTATAGTAATGAATGGCAATTGCAGTATACTATAAACTTAGTAGGTACCCCGTACATGCAGTTTCAATAATGCAAGTCCTTATTTTTTGTACAAAAACGATCGAAATGCTTATCGTAATAATATATAAAAGGCGGTGTACATATCTGTAAAATTATTACTACCTTGAGATGGTAAAAGATAAAATAATACGCAAAAGTGAAATAATTTAAAGTTAGAGCTTTTCTCTTTTATACTGGAATTCGTAGCTTACAGATAAGATAAAATACCACTTACTGCGTCTTCCAGGGTTAATAAAAGCACTCTTATGTTCATCTCTCTGGAGACATTCTTTGCCTACTGGTAAAAAATTGCAACATTGCGCATGCGTTAGTGTTGTCGTTTATTTGGGGAATACGATGAGTGAACCCAAACCACAAGAAGGTCTTTTAAAAGTTCAATGCTGTATAATGTTTGTGTTGTGATAATTAAATATAAACACTTTAACTGATTACGATAAAGTTTAACGTACGTTGAATTCATAATTTTAAAAAATTCTAATAACAAAAATATGCTAAATTAAATATAAGACTCTTTTTACTTCATTAGAAATGCATTCATGTTAGAAATTAATAAAACTGGTTTCCATATTATTTAACAACTTTCTTCGTGTAATGATTTTCATTACATTTTTTAACTCCTATTAAAGAAGATTAAACTGTCATTTAAAAATGGTGGATATTTGAATTAAAATATATATTACTATTATTGTTTAATTTAACTATATATATATATATGAATCACATTGAAAATCGATGTGCATCCGTTCCACATAATTGTTTACAGAAGAAACATTGTTCCGACGATTCGCCAAAATCGTATTTGGCTCCAAGTTTTTGCTTTAGAACCATAAATTTATTTTATTTTGCATTTGGCACATTTATTTGCTTTATGAATCTTCTAGTATGACCAAAGTTTCAGCGAAATCTGATAACTTGATTTTGATGAATTAGACCGATATTGTGAGTTTTCTGCCAGGCCTTTTCGGGGAAATAATTGAAAGCTGAGAAAGTTTGTGTAGAAACACCGATTCTGACTTCGAGATCACTTTTTGAGGAGTTGTTAAAATTTTTATAAATATATATTTAGCAAGCTTACTCCCGCAATTTGATTCAAACCTGGCACACAAAAAAACGGTAATAGCCTAGGCAAGTTCGTTAACCAAAAAAATTCGTTCAACAGTTTCAAAACGGCGACCATTTGAAATTTTTAAAAATTCATATTTTTTGTCGTAAATGTTTTTAAAAATTTGATTTCACAGTCGTAATCAGAGTTAAAAACTGCATAAACAAGCATTTCTACTTTTACCAAATCCGTTGAAATTAAGAAATTGTTTATTTTCGTCAGGTTAAATACTAATATATGCAGGATTTAATACTGATTATGATGGAGATATCAGGATTTCAAAAGTGGTAAGATGCAGAAAAATATTTCTGGAAATGCCTTTCTATCACGTTGGCGAAACACTTGCGTGCCGAGTTACACGTTAGAGCGAAAACCATCAGTTGTAGAGCGAAGCGAAATTAAGATGAACGGCGACTGGAAACGGAGTTCAGTCATTCTTTTTATATTCTTCTTCTTTTCTGCTAGGATTATTGTCACTATGTTCAGTATAATAATCTGCCTTCTCTAGATTCGTCAATTCTTCTTTCGTTGACGCGTTTTGGAGAACTATTTCTCATGAGTTATTTCTCACTATTTCTCACGAAGCTAGGGAAGGCAGATAATTATTCTGAACATAGGAGTTCAGTCAGTTTAAAGAATGCATTTTTGTCTTTTAAATATTTAGGCCTAATGTAACGGATCATAGGAACTACTATGTTTAAAAATCGTAACCTAGATAACGAGAAATAGTAAGTTTAGAGGCGTGGTCAACGAGATGGGTTCGGTGGAGTCAGCTTCAAAATCGACCTAGCTACGCGGAGTGGAGTCCAACGATGTCGCTCGGCTCCGTTACGCTTTCAGTGGCCGTACTTACATTAAAAAACAATTGATTATGTTTTGAATGCGTAGTCCGCTCCGAATTACGTTGCTACCCGACCTTAATTCTGTCAAATAGTTAATCCTGTTATCCTGTAGCCTAAGGAAGTAAAAAATTGTAGGACAAAAAGCATAAACTTTCTTAGAAAATACAAAACATGTGAGATATATTAGCGTCTTAAAACATTACGGTTTAACAACTATCGGGGAAACAATAAAACATTGGTTACAAAAAAAATCTAAAAGATCTGATTTTTTGAAACGACTCAACAAATTTTAATCATAGCCTACTTATAGAGCTCAAATCTGTAAGGTTAAATTGTTTAAAAAAACAACTTAGAAAGCTTTCAAAAGAAATCATAAAAACGACAGTGACCCTTTAATTAGTTTTGCACGAAACACATCTACAAATAGCACTTTTGCAAGATTTTGTTAATCTAAGAGGATTATTTAAAGAATTCCGACGAAGGAGGTACGAATTGTAAGGTGAAAAAATTGTACACTTACAATTAATAAAAAGTGATTATTGGAAGTATAAATAATGGCGGCACGCAGCTGTCTCGCTGACGTGAATGAAGTTAATTTCTAAAAGCATTTTTCTTTATCTTACCCTTTTTGAATTTCTGTTTTCTAATCATAATCAGCTTTAAAATCTTCACTTGCGAGCATTTTAAACTTTCAAATTGCATTGAAAATACGATAATAAAGTTTAAAATAATTTTCATTAATTAATTTCCCTGATCTCCGTCAAAATAATTTTCTTTATTTGAAAATGGAAAAATGATAGTTTATGCAGGTTTAACTTTCTGATTTCGATGATGAAATATAGTTTTTAAAAACATTTAAGGCAAAATGGTATAAATTGTTAAGGGTTTGAAATGGCCGTGGTACTAAAACTGTTGAACGGATTTTTCTGTTCAAAGAACTTGTCCAAAACGACTCCTCAAAAGGTGATCTAGAGGTCAGAATCGGTGCTCATTTTTCCAGTTGAAATTCGCTAAAAAAACAAAAGAACATTACTACACTGCATATTTCCGAAGCTCGCCAAGATACGTAAATATATTGACAAATATTAAACGAATGATTGCACTCTCCTAAAGGTCAGCGAATAAATAAGTGTTGTTTACATTCATCGCAGAATGTGCTCAAAGGTTTACTTACACAACTAATATTTGGACAGCTACACAATCGGCAAAGACACTGTTTGTATTGTAGTTAATGGAATCGACGTCATAACTTCGGAAGGTAAACTTACTAATAAATAGTAATGATTGACTGCAGTAAGTTCGGAACTGCAACAATCCTGGACTCATTTTAATAAAGCAGTTATTTCTGAATAGCTTACATCAGCTGGCTCGCTAATCTCGGGGGAAATCAATCAAATTCATGATCCGCAGCGTGTTATGCAAATCATTATAGGGATTTAGTGTAAATACTAAAACACTATAACGGGCAGAAACACTGGGTTAAAACTATTTATTACATTGTATCAGATCGCCTTAATGTTAAATAAACTAGAATAATTGTTCGAATTTTTAAAGGGATTGTGAGCTGTTTTCAGTTAGCTTTATAGAAAAAAGGGGACTCGGTAGTCGATTTGACTAAAGAAGTGGTCAGTCTGCTGATACTCTGAACTGCGCCACTTAAGGTTCTAACTTCTAGCCGCAGTTACTCCCTTTGCTTTTCCCTTACCGTTAACGTTGATCTCTAGTCCTCATTAGTCTAACTGGCATACAGTTTATACGTTAAGCAAAATAAATAAATACTAAAAGAACTAAAGCAGATGTTGACATTTTATTTGGTCCATTTTTATAATTAATTCTACATTCATAACATTGGACAGGTAAGAAAGGTTAACAAATCCGTTCAATCATGAACAAGTGTCTCCAGTCATCTTAGATTAGTCTGGAATGTGGTTTTGCACAAGGATCTGTACTAGTATTTATATTGTTCTTAAACGGCTTAGGCTTCACTGCTGGCTATGGCGAACCAAAAATATAATTCGAAGATAGAGTGGGACTGTCATCTTGTCATTACAAACCTGGCGAAAACCAACAAAGTCCGATTTTTGTGGGTTCAGGACATCAAGGCATAATGGGGGGAGGAATGAACAGGCAAATCGGTGTGCCAACCACCGGCCCTTACATTGGCCCAGAAACTTCATGTAGAGTATTTTATAATCTAGCGTTCTGGTATGTCTCCCAGTGGGTTTCTAAGGAGCGCCAAAGGTTTTGGGAGAGAATGGAAGACCTCGTACATTCAAAGAGGTAGATACCCTGCAGGCTGAGCAGGACGTATCTGCGGAGAGTAATGGCATTTCAGGCGGGTTACTGGACATTCTGCAGTTATCTACACAGGATTTTCACATTACAAATATTTTGTGCAGTAAATGTGGTACAGCTGAGGAAACAGCTCAACACATAATTTTTGACTGTCCAGCTTTGAACAAAAAACTATTTGAATCCCTAGGCACCGTATGGAGTGTAAGTCAGACAATGAAACGGGACATCCTCCGAAGAACCTCGCGGTTTTAAAAAGACCTGAAGTTGGATTAGGAAGTTTGTAGACGAGGGTGCACAATAGCTTAGTGGCAAAACCAGGTTCGTGACAGTGTTGGCCCATTATTGGGGAAAAATTACTCAGGCCACAGTTTTATGTAAGTCTGATAAGGCTCCAAGAGTTCATAAAGAGAAAGAAAATAGATCAGTTTAAAATAGAACTGTGTAAAGCATCAAAATTCCTCTGAAAATATTTTTTAACGCTGGATATTGTTTATTTTATCATATGTATGAATTGAAAATAATTGTAAACTTAAAAGCTTTCCAGTTCAAATGAATTGAAGTATTTACACAGAAATTTTAAAACAAAAAAGTACCACTAATTGTTTTTGAAAGATTGCTATCCTAGACTTGAATGCATTTTATAAATAAACTTCCAAAAACCCATTTACTAGGCCTCATAAACAACATTCTATCAGTGGATAGAATATACTCCGCCCTTACTTGTCATAGACACTTTGGCAAGACTAAGAACCAAATCAGACAGGAGAAAAAAGATGACTTACTAATATTCGCTTCTAGGTCAGACTAAATGAACGCAAACTTCATATTAAGAAAAGTAAAAAATCCTCGATCTACAGTCGCAAATTTTTGAGAGAAAAGGTTTCTGTAAAAATTATTAGGTCAGGAAAATTACTAAAATAAAAGCAACAAAATTTATTATCTCTACTTGAAAGCAGGGAGGACGCCCACAATTTACCGGTTGTCTGAAATTTTCCCTAAATGACGACCGACATAAGTTCATTCTAACAAAGTGCATTGCCAACATCAATGTACGTATCAGACGAGCGTAGAATCAATTTACGGTATTATCGGGCCATGCCAGTACAATTAGCGTCACACAGGTTATAAAAGAATGGAAGAAGAACTTCTCCAATTTGACTTTAGCTTTGCAGTGAGAATCACCTCCAAGAAGCTATATAGAATTTTAGCCGATACATACGCGCACGTCTTGAAAAGCTTTCAAAAGAAAAAAACAAAAACATAGGCAGTCACTGGACTGGCCGACAAAAGTGACTACTTCTTTTGGCATGCCTGCCTGTGTAAGTTTCACTATATTTATAAAAATTTAGATGCTGCATAAAGGGTGTTTAATAGTAAGTATAATACTTGTGATTCTGGGATTCAAAAATTGGTATTATTTATATTCAATAAATAATTCAACTGCCCAAATATATAAAATACAAATTCTTAAAATTAACAATAAACATAACCTCATTGGAATGATATTGAAGCAACAGCTGTTGTGCGAAATCAACTGTTTAGAAGTAGTCACTTCAAGTCTACATATATAAGAATAATTATATATGCTGTGAGGTGTGCGTTACGGAATCAAGTGTGACGCGAAAACAAATATTTATACCCATGGTTTGTCAACCGCGACCATAAAAGTTTTCACTTCAATAATTCAGTTCAGCTATAGCAAATATGTTTCAGGTCCAATAATAGTAATTTTATATCACTACTTAACCTTAAGGTTGTAACTCTAAGACCGCTACCTCGATTCCTCGACCTTATTGGTCCAAGTGTCATACAATATGGGCGTTAAGGACCATAAAATATAGGCTCGTATATATATATATATATATATATATATATATATATATATACACACACACACAAAATGAGAGAGAGAAAGAGAGAGCATTCATCGTTGTTTTTTTGAACGACGAATTCTTACTAAAGAATTGACAAAGAAAATCATTAACTTTCCGGAAAACTAAAGATCAAAACTCCTTATTACAGGAAGTATACAGACGTTTAGAGAACATCGAAATGAGAGAAATGAATAAATTCTACGAACTGCTTCAATTGAGTAGAAGGATCTTAGGACAGAAAAAAAGAAGAAACAAGTATTCCAGCAGAAGAAAACATATAAAGAAGAAGGAATTTAAAACTTATGTTAAAGTAGCCCATAGTTGGATGTAACTGATGTTTGCATAGTGTAGAGGCAAACAAACTAGAGGAGAAAACTCTTTGAAGCGATTATCTATCATTATCAAACATGATTTGGAGTAAGAAGACAAATGAGATCTATTCTCTTTACAAAAAGGGATGGTATTGTGGTATATATCCAGAGGGCTAGTTTTGACGTGGAGAGGCTGCCAAAGCCGGTGCTATATGGCAAACCTTGGGCAAATACCGGTGCGAAAAAGCATCGAAGAGATTTGAAAGCTTTCATTTTGGAAAATATCAGCTGCCAACAGGCAGAAAAACAAATCCCTGGTTTTGTATCAGTTGTAGCGCCTACTTGTGTATCTATTTGTTAAGTAAGTGATTATTTAATATAAATAATTTTAATACAAATTTTAAGAAACTTTCGCCTTGTTCTTAGGGATTTTCTATTGGAAAAATGAGCTTTTGGATTGATGATCATGGTAAGATCCAGACACCGGACCTTCAAATGTGCACCGTGTGTGTGTGTGTGAGAGAGAGAGAGAGAGGGGGGGGATTGTGTGTGTGTTAGCACGCTCACTTCGCAACCTTGGTCGTTGGTCCGAATTAATTGCAACTTTGCATAAAAATCGATTATGGTAATATCTTGAACAAGATTTCTTTAACAGTTTCAAAATGGCGGTCATTTCAAATCCTTAAGAATTCATAACTTTTTTGTATCAATTGTTTTCGAAGATCCTATCACCATCGTAATCAGTTTTTTAGAACTTCATAAATTACCACTTAGAATTTTCAAAATCCGTTGAAATTAAGACGTTTTTGACGGATGTCAAGGTTTATTTTCGTATTTCTAAATGTAATTTGAAAATTTGAAATAATAATTTGTGCAGCTTGTAGTGCTGATTATGACGGTGGAATCGTAATTTTAAAAACGATAATAAAGAAAAATACTTTGAAAATCCGCTTCTATCATCTCAGCGAGACAGCTGCGTGCCGCGATTTTTTTATTAATAAAATATCTTTCAGGCTTTAATCTTGTAAGATATTACTTGACGTAAACAGACATCTGACTGGCTAAAAGAGTTGCAAGACATTATAAAACGAAATATCTTATTTTTGCCTTCAACTTCAAGAAACAAGATCACTCAGCCTAAACTTTCAGTTTGCATTGCGCCCTTCCGCTCCAGGATTTGACAAGTTATCTGTCTTGTGTTCTGCGTAGCGGAATATCCCTACAAATCTTATTGTGAATGAAATATCTCTACGGAATTGTTATGTATATTTTTATTTAATCAAACTGTGTTCAGTGATTCAAAAAAAATAATGCGAAAACATTGTACAAACTTTCTTTTAAATTCAATTAAATAACTTAAAACATATTCAAGTAAACCTCCTCACACACTAACCATATGTGTTGATTCTCCACAAATATTCTCTTTAAATTTCCTACAAATAACTTCATCACATTTTACTGAAAATTTAGTCATACATTTTAGTCGTACAATAAATATAAGAAAGTGAACCTGAACCAACGTTGGTCTTTTATTGTTCTTGTCATAATCTTTACCAGTAAATTTCTTATTTCAAATTTGATATAACCTGTATTTGAACTATTAATTTTCATATATTACCAAAATTTAACTGATTGATTTTGAAAAATTATCTGAGTTTTATCGATACTGTCAAACCGGATTTTTCCAAAGCTGACAGTTCCTTGTGAGAATCCCTTACCAGGGTTACAGTGTTCTTAACCCCCTTACAGGGTTCTCGTCGGTATTCTCGGCAGAGAAGCAGTTCTGCACGGCGAGGATGGTGGAAGAGGCAACCTAACTTGCTAGGGCGGTTAATGAAGTGAGAAGCTGCTGGACGTTAGATTTTTCCTAACGTCCATACTTTATGCGTTAGACTAATGAGGACGAGGGATCAGCGTTAACGGTTAGGGAAAAGCAACGGGAGTAACTGCGAAGATAACTTCTAGGTGGGCTAACGAAGTGAGAAGCTGCTGCCTTGCAGTTAGATTTTTTCCTTAACGTCCATACTTTTCGCCAGTCAGACTAATTGGGACGACGGATCAGCGTAAACGGAAACAACTGCGGCTCGATCTAAGAACCTTTAGGTACGCAGTTGAGTAGAATGACCGATGCTTTAGTAACTTCGATCACCGAGCCCCCTTGCAGTTAGAAGAGGAATCTCCTACAGTAAATCCAAAGGTGTTGGAGTGAACCGATATGTGTTTTAAAGCAATGGAGAGAACATCTTCAGGAATTATTACCCCAGGTGGCAGGATAGTTATACCGAAAAATCCACCCCCTACTGAGGTCGCCACGAATTCTGGAGGGGGAGGCAGCTGTTGCTTCAGAACTGTCCATTTAAAAGGAACTCCCTACTGCACAGATCACCGCCTACAGCAGTTGAAAGGACAGCTGTTATACAAATTATGACAGATCATCGAAAGAGAGAAATACATTTAGTTGGAAATTCAAATAAAAAATTAGCATTGAGCTGAATGGGAAATAACAAAGAAAAATCAAGGTTTGAGTTTGAAAATTTGTTTTGAGCTTACAACAGCATATTGCTACGTTAGAGGATAAAGTAAATAGCCAAAAGAAAAAAAGAAAGAACGTGCTGAAAACGAATTTTATACAGAAGAAGAAAAATTCGAAAAGGAAGTAGGTTGGGTGATAAAAGAAAAGAATAAACTAAAGAGCGTAAGATCTGCAGCGGTCTTCGAGGTAGCGTGTTAAGCCCAGTGTTGTGTGCTACGTAACCGAAGCTGAAAGTGTTTTAGTAGCAACTTGTGCAGGCAATGCTGCTTTTTTAGTAGTTTATAAGGATACTGAACTTGCAGCTGGAAAGGTGGAGAGAGCGGCAGAGAAAATTAGTAGATGGGCAAAAAAATGGCGACTTAAAATCAACGAGTCAAAATCAGCAAACATATTTTTTGCAAATAAATCAGCAACACCTGTACGCATAAAAATGAATTCTGAAATATTATCACTTGTAAATACAGCCAAGTATTTGGGTATGTCACTTGACAGTAAATTAAAGTGGAAAGAACATATCGAAATCAAAACGGAGGAATTAAATATCAAATATAGAAAGATGTAATGGCCAATTGGTCGCATAACTTAACTGTCTATACATAATATACTATTAATATATAAACAAATGTTGAGACCTATTTTAATATATGGCGTACGACTTTGGGGATGTGCGAGTGACGCAAACATTAAAACAGACTGTTCAGAACAAAGTGCAGAGATGTAACGTTAATGCACCTTGATATATTCGGCATGATGACTTACATCGAGACCTTAACATTAATACTGTAAAGGAAGAAATTAAGATACAAGCAGAAAAGCGTAGCATGCGTCTTCGATTTCGTATTAATTAAGAAGTGAATTCTATGTTTGAAATAATACAATCCATTGACTCAAGAGGAAAATTCTACACTGAACTTTTACAGAGATTGAAACTGAAATTATAAAATCTGAATTTTTGCAAAGAAGTGATGTAAATTTTCAATTTTAATAATTTAGTCAGAATTTTCAAAAAAGTCACGTTTAAGTAATTAGTACAAAAACGATAGACAAAATGTCTTCTGTTCAATTGAAAAAAGTTTAAATAATATCTCTTAAGTAGGTATCCAAACAAAACTAATATGTTCTTTTTTTTTACTCAAGAGAAATACTGATAAACTCATAAAAATCGTTCAATTATAGTTTACTCACAACTCAAATCAGTGTAGCAAACTTACAATAATAAAAATGTTAAGTTTCGTTAATCTATATCTATTAAACCAAATGTATGTATGTTTGTTCGGAGTAGAAACCTAAACTACTGCGCGGGTTGTCATAAAAGTTTGCATAAGTATATTTTAAATACGTTAATATGGTTTGCATGAATTATCAATCGATCTATGATGTTCATAGACTGTTCGATATATTCTTTGTTCGATTTCACATTGATACAAACGATACGTGTTAATTGTGCCGCCTACATTAAGTAAGGGCATCGTTGCGAATGTTTAAACACTTGGGCGTTATTCGCCGATTAAAATAAACTAGCAATCAGCTAGAAATCCTATTAAAAAATAATCGCGGCACCCAGCTGTCTCGCTGGCGTGATGGAAGCGAATTTCCAAAAGTATTTTGGTTTATCTTAACCTTTATGTAATTCGGAGTCCACCAACACAATCAGCATTAATACCTGCTTACATAATAACTTTAAACTTTCAAATTACATTTAAAAAAACGGAAATGAACCCTGACCGGCGTCAAAAAAATGTCTTAATTTTAACATATTTTGAAAATTCAAAACTAATTTATGCTGCTTTTAACGTTAACTACGACGGTGAATTCAGACTTTTTTTTAACAAAAAAAAAAAAAACGTTTGGAATTTTCAAAGATTTTTTAATTGACGCCATTTTTAAACGAATTTTGCTGGTTAACGATCGTGTTCATCCTACAAGGAGAAGTAATTTTTGTGCCTATGTTTTAAACAAATCGGACACAAATTGCGAACGTGAGCATGTTAATAAAAAAGTTATAAAGATCATGATCGGTGCTCATTTCAATTTCCCGGGTCTGGGTCTTACCATGATGGCTTTTTTCCAATATAAATTCACTAATAAATGAACCCCGTTAGTGGGCAAAATTAATTTTCTTTTTTCTCGACATTTTCCCATAATTTAAATTCCTTTTAAGTATTCAAGATTACAACACCGATTTTGAATTATGAACATTCGTACATTCGAAAAAATTTTAAAGATTATTTTCCTGCTTTCTTGAATTTGGGCGGAGATAACGACACATTCGTTTTGTTTTACTAATGAAGCACTAAATTCGTGCGAATTTGATCGGAAGCCGATTTGATAAAAACATACTTCGACAAAAAAAATTGAAACTAAATTTATTTTTATTGATCATTTTTTTTCCCGACTATCTTACCTTTCTTGATCGAACAAAGCGAGCCGTTCGGCATTAGTTTTTTTTAAACAGTCTTATCCAAACGCTTTGACCTGAAATTTAATGAGGAGGTACCTTGAATAAAGCCTGAACTACTTATGTGTAAGATTTTTTTCCTATTCACTTCTGTTTTAAAATGACGGCCTTTGATTTAAAATAACAAGTGCACGCAGTTTTAGCTAAAAGCACTAACCTATTGTTTTGAAATTTTGTACGAATTTAACTTGTATAAAACCATAAAGACGTATGTGTAAAATGTTTTCCAATTTACTTCTGTTTCAAAATGGAAGGAAGTGGTCTAGTTGATAACGTATTGGACCCGGGTTCGATTCCCGGCCAGGGCTTGGTATTTTCATACGCTATAAATCATCCCATCGTCTGCATTAGCCCAAGTGTGCACAATAGATGAATGTTAAACACCAAAAAAAAAAAAAAAAAAAAAAATTAAGATGGAAGGTTTTGACTTAACGTTGAGAGTGTAGTTGATGGTTATTTCCTGTAACATTAACTAAACAGCAAACCTATCATAATTCTGACAGCTTCACGGAGAAAGATCTTGAAGTTCTGATAAAGTTGGTCCAAAAATGTGTCTTAAATATTGCGGTTACCGGTTTAATTAGCGGAAAAAGTTACGAGAGCTGCCTTACATTAATTAAGAATGTATTACGAGGTCTGTTCTTTGAAATACTAGTTTGTACAAAAATCCTTTCTTAATACCATGTTAGAGCAGGGAGTGTTTCCAGGCGGGGACTAACCAATTACTGTATATCCACTTTGCACCGCGATCCTTTGAAGGGAATCTCACTTCAGACAGCGCGTTACACTCGCCCGTTGATATACAACATTGAGCTCTCTTACAGAAATTGATCTGTTAATCACGGTATCTAGTAAACACATATATAACGCGTATATTTTGACATAATTAAAACTCATTAACCAAAAAATACGTCAGAGTTTTGTTTAACCTGAAAGTTTCTGATGTAAATAATTTTCAAGATTATTAAAAAGAGGTTATTTTCTTTTCAATCATGAGTATTGAATAATGAATATTATTCATTACAGAATATATTTCAATCATGCATAAATAGATCTTGTTAGACATGAGTCTGGTTATTTGAATGTATGTGCACATAGTCGGAGGCTAAACGAATTATCAGATTTCGATGAAATTTAACTCTTATTTGTAGTTTTCCCGTAATACGATGCGATTTTTTATTTTTTTTTCCCTGAAAATCGGCCCAAACAATTTTGATTAATTTTTTCTGAGATATAATCCATAATTACCGTAACGTAATGTTATTACCGCTATCACTACGCGAAGTTAGGTTCAAAAGCTATCGGGAAGAAATAGTAATCAACCTAACTTTGTAATCAGATTTTGTTTTCGAATTTTGGGTTTTAATGATTCAGTGTATCAGATTATAAATAACAAAACTTCTCGTTTCCAAAACAAACAGAAAAACACAAAAACTTTGACCAAAGTTGGTGTTTACATTTTTTTAACAATCATCACAAGTAAATATCTTTAATTTTAAATTTCTTTAAATTAAACCATTGATTTTCTAATATTACAAAATTCAACTGATCGATTTTTATCGATACACCCGTAAAATACAACTACCGCATTCAAGACCTCTTCTAAAAATTTAATTTAATATATGAAAACAATCTGTGCAATGGTTTTACTATCATGTCGCAGTTCTAACAGCAGCAGGTGGTCAAGTTGTTTGTAAAAATATTTTTGGAAACAACTGTAAAAACATTATTTAGATGATTTTAGAAAACCAGTTTCTACAAATGTTGGATGTTTAAAGTTTTACATTTCTGTTAATTGAAGCTCTAATTAAGCTACTGTGTACGTCTATTAATTTTAAAATACAAAAAAATATCTTTTTCAAAGTAGGACATCACTGACAGTTCAACGAAAAGGAATTCATACACAGGTAAAATTACAATAGCTAACAACAAGCACATTTCCTTGCAATGAAACAATACAGACTCGACTAACATAAAGCCCCGAATACTGTGCGGAGATGTACAAATTTAGGCGTGTATTGTTGACTGATGGCTCAATATCAATCACAACCACAGCCTACGTAACTCGAACTTCAGTTGCGGATCAATATAATGTATCGAAACTCGTTTGTATGAATTGAAACACAAAACAACGCAATTTTCAAACCATTTCAATAAGATAAACAATTACGTTTATCAAATATAATAATGACAAATCAATATTGTTTTTATAGAAACTAATCACGCAAAGTATTAGAAAAAATCAATTTTATTAAATAACAAAGTGAAACTTTACTTACAATAAATAAGGTTTAAATTGTTTATTTTGTTTCACTAATTTCACTGCACAAGAACACCAACACCAATTGCACCGAACTTTACCTTAAGTACTGCAACTAGAGCACGGCCCAAGTGCAAACTGAACTGAACACTCCCCAAGCTTGATTCGTTCTTGCAAATACTATAGTGGCGCTATCTTTTGGATACTGCGGTACTACATTCAAGATAACGTTGAATACAGGATGTTTTACAGCAGATCAATACTGTACTGTAACATTGAATTTCTGTTACGCTTTTTACAGACCGTAAGGTATACACAGTGCTTTATGTGTTCGTGGGAGCGTATCCCGGTGACGTAACGTTAGTCGAAAAATTACGATATTTAAAAGTATTGTTAATTTTCAAAAAATTTAGGTATGAAATAATCGCAGCACGCAAAAATCCCGCAGACGTGAAGTAAGCGATTTCCCAAAAAATAACTTTTTTCTCACACATTTCAACACAAAATCATATTTAGCACTGAAAACTGCATTTAACACTCTAAATTTTTTAATTACATTGAAAATACGAAACGAATCACGGCCGCAATTGTTCATTTTCACATTCTATGTGGAATTTGAAAATTTAAATTGTTAATATACGCGGATTACGACTGCGAAATCAGACGTTCAATAAAAGTATCAGAAGTTCAAAATGTTACTATTATTTTAAGATTTGAAATGACAACCATTTTGTAACTGTTGCACAGATTTTGTTGGTACCAAACCTTTCACGGCTATTATCAAAATCGAATTTTGTGCCCAGAGAGTGCTAAAACAACACACACACACACACACACACACACACACACACACACACACACACACACACACACACACACACACACACACACACACACACACACATATATATATATATATATATATATATATATATATATATATATATATATATATATATATATATGTATGTGTGTGTATATGTGTGTATATATATATATATATATATATATATATATATATATATATATATATATATATGTGTATGTGTGTGTGTGTGTGTGTGTATATAAACTTACGTCAGTAACTGCAGTCTCAAACCTACGAACTTGAGGTGCGCAAGTTCAGAGACTCAGCAGACTGACTGGCGTCAAGGCAACTCGACCACAGGCACGCGCCTTTGTATTTGTGTGTGTGTGTGTGTGTGTGTGTGTTGCAGTCTGTTTTATTATAAAGTCGAAATAAAAAAGAACGTCTGCTTGTTCCGAATTTTTATTATTACTCGTACATTCTATCGAAATTCTTATGACATTAAAACATGTACGTACACAAAGGCTTGCTACACTTGATACCATTATTAATATTTCAATTAATTATGATTTCTTTTATAGTTTTTTTTATAGCCGTTGTCTGTTAATTGCAAATATTAGTTTATTGTAATAAAACTATTTGAGTAATAAATCTTATTTGAACATCAATCAATGTACACTAAGGTTAGGCCAAATTCCTTATTATTTCTATTATCATTTTCCTTGTATTTTTTTTCTAATTTTTTAGCCTTTTCAATTTTTTTCTTTATAATGAAACGTTTTTGCTTGTAGAGCAAATTTGAACGAAATATATATTGAAGGATCACTTTGAATAAATAATGTTTTTTTTTCAAATTATTTTCTTTTTTTAGCAGTAAGGCAGTACGTTACAAAAAACTTTCTGTCACGTGTTTGTTGACAATTCTAAGACTGTTTCAAAACAAGGCCACCAGTCGAGCTTTTGTCTGCTGTCGACCAATCTTTATACTTCAGTATAGACCTGACTTTGACACCACCTTTTGTTGTTTGGATTAAGAGTAATTATTTGTTACGTAATGTTTCAGATAATTAAACACACCGAGTTCTCGAGCACAGTTAAATAACCAAGGATATAATTGGTTTTCCAGCTTTGTAAAGTTTTGGTAGACCCTTCTACCCACAATTTATTTGCTATTGAACAAATATAAAACCTTTATACTTTAGTATATATAGCTTGTTATTTTGCTTTTCTTGCCTGAATACAATTAGTGTACTCTATATTTGTCTTATTGTAAAGCTAAATGCAAAACAAACAGCAATAGCTGTTAATAAATTCTACCGACAGAATTAATCTACGATCTTTCAAAAATTATTATCAACACAATTTTACACCCTCCCGCTTACACTGACTGGAACAAATATTTACTCATGTCGTGATTGTACCGATTAGGGATAGGTTTTGACAAGTTGAACAAAAACCATTTTGTAGGCCACGAAATAACGAAAGGTAACGGTATGAAAAAGTACAGTACATAGCCTGTGTTGTTCACTGCAGGATACTTTGTACCATCCGAGCAGTAGGCATGCCGCCATTACACAAACAAATGGCTGTCAGCGTCAAACGTATTGTTAAGGATAAGAAGAAGAAAAGAGGTTAGAATGTTATTGTACACGTGTATGTTTATTATAATATTACAAAGTTGTTTGTACACTATTTTTAGAACCAGTTTCAATACTAAATATTTAAATTAATAATACACGCCATTACACTACATACCCAGCCCAGTCATCACTACATTGTTTTAGCTTTTACAGTTGAATATATTAAGCCTACCAATATTTTGTAGCAGACTGATTTGTTTTATTACTGTATATAGGTCAGTTTCATTAGTAAATATTTAAATTAATAATACACGGCCATCACACTACATACCCAGCCCAGTCATCACTACATTGTTTTAGCTTTTACAGTTGAATATATTAGGCCTACCAATATTTTGTACAAGACTGATTTGTTTTATTACTGTATATAGGTCAGTTTCATTAATAAATATTTAAATTAATAATATACACCATCACACTGCATACTTAGCCCAAATATCACTATATTGTTTTAGAGTATGTACTATAATGGCGTTAATTATTAAAAATTTAAATATCATTATTGAACTTACTTTAAGTGTGAGTGTAAAGTGTTAAAGTCGTAAATGTAATGTAAGTGTTGTAAGTGTAAGTGTGTGTTAGACTCGAGTACCGCGAGGGACGTCTAAATCCTCTCAGGATTTAGCTCAGGTGCAGCTAGTCTCCCTGCGGGGAGATACATTTAAATGTAACTCTCTTATAATTTTGTGTATATTTAAATATAACCCTCGTTATAATTTTGTGCTAGATGGGTTTGTTATGTACTATAATGGCGTTAATTATTAAAATTTAAATACGCATTATTGAACTTGTTTTATATACGTAATATTAAACAATCCTTTTGCACTGACACAAATTATACTGTCTGGCAGCTTCCAGGCGTATTTGGTCGGATGAACTTTTGGTCATATGATCCAGTCTGCTAAAAACACGGTTATGACCAAAACGTCCATTGGGCCAAAATATTAAAATATAATTTGGTTGAATGAACTTTTGGTTGTTTGATCTTTTGGTCATATAACCCCATCACAATCAGTATTGTACAATATATCTAACTATTAATACTTTGTTGAGTTGGCAAGGCTGGGAATGTAGTATAATGGCGTACGTTAACAGTTTAAAGTTATTTATATACAATGCGCAAGATCCTATGACTGTAAAAGCTATAAACATTTTTATGCCAGATAAGGTTGGATAGTAGTAGCCTATAAAGGTGAATAGTATAGTACTTTTTTTAATACTGAACTTATTTATTTACATATTTTTAAACATGTAAATATTAAATATAAAAAACATTAGTCAGGAACGGGTTTTGAAATAATCTCTCTTAGTTTAGTTTCATAAGCAAAAATCACAGCACTGAACTAGAATTGAAAGAAAAGTAGTAAGCTCACTGGTAGACTTCAATTTATGTCAAGAATGTGTTTACGGCAAACGTGGCGCTTTTTTACATGTTTCTCATACCACTTCTACTTTTCCCTAGTACAAAAAAGTTTAACGCCAGCCTGAAGTTGTTTCATTTTGAAAATGGTCCGTTCGTCAGTGTACCTGCACATTTGTGTTCTGACAAATTGAGCTGCAAATAACATTCTATGAAAATAATAATTTTTAGCGTATTTCCACTGAGAAATAAACTTGGAAAGCCATCATGGTAAGAGAAAAACCCGGGACCTTCAAATGAACTCCCATCTTTTTTATCTAAGAACTATATCTTTTTGATCTAAGAGGTCTTTAAAAATATTTTGTGTGTGTGTGTGTGTGTGATTCAAACTTGGCACACAAATCAAATAGGCCCTACTGTTTGTACATTAACAACATATAGGCTACTTGTAAACTTGTGCACGAACACAAATTTAAAGAACAATATACTCGTAAGCTTGTATATGAAGTTTATACGTGAAAACTCAAGGGGCTTTGGAGTAGACTGTACAAGTGGAAGATCACCAAGTGAAGTGGCTCGTACTTAGAGAAGTACGATATAAAGTGTCATATAACGTATAACGTACTTAAGTACCATATATAACAATATAATTGCAGATGTACTAACTGGTAGAATCCTATGACCGAAACATAATTTGTCTTTTTTGATTTAACAAATTGATTAACTAATTGACCGATTACATTACCCATATTTTGGGACTATTTTTTTATAATTTTTTAAGAATAATTTTGATGACATCTTTTATTTAAAAATTAAAAATCTTTAAAATTTTTTATTTTCTAAAAATTTGCTCTAGCAAACTTAATCGAATTTCATTCAAAAAAAATTATAATTAGCAATAGTCCCAAAGAACCTACTTCAACAGATTTTGAAAAAAACTGAAAATCTGGATGGTTTCTCATACGTGGAGTACTACACAAAGTTCTGGACAAATTGAATTTGAATTTGTGGTATGACCTGCTGCCGGTAGAGTGGGCGAACAGTATTCTTTATGAATTAAAGTGCCATCAGCTGTGACGGTGAAAGGACGCGTTCTTGAGTTCAGTGCCAACTTGTTTGTTGTACAAACGCTTGATGGTGGACAAACATTTGCCGACAAGGATGACCGTTCAGGACGAGCACACATCGTTAAAGTGCGAGAAGCTATTGTTGCAGATCATAGATGAACAATCTATGATGTTTGGCGTAAACATTCAAAACAGTGGGGAAGCAGTGGGGTTCTCCACCACGATAACGCGCCTGCACATACATCACTAGTCATTCGAGATTTTTTAGCTTCCAAAAACACAATAGTGATTCCTCACAACCCTATTGGTCGTGCTACTTCTTTTGTTTCCCAAAATAAAGGTGAAATCGAAAGGCCGTCGTTTTGATACAATTGAGGAGATGCGGGCAGAATCGTAGAACGTGCTTGCAGACTTCCAGAGATGCATGGAATCATGGGGGAAACGTTGGGACAGCTGTATGCCCAAGGGAACTGTTTTGAAGACGGTGGAAACTAGGAATTATGGTAAGTAATTTTCTTTTTAGAGCAATATTCTCCGAACTTCTGGGTAGCATTAGATTTCACTGACATTAGACATTATATTTTGCTCAAAGGTTGGTCATATTATAAACAATCATTGCTCAAGCCAATGTAACAGTTTTTAAACAAAATAAGTTTACGGATTGGAAGTAAATCGACAAAAATCCAAAAATAAACCTCGACCATGTTTTTTCGATTTACTTATGAACAGTAAATTTCTTTTGTTTCCAAAATTTGTTTCAGTGACTTCAGTAAAATTGACCTTGATGCTACGTATATTATGAACAAAATATCCATGCGTAAAACTGATTATGAACCAATTTTAAAAAGTCATCCGGTTGTTTTCAAACTAGATTTGTTCAAAACAATTTTATGTAAGAAAGTTCATGTAAAGTTTTTACACTATTTTTGAAATTACTTACAACAGGCACTACAAACTGGGCGAAATACGTACCGACCGTTGTTTCGGAATATTTACAATCAACTTCGATATATTGTCTGCGATATCTGCAATACCCTGATAGCCACCCTTTGATCAGGTAAAAGAAAACAAAATATTATACAATAATTAATTTTTAGTATATGGAGTTAGCGCTGGATATAAACGTACTAGAATGTTAACCCTTATGAGAGGATGTGAGCGCTCGCTGCTGGTGGCATCTTGCGGAAGAATGTTCAACTACAGTTAAATACATAATAGTATTGCCTATTTTCACAAACGTCTTCCTTTCTGTACTTGTAGCTTGCAGTGCTCTTAGCGGAAAATAGTTCAATTACTTAGACTTTAGCTTTTGATATTGAGCACGCCTTTTTTAATGGTGGCTGTACTTTTAGTCCGTTTATATTCAGTGGTGTTAGTTACACTTTTTACAGTTTATTGTTTAAGTAATTATAGAACAATACAGATAGCAACATGCTATCCTATCATCATACATTGTTGGCGTTAATTTCCAATGTTTTATAAACATTTATGTTTTAACTGTTGTATTACTTGTTACACGGTGTCACAAAAGCTTGATTTAACATTGAGAAAGTCAAAAGAAGGTGATTTTTTTTAGTATATCACAAAATTTCACTCCTACCTCACAATTTATTTTTTTTATTTATTTTTTTTTTTTTAACGTCCGACTATTGTGCACACTTGGGCTAATGCAGACGATGAGATGATTTTATAGCGTATGAAAATGCCAAGCCCTCGCCGGGAATCGAGGGTCTACCTCACGAATAGGGTATCGTGGGGCAGACTCAAAGATTTTAAATTATAAATCTCATCAAGTGTAAACCTCATTTTATTGATCCTGATAAAAGAAGAATGGTGCAAATTAGAGCTCTCTATAACAACCCTATCTAACGTGACAGCCAGTTGATATTTGATTATGACCTAGTCAAGTGTTTAATTCCCTTTCAAAATAATTACTTATGTGGCGGTAAAAACCAGTTCTTTCTGGGTATTTCCATGAAGCAAGCCTGTCAATTAGAAGCTGATGTAGAAAAATAATTACACTATTCTACATAGGCTGAGTACCAATACGATTGTTAGGATTAATGAAATAACTCTGAGCAAAGTGCTTGTACCAGAAGCTTACTCTTGACTCACGAGATTTTTGGCACTGGCAGTCACCCTGTTTGCAGCACACATGGCATTCAAAGTATTATTTACACACTGGAAAATAAGTAAGACAAAATTAAGAACATTGTGGTTTTACGGCAAAGCAAAGGGACAAATGAAGATAAAATGAAGAATATTATGGTTTTACGGAAAAGCAAGGGGACAAATTAAGATAAAATGAAGAAGATTATGGTTTTGCGGCAAAGCAAGGGGAAAAATGAAGAAGATTATGGTTTTACGGTAAAGCAAAGGGACAAATGAAGAATATTATGGTTTTATGGTAAAACAAGGGGACAAATGAAGATAAAATTAAGAATATTATGGTTTTATGGCAAAGCAAGGGGAAACTCATACAAAGAAGTATGTTTATTTGACACTACCTACGTATAAACCATAAACAGAACATTTAGTTGACAAATTTATTACCATATTCCGTTTAAAATACAAGAGGAACATGTTTATACCAACGTAAAGTAATTTTAAAAGTAACTAATTAACTTTTTTGACGTTGATTTACATTCAAAATTCGACTGTTTGTTATTTGGATAGATGACTAAATACCGGTCTTCTTCATTCGTGTATGTGTATTTACCTACTTTTAATATGAATATTAAATATTGCTTTTTAACTTTTCCTGTAATCCTTCGTCATGGCCTGGCTGCTGATTTCGGTAGCATGGATATCCTCTGTAGGAGTTTCTGCCCCTTCTGCAACAAAAAATACATTCAACTTTGATCTGTCAAGTGTACTCGACACCGTCATTCTGTTTGTTATCTTAGGGACTGATCCTTAACCGTAGGCTCCCGGCTTATTCCGACTGAACCTTAAAATTCTTCTCAGAACCTCCTTCCGTAACATAATTAGTATCTTCAAGATTCACTGTTTTCTGACAAAATGTTTTCATGGTATTTATGCTAACTAGTTTGGACAGTATTTTACTATCAGTGTAAATATAATAGTGCGATTGTTTGCACATTAAAAGAAGTACAAGGAAAGATTGGTGATTGCGAAAAATTGATCTTGAGATTTTAGAAAATGTTCTTTTTCAGAATCCCCCAAAAATGCTTTTACTAGATGTGTGTTTGTCTGTTTATTTGAGTTTGTATATCGTGTGTGCATGGCTTCAGATCTAATTGATCGATGACGATATTTAAAGTAGTTTAGAAGTTTTCGGAAGGGACTCAAAAACGGTCTAATTTTTCAAAATTTATTAATCAGATTTTGCCTAAATGTTTTTCATTTATGAAGATGCATAACGCAAGTAAGGATAGCTGATTTGAAATAAAACAAGGTTACGGTTCAGTAATATAGCGAATGTAACCAAAACAAACCCTGATTGCCGTCGGGTTTGTTTTTTTACCCTATTTAATTATGCATTATTCGTTTCCTTTTTATTTTACAAACGAGACTCAGCTAAACGAGTATTGATAATTTTTTTACCGCCTTACATCCTTTGCACAATTATACATGCCATAACTATTGGTCATAATATAACAACTAAAATAATATATACGTGATACATAGGCTACATCAATACGAACAATACACACATACACACACACACACACACACACACACACACACACACACACACACACACACACACACACACACACACACACACACACACACACACACACACACACACACACACACACATATATATATATATATATATACATTTACTACCCGAAAGTTTGTGGAATTTTCCAAATAAAAATAAAAAATTGCATACCATAACTCATAGTTCCCACAATCTCATTTAAAATACTCTTCTTTAGCATGGACACAGCGATCCCAGTATTTTTTTTCATGTTTCCATGCATCCCTGGAAGTTCACAATATTACGACTTCGAAGAACGTCCTGCGATTCTGTCGGGATCTTCTCAATTGTGTTAAAACGACGGCCTTTCAATTTCAACTCTATTTTGAGAAGCAGAAAAATTCCTTGTGGGTAACGCCTTTGATGTCGAGAAAAAATCATCATGGACTTCTCTTCTCATCTTTATGAACTTGACGTGCACCTTGTGGCCGCGGTGAAGATGGTGCCACTGCAATGACTACTGCTAAGCTGTCTCATCACCGGTTATAACATTGGAGATGAATTTGAGGTCACCTCTTGCTGCAGTTTTCAGTTCAGTGCAGACAGCTACGCGATGGTCTTTTTGGTCGCTGCTCAGTACAAATTCTACAACAGTACGTCTCATGCCCAAACTGTCTGACAAGATGCGTTGCACGGACCCGTACGACATTCCTACGATCACACAAACATCACGGATTGTTCGTCTACGATCTGCAACAATAGCCTCTCGCACTTTCGCGATGCTTTCCGGTGTTGTGCTTGTTGATAATCGTGAACGCTCATCGTTGTCGGCACACTTTCATCCATCCTTCACGCGTTTGTACCAAGAAAAGTTTTACATTGACTCATAGCAGTCACCAAATGCTTCCACAAGCATGCCATGGGTTTTTGCAGCAGTTTTATTAAGTTTGAAGCAAAATTTGATGCAGGTTCTTTGCTCCTTAAAATCTGTCATTTACACAAGTTTAAAAAAATCGCTCTACATAAAAATACAATACTACACAAACGCACGAAACTAAAGAACACGTCATCTCACCGTCACAGCTGTTGGCACACTATATGTAAACCAACTATAAAGTCTGACGGTTAATCCAGACTTTACTGTACTTTTAAAAAACTAATCAATAACACATTTATGTATATACCTAGGCATATAACGTTTTTTTCTGATAAAATTAACTTTTCACGTAAGTAATTTTGACTGTTGCCAGAATTTCGTGGGGCCTCGTATTTGTGGCGTGTTTCACCGGCGCTGTTGTATCATCAGTACGTTCATATTACAATTTCTTGGAAACACCTCTGGTAATGTCAGTAGAGACCAGCTCATACCACACATCCAACGTACACTTCCCCGCAGTGGCCGTGTGCAACGTCAACAAAATGTTGAGAAGCAAAGTTTGGCAGCTGGCGCAACGACTGTGAGTAGGCAACTGGGAGAAACAGGGAATCGTCTTGTTTATTTTGTAATAAATGTTTATAAAGAGGGCTTATTTAGCAAGTCCTGGTTTTAAAGCAAAAAAATAAATTGTATTAATATATTTATATAAAATAAATAATAAAATAAAACCTTTTAGAATTTTATATTATGTAGTGAACACAAGGTGGCAGATCGGAGGCCACATAAGATCTCAAGACATATATATATATATATATATATATATATATATATATATTGTGTGTGTGTGTGTATTTACTATTACGAACGCACATCGCATCCGATTCGATTCAAAATTGGTACAAAAATCGAATTGGGTAATACGAACAAATTCGTTACCTAGCAAAACCCTTTCAATGGCGGCCATTTTAAATCATGAAAATATTTTGTAAATCAACTTTCACCATCAGCGTTACAGTTTTCATAAATCAGCATTTTTAGTTTTAAAATTCCATTTAAAATACGAAAATGAATTTCGACTGCGGTCGTGGAACTAAAATTGATTTTGCTGATTCACACCGATACTGACGCCTATTATGGTAGTCATATTTCCAAAAAAAGTGTTTATTTTGTTACATTTTAGAAATTCGCTTCTATCACATCAGCGAGGTAGTTGAGTGTGTCACAATATTAATTTTCCACGAAGGGTATTTGATATTCTACTATTATTATGTGCTTGTTATTTCAGATCGCAAGGTACAAATGTTTCGGAAGTGGCAATTTTCGATTATTTGAAAAACTTTGGAAACGTGTACAATGCTAGACGAAACAATTTCGAAATTGAAGAGTTGCACAAGATACTAGTGATACAAGGCCAGGCGAACAATATCACTGCGATTTTAGAGGAGGTAATCTTTAGTAGATATTTTAACACGATAATGTTGCCTAAGCATTCTCATTGAAACAATAAATAGTTACGGCACATTTTTATGAACACAAAAATAATTATTTTCATAATTTCTAATGGAAATTTGAACTTCATATATGCAAATTTTATTTCAATGAAAATTGTTTAAGTGAATGAATAAAGCACATATTCCGACTACTTTTAAAATGTCTTACGTATAAGTAGGCTGCATAAAGGCGTTTGAAAAAGCTTCCCAAAAATACCAAGGACCAAATTCTACGAAGGGAAACGTGTAGTGCCCTCTAAATAGTCAATGCTTTTAGGCCTTTTACTGTAACTGTAAAAAATATAGTGTTATTTTTTTATAGTATGTAATTATAATGAAATAGTGGGCCCATGTGATCTTTCGCAATTAATGGGAAGAGAAGAAGAATATATGACAATGTACAACAAAAAGTGTTTAGTTATTCTAAAGCAATGCCATTCATTATATTTAGGTTATTTAATACAATAGGCGTTATTGGTTCTACTTTCGCATTTAAAACTATAACTTATAAAATTTATGAATGAATTCTAACATTGTACCTTATTACAATATTTACAAATTATACCTACTATAACAGGATTTTACATTACATACCTGAATTACGCTACAGTATTTCTGTTTACTAAAAGCAGAGACTTTTATTTAATAACATTTACATATTAGAACTGGCCTCGATTGCCTTAACGATTCTACTTTCAAAACTGATTCGGTCAATAATATTTAAGTCTTGGATACGGTAATAATTTAAACATTATTTTCAACATTGTTTTTTTAGCAACTGCATTGTGCTGCGCTCTCTAGGAGTCACTTTATACCATATACGAGTAATATGGTATAATATAACGAATCTACGTTTCTGGATTTTGTTTACAGACCGTTTATCGGTTTTAAGTCAGTTTAGTTTTGTTGTAAAACTACAACTTTTAAATGGAAATGTATGAGGCTAAAGAGTTCCCAGGTGTTCTGACGGACATGTAGGTAACCCGTGTATGTAGCTTCAATAACGCAGGTCGTAATTTTTGGTACAAAACTGATCGGAAATTCTTAGCATAATACTAAAATTCTGTGAAAGATGATAATAAACCATACCAAAAAAACTTTCTTGCATTTAACTGCATATTTAAATTGATGCACTTAGGTAATTACAGCTTAAAGAAAACTTTACTAACGTATCGTCTATTTCCTCAAAAAAAACATCATTGTATCGTGTCAAGGAAGCTATCGAAAAAGACAAACAGAAAGATTTGTTTAACAAAATCTATTTTAGTATATTTTACTCAAATTACTCCAACTCAAATCAGTGTCACAAATTTGAAATATATTCGCCGCACGTAGCTAACGTGATGGAAACAAATTTCTAAAAGTATTTTTTTACCTTAACCATTTTTCGAAATTCTCATTTCACCATCATAATCAGTGTATTAACTTCTCAGACTAGCATTTTAATTACATTGAGAACACGAAGAAGAACCCTGACCACCATCAAATTCAATTTTTTAATTTCAAGGGATTTTGAAAATTCAACACATTAATGAGTGCAATTTCTTATCGCTAATCACGGTGCTGAATTCAGATTTTCAAAAGTATTTAAAACAAAAAAGATATGATTTCTTAAAGAATTGGAATGGCGACCATTTTGCAACTGTTAAACATGTTTTGCTGATTAATGACCTTGTTCAAGCTATTATTTAAATCGATTTTTGTGCCAAGTGAAATCGAACTAAAGTGGCGAACTTGAGATCATTAACACAAAAACATGCACACAGAAACCCGTTTTAGTTCGAGAGTGAACTAAATCGAAAAAAGAAATCAAACTGAGACGGCAGTCAGTTATTGGCGAATCACCATTGAAAAAATGAGCTATTGGAGCAGCCATCATGGTAAGACCCAGACATGGTACCTTGAAATGTGTTCCAATCCTAACCTTTAAAACACTTTTAGAGGGTTCGTTAAAAATTTTACTTTTATTACTGTAGGCCTATATGTACTTTATGCGTGTACAACTACAATGTTTTACCGTACTCTTTAAGTACTGTTTTAAAACGCCGATGTATTTGCACAGTATAAAAGTTTCCCTTAAAAACAATCATTGAAGATAACAAATAGAAATGCACAAAAATATTAGTTTTTATTTATCCAATGACTTTTACATTTATTCCATTTTTACATTCACAGTTAGCGCCAAAATGTGAAAATCTTTTGAAGAAATGCACCTGGAAAGGAGTCACTGCTCCATGCTCGGAATACTTCAAACCATTGCTTACTATAGACAATGGGTTTTGTTGCATTTTCAACCATCACCGTAACTTTGAGTTGTTGTTTCCGTAAGTACAAACAGTTGCTTACAGTTTTATTTGTAAACTTTCTCATCATTTTTTTTTACTGTCAGTGTAGATATACATCTTATATCTTATATCTTATATCTTATATCTTAGAGGCACAGAAATGTATAGTTATTTCAGTGGCTATAGTTATTTGAGGAACGCACATAAAAGATAGAAATTACATTCACATAACCAATCTTGGTTTATGACATTGTTTTAGCAACTGGCTGTCGTGTGGTATTATTTTGTAGAAATATTGAAAAGAAAAACTTTCTGTTTGGCACCATTGCTAATGTTAGAATTTCTAAATCTCCTTTTATTTTAGATCTGTACTTTTGGTATTTCTAGAAAGTTAATATATTGCAATACAAGAGTGTTAAAAACAATCTTTAATTTAAGATGTGAAAACAATTAATTTATGAAGTGTTGAAAAGTTTTTTTTTTAAGGCGAGAAGCACACTGAGGTTATTATTGGATCCCTAAATGTAAGTGTGAGAGTAAAGTGTTAAAGTCGTAAGTGTAGTATTGCAAGTGTAAGTGTGTGTTAGACTCGAGTACCACGAGGGACTCTAAATCCTCTCAATAGGTGCAGCTAGTCTGCACCACCAAAGGGGATTAAAAAATAAATTCTCATCTAGAAATTTAATAAACATAAAGGTTTGTATAATAGATAAGAGGCTGAGAATCCAACGGTTAGGAGGTGCCGGAAAAGGAAATTAATAAACCCCGCCCTTACATGTTTATCATTGTACTAATCGTTTTAAAACTATTCCTTAAATTTTAAAAAAATGTAGTGCTGTAAATTTATCAATACATACTTGCTGAATTCTTCTTATCTCTCTTTGTGATTAAACTATGAATGTTTGGGCTCATTTGGTTTGAGAACCATCTGTAATACTTTTAGATAAATATGAATATCTTTGATACTTGGTAAATGATCAGAATAAGATAAGAGATATTCAGAAACATTAAGGTGGTTCTTCACATCAAAATTAATGTTCATTATGATCTGAGTATTTGTTACCATCACCTTTTCTTGTAGCAATAACATCTTGAATAATTGATGAGAACATACAACAGAATAACACTCTATATACCAACAAACAAAACTGGTTACGAATTAAAGTATCTGTTATTATAAAAATTAAGTTGACCCTTGATGACTAAAGAGATTTATATAGATAGTTCCCTTTTTTTGGAAATTTGTTTCATTATTTTAATGTTTTTATTTGTTTCATATGTTTGTTTTGTTTTTGGAGAAATCTATTTGAAAACATTTTGCTTAGAGTTGAGAGAATCATTCATTTTCAGGGAATATTATAACAGTACTAATAGCAAACAGCCAGAAACTCCAAAAGTGGAATTTTCTGCTCTTGGAATATCCGGAGGATTGTCGGTAGAATTAGATCTAGAAACGAATGAATACTTTTATACTGAACTTCCCACGACAGCTGCTAATGTAAGTTACTTAAAAAAATACATAATACAGTATGTAGATGGTATTAGATGTAGATGGTACAAATTATTGAGGTATTAAAATTATTGTAAAAGTTTGTTTAGAATAATATTAAAGGCATTGTATTCCTATGACATTCCACACATTTTTATTTATAAAAATTGTTTTTAATGTTTTGCAGTTAAAACAAACATTCAATAAAATAAAAACAGCAAAATTTATAAAAGTAAATTGTATATTTTTAACTATTTAATTACTATGTCATCGAACTATATGCCAAAATGCATATATAACAACAATATCACAAATGACAAAGGTTGTTTTTGTCTTCTATTTACATATTAATTGATCTTTTAGGTTAGACTAAAGAATTAGTGTGAAAAAAATTTGTCCAGTGAAAATAACATGAAATATTTTACTTATTTTTAAGATAAATAACCTAAAAGGGCCTGGTAATCAACAATAATAATTATTAATTCAAGGGTCTGTACTTTATATATATATATATATATATATATATATATATATATATATATATATATATTTATTGGTGAAAAGCACATGAAGGCTATCGTCACCATCCAGCAAAAATCTGCTACACAGAGGGGAAAATAAAACTAAATACTGTTAAGACTATGCTAAAACTAAACTGTTTAAACTAAACACCAATAAAATATAGCCTACTGTATATTGTACTTCTATGATGAAAAAAAAACAGTGTAACAAAAAATTCATCAACCAAGATGACTTCAATAAATTAAATACCTTTATACTTCCTTTTAATTCTTTTCACAAAAACAATTATATGGCCTACCAAAACTGGAGAATGAAAGTTTATAAAGGAACTCAATTGAGAAATTTTCAAAATTACACATAAAAAATTAGTGAATTGTTAATACCCCTATTTCAAAATTATTTAAACAATCCCACAACCAAATAATTGTAAAAGTTTAATTTTACACCCCTACCCACCATCCTCTCTCAGTCTTTTCCAGTTCCAATAAAATTCTAATACCATACCAAAGTTTGAATAGCTTTAGGCCTAGCATACTGTTCCATATCTATGTTAACTTGGGAAATATCTAACTATAGTATTCATGAAATCGTTGTAGCCAGCAAGGTTCAATAATATGTAAAAAGGAATTTTACTGTTTTAAAAAATATTTGTATTTTATTTATTAAAAACTGAATTCTACCAAATAGCAACGGTATTTGGTTTGAATAATTAAATAATACTTGTGACAATATTTAAAAAAATAATTTTAAATGTAGATGTAAGCTATATGCGTATATTATTTTTTTATACTAAATTCCAATTGTCATGTTTAGAATTTTTTTAAGGCGAAAAGCACAATGAGGATTTTCCTCCCTAAATGATGTAAGTGTAAGTGTTAAGTGTTTAAGTCATAAGTGTAGTGTTGTAAGTGTAAGCGTGTGTTAGACTCGGGTACCGCGAGGGACTTCTAAATTTTCTCAATAGGTGCAGCTAGTCTGCACCCCCCCCACCTGCGGGATATTTTATAACTAACTATAACTAAATATAAATGTACACAAATTAATAATTTCAATATTTTCAGTAAAATAAAGTTGGTCATACTTGTCTGTATAAAAAAATGTAATTTTAAAAAATGAACTAGTACACAAGTTACAAATAAAACTAATATTTTTCAATCTATGGCAGTAAAGATAAAAAGAACGGTTGTTAAAAGTTGAATTACACTGATAGTAAATCATTCAAATTGAATTATTCAAAACTTAAAACTAAATATTTTAGTAAACAGGTTATATTTTTGTGCATAAATTCAAGTTAAAATCAGGTAAAAAAATAAGCAATACTACACTTTTTGTATTTAATAAAACATTTCTTACTGAAACTGAAATATGAACACTTCACATTTAAAAATGCAATTGCAGTACAAAAAACAATAAGAAATTAAAATAAGAAAATAATCTTAAAACAATAATAAGCATAAAATTAAAAAGTTCAACAAGAAATGCTAGTAATTATAATTTGATTATTTTGAAGTATCATTATCTATTGTTTTAGTCAGGTTTATAAGTGAAATTGTTCACTGGTACTGAATATGTGTAATAAACTTAATAAGTCTTTTATTTTTTAAGTAATATTGAATAAGTTTGTGTAAATTTGAATAAATTTCTGTAAGTGAAAAGTTGTAGGATCTACTTTTTATTGGTTTTATCTACTAATCTCTAAATAGATTTTATTGGTAGTAACTGCAGAACTAATACGGATATATAACTTTGCCAGTAGAAAATAACAAGGATGATCTTTAACATCATTCTTAAGAGATGATGAGAAAAGTTATATTTTTCATAAAAGCTGATTACAAAAGAAACTCTTTGAAACATATTTGTTTTTGAAAAACTTGTATTCGTGTTTTTCTAAAATTGTTTCGAACATTTTTTTTCAGTATAGTATTATTTCCAGCACCATTCTAATCTAAAATCAATATTTTGACAATTCTATTGCATTGCTATTGTTTGTTTTCCAGTTTCTATTTTTTTTTTTTAGTAAATTGTTTTTCCATATTGTTACAAAAACTTTATTAATATACTAATACATACCAACTGCTAACAAATAACACTTCATGTTGTTTTTTTTTTTTACAGTATAGACACTTTGCTAACTGATGAACCATGTTTACTTCATTTATAATGTCACACAATTGGCCTTATCCCTAGACCACACAATTGAAACAATCACAAAAAAAAAGGATATGCTTGATTGTAATGGTTGTTTAACAGAATTGACATTGGGGTGGCTCTTCATATTTCATATAATATCCATGTATTATATGACCATTAACAAAACAGGTGACCACCACAGCTAATATTAATTTATTAGCGTTCATTACTTTTCAGTTCTTCATTTAGCAAGAAAGCTTGCATTTGTGTGTGTGTGTGTATGTGTGTGTGTGTGTGTGTTTAACGTCTGACTATTGTGCACACTTGGGCTAATGCAGACAATGGGATGATTTATAGCGTATGAAAATGCCAAGCCCTCGCTGGGAATCGAACCCGGGTCCTCGGGGTGAAAGCCTAGTACGCTATACACTAGGCCACCGAGAAAGCTTACATTTTTAGGGGGATATGAATTACATGCTTTGCTGTAATACAAAAAATAGTTTTTCCAACTAATCTGCACCCCAGCAAAATGACACCCATTACACAGTATTCAAGTGTCTGAGTGGAAAACAAAATATCTTGAACTAAAGGATTAGCAGAAGCACTTTTGAAGATGAAAAATATTAGGTAACAGAAACATTGATGTCAATTATTAATTGTAATTACCTTAACAAAACTACGTATGTAAAAAAAATTCTTCAGCAACTTTCGATCATTTACAAGGACTGGTAATTCATTAGTAAAATTATTTTTGTTACTAAATTTATCATGTACAGAATATTATTTTCTTAATTATATATAAATGTATTGTTTTGTTTTCATCAATGCTGTCCAGGTTCTAGTGTTTTCAGCTCTCAGTATTCAAGATTCTGAAAATGGCAACGCTTTGGAGAACTTGGTACCTCTAGACACCGAGGTTTTCTTGAGACTTGAAACTGCTGTTACCTACAGTGATTCTAGAATTGAAAAATGGCCGCCATCTAAAAGGAAATGTGATTTCAGTTTTGAGCAGAAAGAGTATGTTGGAGGATATTACAGTTATCCCTCTTGTTTGGTTGCATGTCGAACAAGAAATGTTACCAGCACCTGTGGTTGTTTACCGATATTTATGCCAAAGAAAAATGAAGGAGGTAGGTTATGTAGTGTAACATGTACTTAGCCACCAATATCGTTCCGATGTATTTTACTGATAAAATTTAATTGTTGTTTCAGACATAATACCTTACTGCAATCTGTCAGATCTGCCTTGCCTCAATAGTCATAAAGGTAACTGAATAAATAATTGTGTGTGTGTGTGTGTATGTGTGTGTGTGTATGTGTGTGTATTATACTATATATTATCATTATTATTACTAATTTATAAGTTGGGAAATATTAATAATTTTGTATGATAAAAAAAAAAACTGCACTGTAATATTTTTCTACAGTGTGACCTACTATCAAAAGATTTTATCAGTTACTATCATTTATTAATTATTTTAAAATTATACAGTGTATAAAAATATGTAATGTCACAAGCCTTCTATAAATAATTGAAATAAATATTTTTAATCGGACTTGATTCAGGATGGTACATTCAAGTTGGCCAAATGCCTTGGTTTAATCCTATAACATTAGGGAAAGTGATACCAATAGCTGCGAGATACATTTTTTCAAAAAGTATTGTGTAAACACAAAAAAACTGTGAGAAGTAAACACTAAAGATTTTGTTAAACTCAAATTATCATAACCAAAATTATCCTTAGCTTTGTCCTTAGTGGCAGAAGAGAAATGTGTTTTTTTTTATGGTTGTTGAACAATACTGACACTGTGGTAAAAAAACATATGTTCATATGAAATATTCATTTAGAAACAAAGTTGCATATGATTGAAGAAACATGGAGGTAATTCTCTTAATTAAAACACATAAAAACATATTTGCACAATAAAATGTTTCAATCTAATAAAAGATTCACTTTTTTATCATTAATGTCCATATCTCCTATGTACTATACCTTCTTCCTTTTGTAGCAGGAGATATATTAACTGTCATGGAAAAAAGGGAAATGAATACTTTTATTATAATATTTTTTAAGTTACTCTTTTTTATATATGAAAGTGTATTTGTAAAAATATATAATGCCATATAAAAATTAATAAAGACATAATCTTTTAAGGTGTCCCATTTTAATCCTGTACCCCTGACCCTATTAATAAAATCCTGCTTATGTCCTTCGCACTGGAATCAAGTGCTGGATAAAATACTGTACTGTGAAGCTCCTTTACCTCATGGGTCTGACTAGGTTTACACAGCATTGCATAGTTATGCTGGTCAAAAAACACTCTGCCACCAAAACATTGTTATTGCTGCTGTATTGATCTGCTAATAAATATGCATAAACATTCATTTTAAATGGCTTTTTCTAAGATAATGTATGAAATCATAGTGTCTTTTTGTAAATAGAAGTTATATTATTATTTACATATTTTTGTAACACCTGGTATGTTGGAAGATCAGGCCAGATCTTCACTGTCTTCTTTAGCAAGCCATCAAAGTTTCACACCTTCCTTTAATTTCTTAATTTGACTCAAAATTGTATATAATAGTCAGACTTTGTAAGACGTTTAAAGTAAGGATGTCTCTTAGGTGTTCTGAATAAATTTATTTTTTCCAGCCATGTGGTCTAAAGATCCGGTTGGCCAAAGTGAAGACAATGGATGCAACTGTCGTCCAGCTTGTGACAGGGAGCATTATAGCTTACGTTCTTGGAATTCCCAACTTACTTCGGTTGACAAAAAGCCTTTAAACTTGTAATTATTGTAATTTAAATACCTGCATTACATTCATAAATTTAATATAAGTCAATTTATTTTTTTACTTTTTTGATTTTTTTTAATTTAAAACAATATATTAGATATTTTTTTAATTTTATTTTGTATAGTAAAATTTAACTGCAGAGAAATATCCTAGTACAAAAATCAAAAACTGAACAACCTGTGTCAAAAAAAATCATACACAAATGTTACATAATCTTTCAGAAAAGGGTAGTTAGATTTGAAGCACTGTAAATCGGAAATCAGTTCCCTGCATAGGGACCTTAGATTGGGAACAGTGGAGGAAGAAATAAGAAAAATACAGAAAAATACCACCAACGTCCCCAAATTCATTCAAACATTGAAATCCATATGTTGGTCACACCAACTCCCCTCTATTGCTTGAAAAGAACAAAGGCTGCTGAACTGTTATTATAGAGCAGCTTTAATCTCCATATGGGGTTAAGTAGTGGGCTACCACTCATTAAAAAGTGGAATGTGCAAGTGAAGTTACTACATGAGCTATGTAAATGAAGTGGTACACACAAGTTCCAGGAATTGTTAAAAGAAATGAAAGAACTTGCTTCCATTCAAAAATTTAATATAATTTCTCCTAAACATAATGTAATTTTCTCCTTCAAAGTAGCCATCATTTACATTTATACAGCCTTGCCAGCATTTTTGCTATGAATGGAAGCACTGCTCGAAGTCGGTTGTAGTAAGCTCCTTTAGAACCACTTGCGATTCCTCTTGAATTTTGACTATGGTATCAAATCGAGGTCCCTTCAACCTGCTTTTCATCTTTCGAAAGATAAAGTCGTATAGTGCTAGGTATGACGAATACGGTGAGTGAAGTACAAGTGGCATCTGGTTTTTGGCCATAAACTGCCTCACTGAGATTACAGTGTGAGCACATGCATTGTCGTAATGCATGAATCAGTCTTTCTTCTCCACAGCTCAATAAGTTTATACCACACATTCTCCCTCAGTCACCTCAAAACCGAAGTAGTAGAAACTGTTGATAGTCTGTTCAGATAGGATCCTGTTCTGGTAGAAAATCCCATTAATTTCGAAAAAAAATTATTGGCATCGATTTAACATTACTGTGAATCTGACGGGCTTTTTTCAGTCTTGGGAAGTTTTGTGTCTTCCACTGTGACAATAGCAGTTTGGTTTCTGGATTGTAACCATAAACCCAGCTTTCATTACCTGTAATTATCTTAGACAAGAAGTTTGGATCTGCTGCAATCATCCACTCTCAGTATAGAACTGTACTCTTCTGTCACTCTTTTGTTTAAAAGTCGGGGGAAAACTTGGCTGCAATTATTTTTTATGTTGTTCATTAAACAAAATGCATTAATATGTTTCATCCAACATAGGACATTTAATTTCAGACCATATCGTGGATGATTTCTGTTATGTCCTCATGAATCATTTTCCAAATTCCAGCAATATTTTCTGATTTTTTTTTCAATTTATTTTAAGGCTAAAAGCACATTGAGGCTATTTTCACTTTCCTAAATGTAAGTGTGAGTGTAAAGTGTTAAAGTCGTAAGTGTAGTGTAGTAAGTGTAAGTGTGTGTTAGACTTGGGTACCACGACGGACATCTAAATCCTCTCAATAGGTCTGCACCCCCCTGCAGGGAATATTTTCTGCAGTGATGCTGGTTGGTAGCCTTCAGATCTTCCTCTCAACTCAGGTCACACTTAGTGGCTGTTGTATTTTTGCTGATGAAGTCAATGATGTTAAGTAGTGTTCCAGCATCTCAGCTTGGACTGGCCACATATTGTGGCTCCTGTTACTTTCCGCTACAGTTTGTTCTTCCCTTAGTGGCCCTGTGTTCTACTAGTATTTACTTTTTCTTATAGATTCTAGTTAGAGCCAATATACTTTTGGAAGTACAGTAATCTATCGGGGAATAAATGACATAATTAAAAAAGTCATTGACTCGGCTTTTGTAATTGTATATACAACAGTTATTGCATTTTTTATTTACATCTAGTCAGTCTTTCATCATTTGTGCCATATGTGTCTACACTTGAAAGATTTAGATATTTTTATTATAAACCACTTTTATGAATTGGTACATTAGATTAATCTATACCAGCATTTTGCAATTTTTGACAAGTATTGATTATTATATGTACTGTTAGGAGTACAGGGTCCTTCGAATAATTTTCTATCGGTGGTTCATTATAAAAATTACCTTTAATTATTTGATATGTGTTACCTTACATTTACCTTACAACTATTGTTGGTGGCAACCCCAAGAATGAACACTACTGTCTTATGTGAAATAAAACGTTCCCCAAAATATATATTAATCCCTTCAAACCCAAAATGAAAAAGGGGGAAGAAGTGTACGCTAATAATCGTCTACTTACTTTTAGCGCCGATTTGCCACTTCTTGGCACTGCCCAGTTGGAACAGAAAAGTCACCCGGAGTAAACTGACTTTCCGGCCCCGCAGGAATCGACTGTTCCCGCCCTACTTCTTCCCCATGCTTTCATTTCAACTGCTGTTCTACATACCTTGTTGCTTATTGCAACAGGCAGTACATCAGCAGTTTCGTAATTTCGCCTATGTTTTTTTTTGTCAATAGTGTTCATTCTTTGGCTGTGACCTCATTATCATATTTAAAACTAGTAACTAAAAATTAATATTTTTTTATAAATCCTAACAGTACTGTAGAGTTATAATACTACAGTACTTGCTAATGTTATTCGTGACTTTATATTGAATTGATTCAAAATGTACTACTATTAAAAAACATTTTATTGTTTAAAAAAATAGCTATTATTTGTGTTTTAGCCTATATTTGTAATCTGAATTTATTTTGTTTAAAATTAATTTAATTAGATTATCGAATTAAGTTGACATTTAAATATTTTTACACTTCAGTAATAATGTTTCTTGTGAATGTCGAAATAACTTAAAGTTTGTTTTATATTTAATTAGTATTCATGTTTTTCATAAAATATTCATATTTTGTAAATATGAATGTTAATTAAAAACTTTTTAACACATATTTACACAGAGAGCTTTTTAAGGATAAAGAAAACTATATGTTAAAAAAATTAAACATTAATGATTCAATGAAGAATATAATAATTGCACCAAAAACTATTATATTGATTGATTGATAAAAGTTATTGATTTGAAAAAATGTATCCAAACATGTATAACTTAATTCTGAGTGCTACGCATGAAAATGGTCTGATATGCGACGAACCAAACAGCAAAAGAGTGCGGTCCACTTTTAATGGTTTACCTGAGTTCTGGGTATGTTGCAGTATTTAGCCAATTTGAATAGAAGATCATCGATGGCCATACATAACGGCCTTTTGAGCACAAAGATCCTTCATTTGCTTAAAGCTTCATCTCCAAATGCTCGAACCAACATTTGGTAGGTTTCAGTAGCTGCTTTGTTCAATTTATAATGAAATTTAATACATTTGCTCTTTGGCCAATTGTATTTGTACATCATGGAAATGTCAAAGTGTTCAAAACATTACTATTAACAAATGGACTGTGCTCAGCTGTATATATTTCCACAATGACAATGCATGGCTTGCTGTTGAACTCATAATATGTTATATAATACACATAATACATCAGTTAATTCAGTGGAAGTAGTAGATGACTTATAATACCAATTGAGGCAGGACTTCATACTATACCTTGTTCCTGTTTTTCATTCAAATTCCTGGAACTTTTGGGTAGCACTTTGTGTAAATTTTGAGGTGAAATAAATTGATTTATGAATGTTGTACAGTTTTGTTTTGTAATTTTTTTATTTTACTATGTTGGCTAAATCAAAATCATTTTATTTATCAACAAAACATTATTAGAATTATCACATATTTTACATTGTGCATCATGAGTTAGTTATCTGATAATCCTTGTTCAACCATTCACTGTTAATCACCTTATTAAGTACAACCAACAAACTCTCATCATAAGTTCTTATTCATGATCATTTAAAAAAAATATTCTTAAACACTCTACAGGTCTCTAAACAATCATGATAGCCGCCTCGGTGGCCTAGTTGATAGCGTACTGGGCTTTCACCCCTAGGACCCGGGTTCGATTCCCAGTCAGGGCTTGGCATTTTTATACGCTATAAGTCATCCCATCCTCTGCATTAGCCCAAGTGTGCACAATAGTCGGATCTTAAAAACAAAAAAAAAAAAACAATCATGATAATAGGAGTAAATTCTCATAAGGAAAACAAACTCAGACCAACATAATTCTAGTTTTAGTTGTTTCTTGTTAGTCAGTTTTCACATTAGTACTGGTAATTTAACAGAATGATGATTTTGTCACACTGACGAATAATTTGTCACTAAAATTTGTTTCAGTGGAATGAATGAGACAAAGAATTCAGCAATGTTTCATATCTTCTTGGGAAATGCACACACAACTAGATACAAAAAGGACATACTTTTGCAGGAATCAAATTTATTTAGTAAGTAACGTTTAGTTTTAGAAATTATTATATCTTTAACAATAATTTACACAATGATTCACATTTTTTTTGTCTTCTTTTAAGTTACTTGCTTTCAAAATATGGCAATAGAAATAAAAACAATCATTCTAGACTTCAACCGCATCATTTAAAAGTAGTTGAAAATTCTCTCCAGAATATGTTGTTAAAACTATTTAATAAATTATTCCAATTATACAAAAGTCTAAATAGTTTAGGTTTGGAAAGCGTGGTAAAAAAAAATAAGAAAAAGTTTTTTAATTATATAGATAAATATTTTAAAGATTATCAACAAAAATTTATATTTGTTAATGTTATTTTTAATACTATTCATGTGTAAAACTGACATTGTATTGAAATTGACACAGTAAGTGTATAAACTATTGACGCTTCAAACCTCTTTCTTTGTAAAAAGGTTTGTGTAACCTTCCATCAGTTGCACTATAATAATAACATGACCAGTTGTAGTGTATCAGAATGTGATACATTTATGTTCAAGCAATTCTCAAAACTCTGTAATCTTTGGACTTTTGAATTGTTCAACCTATGTTGTAACATATTTAATATTATACCAATTAATTAGGTCTGTTAAATTACAAAATAAAAAAATGTATGCCATAAAACAAAAACTAGAACCATATAAAAAATTAAACTTTTAATAGTATACTTACATACAAACATACACTTTTCTGCAAGTTATACCTAAATAAAAATATAATAATTTCCTCAAAAATAAACAAATGTTAGCAGTGGCACTGTATATATTTGATAAACTCAGCCAAGATCGATCGCACAACTTCTTTACTTGACGAAACATATTTCATTATTATATTATTGCTAGGAGGTAGGTAGATGCATATTGTGATTTTTGAATGCGCTACACAACAGGAAACAAAATGGCTGAAAAAGTATTGCCTGTTTATCAATTTGATCAATTGCGACCAACAGAGGGTTAATAAATGAAATAAAAACTATTACAGATCTAAACTTTACTTCAATGATAAAATACAATAAAAAAGTTACATTTTAATAGCAAACTTATGAATGCAATATATACTACCATGTGCATATTTTTTTTATCCATTAATAACAAATGAAAATCTCAAAATTGCAAACTTGTTCTTTTTCAGATAACTTGGCAGGATTATGTTCTTTATTTCTTGGATGCAGCTTCATGAGTGTTGCTGAAATTATTTATTTCTTTCTCATTCGACCACTCTGCAATAAATATGTTCTTAAGAGAAACAATAGATTTGAAAAGAATAATAAAATTGGTACAGTACATAAAACAACCAAACGGAGCAAGAAATGCAACTACAGAGATCTTATTGCATGAATTCAGAAAATAGCTTGATTTATTGAAACACTGTAAATACAACAATATTGGTTTTAAGAAAAACCTTATTATGCTTGGTTTCAAATCTGTGAATTTTTTTCAGTATATTAACGATGAAAAAATTATAAAAATTACATTATATTAGAATTCTTACATTTTAATATTTATTTAGCAATTATTTAGTAATAACATATTTAGTGCAAATTATTTAATGATAATTTATTAACAACTTGTTAAATAATCTTAGTAATTAATATCTAGTGATTAATCAGTCTTTTATTTCACTTTTTAAAAACTTCAATTTATTATTGTGGATATTGTCAGTGATAATCATTTCCCAATTTTCTTATGTTTATGTGATAGTAAGACACATTTTTTTAGCCTGGAATACAAATGTAAGAGTATTTTTGAAACTGTCATTAAAATCAGATAATGATTTTTTTAAAGATAAGCCGTCCAGCAGGACCAAGTAGAAAGATAAGTCAAAGCAGTTTTTTACAAACTAACTCACAAAATTTTTAATTTCTATACATTAATTTTAAATTAGAGATAAAAAATATGTTTACCATTTTAATGTTTTTGCACTTATTGAATACAGTACAAATATATTTTGTTTAGGTGGTTATTTTTGTTTTTATTTGAAACTTTTATTTCATTACATTGTGCATAGTTGTGCACCCTATGCTATAAAAACCAAAGCATCATTTGCCTGGCTCAGGATGTCCAGCAGACTCTTTAAAACATATTGTTTTACCATAATAAAAAGAGTTACACATACTAATTTCTTTTGTCAACGCAATGTTACTTTAGTTTAGTGCTGAAAGTTATTATAGACAATTATTTCTATCAGAAAGCAAGTTGCAGCCAAAGACAATCCAACAATGAGAATATAAAAAGCACCTTGAAGATTGCTTAACGATAAAGACTTGAGTTCGGTATCATGATTTATTCTGTCCAAGAAGAGTTGTTGGTTCAACGCACTTGAATATTTACGCGCCACATGTTCTTTCAAGTAAGTTATTATACCCGATTCAAAAAGGCGAATTATGATTATATTAAACCCTTGAAGCAGTGGTGAATTCCTCCGAAGTGTAAAAGAAAGGTCATGCGTTATCACTCTTTCCTTCATTACCCGCAAATTACGCAAGTCTTCATCATCTATATGGTGAGTGTAGAACACATTGTAGTTGTCTAAAAGTTTGCAGTAAACTGCAAATGTGTTTTGTTTAAGCATTTGAGAAATTTCATGTTGCGTGTACATTTTATACCTCGGAGCAAATTTTTTATTCCACTCATTCTGGAAGTAAAATCAAGCATTATTTTTATTACATTAATGCGATTTATAGATGAAAACCAATTATACTTTTGTTTAGTAAAACAATATTCAAAATACAGATGTATTTCTAAGAAAATGAATATTAGTGTAATAGATATTAATGTTACATTAATAAACATTAGCATGCCTAAAGTTTATGTAAATAAACTAATGGTGTAATGTTTGTCTAATATTGTTACCAACAATGAAAACTTACGTTACATTCATATCACACTTATTTATAAGACCCCCTCACACTTTTTATAAAATTTTACAGTTTTTTCTTTGATGATAAATTACAGAAGACTTGAAACAAACCTCCAGAAAACTACAAGAACCTACACTCAATATTTTCTTAGAATAAAACTAAATAATTAAAGTAACGACCTTGGAACTAAAAATAAATAATATTTTATTTTTCATACTATTTCTTACTGAATATTAAAATAAATATTATTTGGTGCAGCTTAAAACTCTGTAATTAAAAATTAATTTAATTTGTATTAATAAAAACTTCAAAAATTAAAATTAAAGTAATAAATTAAAAATAAGAATTTTCACTTAAATGATCATTAAAATAATAATTGAAGTAAATAATCACATACAGTACACATACTAAACATGCATTTTGTACATACTTAACAGCACATACAAAATGAAAAAAATTAGAGCAAGGACATCATTATGGTATGACAAGAAAATAAAAATATTCGCATCACTGGATGTTTACCTATGTCAGAGCTTAGCATGTATGGACTGATAGGTGTAATGTTAT
This sequence comes from Callitettix versicolor, assembly GCA_022606455.1. NCBI lineage: Eukaryota > Metazoa > Arthropoda > Insecta > Hemiptera > Cercopidae > Callitettix > Callitettix versicolor. The sequence continues at coordinate 36,967,122 of CM040187.1, forward strand.
GCCAAAGAAATGGTAAGGCAAAAATATAATTAACAAATAAGGTATTACAGCAGAGTAAATAATAAACATTAGAGTGCTGATTATTCAAACTGTAATCAATCAGATTACCAATTAATCGAATCATCCATAGATTTCATATTTCATTTTTTTTTTTTTTGTAGTGGATCATAAGGATGCTACCTGTCATCCCTCCCTAACAACAATAATCTCACCCCATTCCTTACTTTACAATAAATAAAATGTTTACAATAAACAAGTATGATAGAGCATCAGTCATATTATAGGCTAGTACATGCAGTTTGGATTGTTTAACAGTATCAATGTTCATGTTTCATGTCTTAAGAAAAGTTTTCTAGTTCAATTTTTGTAAATACATTTTTTTAATTTCTGTTTTCTGTATACATTCTATTATTTTTAATATTCTTTTTTGTTTGATTCCTTTTTTATTCTTTTGTATTGTATAAATACATTTGTTTCCTCTGTATGAAAATGTCTAGAGTGAAAGCACAATGTTCTATTTATAGAGCCGCCTCAGTGGCCTAGTTGATAGCGTACTAGGCTTTCACCCCGAGGACCCGGGTTTGATTCCCGGCTAGGGCTTGGCATTTTCATAAGCTATAAATCATCCCATCATCTGCATTAGCCCAAGTGTGCACAATAGTCGGACGTTAAACACCAAAAAAAAAAAAATCTATTTATGGACATTCAAATTAATATCATTCAATCATTCAGCAACTGAAGAATAGAGAGTTTGGTAATAAGTTGCAGACTGTGGAATATGGTGTTGGTACATCAACAATTTCAGACATTACAGAAAAACTGTCTTACTTTGAAAATTGTTTCAGTTTTGCACAGTGACGAAGGTTCAACATTTCAGAAAACAACGAAAAAGAATGATAACTTAGAAAGTTTTGTATATGTTGTGTATTCTAAAATGGTTCAATTTTCCTATGCTTTTTCAACAACAGTTAGATGGGAACTTTGATTTACAAGCAACACTATTCTGTAAAGCTTCACTATTCTGATCTGGAAAGCTACGCTATTTTAAACTGAGATACAACATACATGAACTTAGAGATACATGGAGAAAATTATCTTCTAATAACAAAAAATCAAATAAATAAATAACTTTTCTGAGAGATTATCAAACAAAATAAATAAGATCAACTTTTTTCTATAGTGCCAATAAAATTGACATAGTCTAAAAAGCTAAATCCTTGGCATCTAAAAGTGAAACTATATTTCTGGGTTGCAATACAAATAAAGATCAAGTGATAATATTGATGGTTGGTAATACAAACAGATATCATAGGTTACTGGTACCTGTTTTATGACACCCAAATTAAAAATTCCCAGTAATTTAGAAATATAACCAACTTTCCTGTAACACATACAGGCATAGATGAAAACAGACATTTCTGTAAAATTATATAACAACACTTTTATTCCTGATACAAAAAAAATCAGAAGCAAATCAACAAAATTTATTGTAAAGATACAAATAATGGATTTAAAGATAATAAGAGTTGAATGATTATGTTACATCTTTCGTTTGACTTAGAACATGAAAATGACATATTTAAGGTTATGTTTCTTCCTTCCAATATTATATCACTTAAAAATCTACATGGACTAGGCGTAACACAATAGTTTTAAAAGTTTTTACAAGAAACTGCTTCTAAATAAACTATTACTCAATTACAATGGGGAAACTGTATGAGAGATCTGTAAAAAATTTAACTTGAAAGAATATTGTAAAATTATGGCCAAGGGCAAAGTATTGGAATTCTGTAAGAAAAAACTTACTTTGCAAAAATCATGGATTTTTTTTTTTTTTTTTTTAACGTCTGACTATTGTGCACACTTGGGCTAATGCAGATGATGGGATGATTTATAGCGTATGAAAATGCCAAGCCCTGGCTGGGAATTGAATCCTGGTCCTCGGGGTGAAAGCCCAGTAAGCTATCAACTAGACCACCGAGGCAGCTCAAAAATCATGGAATAAACTGTTAGTAAGTCAAGTGGAAAGATCTACAAAAAGATATGCACAGATAAGTGAAACTGAAATGGCAGCAATCATCTCTAAAATTCCTGGATTTTCTGAAGATGTACTTGAAAAAGTCTACAAGTTGGTTAAACACAGATATTGATGGTCCTGTTACCACAATACTGAAGATGAAATAATTAAAAGTAACAGTGAAGAAAATAAATCCTCATAGCTCTTAGTAATGAAGAAAAGAATAAAATATGATGACAGTGTGACAAGTTATAGCAAAACTTCTAATTAATCATAAACTATTTTAAAATTATATGAGGAGAACCAAAATTAGTGACACTATTCAACTATTGGCAGTGAAACACCTTTGTGACCTGACAACTAGAAAATATATTGGAAATAGTATGCAAAACAATTTTGGACTTTTTTCATAAAAAAACTCTCCTGATCCTATTATTATATTTACTAAATTTTACATAAAAAGTTATTTTTATAATTATTATGTACCAGTATTTATTTATTTCATGTATGTTTTTATAAAACATTTTCATAACATTCTTATTTAATAAATAGTTTATTATTTTCAAACATTTGATGCACTTTATATACTTTTTCTGATCATTCAAATTGACCTCAGTCTGAATTGATGCACACAATCTAATGTATACAAAAATGAAAAGATATGTAATAACTATATGTCCTTTTTGTCTTTTATATGTCCATAATCATTATTCCTTTTTGATAATGTGAACTACTAGCTACATAAAGTAATTTTATTATTTTCCAATCAAAAGAAACTATCTTACATTTAAGTTTAACTGAGATGATAAGTCAGTAACTGGAAAAAGCTTCCCCCATTTCATGCCTAGTTCGACAAGCTGTTTTGTTGTATCTATTGTTGTCGTGTAAGATGGTGATGTTAGCCGAGCAATGATACAAGATGAGTACGCAGTCGCCATCATTAGAACAAATACATTCCATGCAAGAAATAAATAACGAATCACAGTTTCTTTCCTTGACGATAGATTAGAGGAGACTTGACAGTAACCTCCAAACATGTACAAGTAACTAGAAGCTAGGCTCAACATTTTCCCTGGAAAAAACAAAATAATGATAGTAATGCAAAACAAATAATAATAGTAAATAGATGAAACAGTAATTTTATCATCTTACTGTAGTAATTTGGAACAACAACTGAACCAGTTGCAATTAACTACTTGTTTTTTATTGTCTTTTTTTTGTTTCTTATGGATTAGACCACAAGTCCAGCATGTAAACTATTTCATGTTGAAAAACTATATATTAACATACAGTGAGTGCATAATTTTATGCTAATTAAAATACACTTTCGAAAAGAAAAAATTGAACATTTTGCAAATAATAAAATTTCTGTAGAATAAAATTATCAGTTATTGGCCATTCAATTTAATAAAATAAAAGTTTTTTAAATGTTCACATTTTTGTTATCCTTATTCATTTTAGTACAAATATTATTTACATCAAATTAGTTCTGTTTTTCAGTCATTTTTGTTTTCAATAATGACTACTTACGTCAACAATACAAACATACCTCTTGTGGTATTATCCTTCAGATTGTTGCTTAACTTAAAAAGACACCACAGGACTAAAGGTGTTACAGCAAGAGTCATAATGTTTGATAGCCACAGATGTAAAGAAAAAGGTTTCAAAACATTCATCCAAGATCTGTTGTCCAATTTTGGGCGAGGCACCAAGAATCCCATTCCAACCTATAAACAGTTTTTTTTAACTAATTTATATTGTTTTTAAGATTTGTAGTATGACAGTTACATATTCTAATAATGTGGTAAAAAGTTAGTTATAAGAGATTTTATAAACAAAGAGATTTGAATTATTGTTTTAAAAGATTAAAATGAAAGTGTTATGCTTTCAAAAATCTTCAGAGTTCATAGTAGCAAAATATGTCAAGTGTACTACGCTACCTACATATTACATATAATAGAAGATATATTTTCATATGACAAGCAGATTTCCAGTGAAAAGCTTCTAAAAAGATTCTAAAAAGCTTACAATAGATAATTTTTTACATGTACCCAAATTAAACTGAACTTTCCAAAAAAAATTTAAAATCTCAGAATTGGAAAATTTTGGAAACATAGTATTGTCAGACAAAAGATAAAATTTTACAATTAAATTTATTATTACAAGGACTATCAACATATATTAAAAATAAAATTAACATTAATATAGGCATTAATATAGTTATAAAACAGCGGCGAATGGAAGTTACTCAGGAGTCACTAAATGAAGTCAACAATGATGCAGAATTACTGAAACGTATTATAACAGGTGACGAAACATGGTTTTACGGATATGACGTCGAAACTAAGGCTCAATCATCAAGTGTTTAATTATGGTATTCGGCATTATTTAATTATTAAATGGTAGTATGGCATTTAATTATTAATTCTGCATTCTGGCTTGCCAAGACCGAAAAAGGCTCGACAAGTGCAGTCCAACGTGAAGGTTATGCTCACTGTATTCTTCGATATTAATGGCATAGTGCATCATGAATTCCTGCCACCAGGTGAAACGGTCAATAAGGAGTACTACCTACAAGTTCAATGCCGTTTGCGTGAAACAATCCAAAAAAAAGCCTGGATCTGTGGAAAAACTATTCATGGCTTTTGCACCACGATAATGCATTGCTTGTTCATGAATTGTTGGCAAAAACGGTACTGTAACGATGCCCCAGCCTCCACATTCGTGATGTAGTACAAAGCTATTTACAAAATTATCAAGTTTTACACTCTGTTTTTTACCTGTGAGAGATGTACCATTTGTTAGCCACAAACCTCTCATTTCACAATTCATACTCAATGGAGTAAGGCTGTAATTTACAGTGATAAATGCTTTCCTTTGAAAAGGAGAGCAGCATTAAATTTTCCTTGTATATCCACCAACAATGACACAAAATCTACATATATTTTGTATCATTTGTTGTACTTCTTAAATTTTCAGTGATTATTACTAAAAAAATATATATTTAATAAAAATAAGAATCAGAATTTTCATGATTTTGTTCAAACATTTAGGAAAAGTTGAAACCAAAGACATTTGTCTAAAATTTGAAATAAGAAACCTTTTTTATACAAGACTATAAAATCAAACATTACAATATAACTAATTATTATGACATTATATATAATAATGAAAATGACACACATTTGTACATGGCAATAGTAATAATACTTTATTTTAGAGTTTCTCTTTTTATGAGTTTAAAAAAAAAACAACTTTATATTAAATTCTATTTTTGACATATTAGGGAGCCTAGAAAAAAATTTAAACAATAACTTAGTTATCTATTGGTTCAAAGTAACAATTTTATTGACAAATCATAAATCAATTTGCCATAACAAAATGGCTATATACACAATTTCTTTGTCAATTGTAAGTTAACACCGCCTCAAGCCGGTCTCAAGCCTGGGCCCATCTCTTGGAGACGGGGAAGTGTGGAGGAATAGAGGAGTAACACCTCTCTAAAAAACCTTGGATCAGCTGGCCCAGCTGGTAGTACCTTGTGAAGGCCCCTTGACAGGGAACGGTGAAGACCTCAACGGCAGAGTTTGGCGGATAAGAAGATCTTTGGAACGGTAAAACTGGCGGAAGAGGCAGCCTTCCTGCCAGAGTTAATATGGTGGGAAAATTGCTATTCATGGAAATGGATGATAAAAATAATGAAACTATGGTGCAGGGACTCGGACACCCATTACCGGTACATGGGAGTGAGCGAGCAGGCTTGCAAGCGACTGTTCAACATCGTCGAGATGTTAAAAAATATTACTGGTAAAAAGGAGATAAACCCTTTCCAGTGAAGTAGTAAATTGCAAAGATCGCCAGAAGGCAAAGAAGACATTCCTTAGAAGATGCTAGTCTGGTTTCTGAAAGGAGATTAAATGTCATTTCTACGAAAGGATCTAGTACCACTAGTAAAGATCGAACATGGTTAACAGCTGAAGACGAAAACGTACATCTTAAGAAACTATTGCATGAAATGCAATCAAATATGGAGCAGCTTAAGAAACAAATGACTGAAATAATAAATGAGAACAAGAACTTAAAAAATGTAGTTGAAAAGAAAAAAGCTCAAAAAGTGAGAGTAGAAAGTAAAAATCCTGAACAAGAATATTACACTGATGAAGAAGAACTTACAAAAAAAACAGAGTGGATCTGTAACAAAAGCAGATCAAGTAAGAGGAAAAAAAGGAAAACCGAAAGTTCTCCTGATCAAGTCAAGAGAAATTAAATCACCTGTTAAATCTGCAAAAAATGACTTAAAAAAGAACAAGACACTAAAAGAGAGTCAGCTCCCACCAATTAATATCCTTCGTATTAAAGATTATGCATCTGTGAAAGCATTATTGAACACAGACAGGGAGAAGGGTATAAAAATTATAGCCTTAAATAACAATGTGTGGAAAATCCATACTCCAGACCCTGATTCCTATAGGGATTTGCCACAGAAACTAAATGAAGGGAAACATCAATGGAATACTTACGAAGATAAAAAAGATAGACCTATCAAAGTAATGGCCAGAGGCCTTAATCCATCTCGCACTAAGGAGGACATAATGGAAGATTGGCAACAACAGAAAGGAAAACTAAAAATATTGGATGCTGTCAATATCATCAAAAAAGAGTACCAACTTGATAAAGATGGAAATCAAATAGTAAACAAAAAAGGACTTCCACTGTTTATGCTCACTTTTGATAACAAAGAATAAAGTGGAAACATTTATAATATCAAGTCTATCTTACATATAAGAGTCAAGATCGAACCACTGAGGAAAAATACTAACCTCATACCGCAATGAAAAAATTGTCAAGGGTTCAATCATACCAGCAGATATTGTCATCGGAAGGCAAGGTGTGTAAAATGCTCAGGAAAGCACCTTACAAACCAGTGTAAAATAAGTAAAGACACGCCGCCCAGATGTGTCAATTGTGGAGGATCATATCCAGAAAATTACAGAGGCTGTGAGGTAGCTAAGGAATTGCAAAAAATTAGAAACTAAACCCGGAATCCTCAGCAAAGAAATTTTAAAATAGCTGACAGAAAAAAATCCCAGAACTAAAGACCCCAAAACATTCAGAAAATAAAGAACAAGATAGCATAAAAACCTATGCATAGATGGCCAAGACTTCTGTAAGCAAGGGAAGTCAGATGGAAGGGAGTAACGTATTAGGGGAACTGCTAAAAAATTAGAAGTTATAGAAAAACGACTAGACACTAAACACAATAAATTTGAATTAATATTTAAAAACCTTGGAGATATAAATATGTATTTCAAATAAAAATAAATAAAACACTAAGGATAGCAACCTGGAATGCAAATGGTCTCCTACAACATATAGAAGAACTAGAGATGTTTTTAAATATGGAAAAAATCAACATGTCTTATATCTGAAAGCCATTTTACTAAGACATCTTATGCTAAAATAGGAGGATATCGCTGTTATTCAGCTATACATCCAGCTGATAGAGCTAGAGGAGGATTTGCGATTTTCGTTAAAGACAACCTCAAGCACTATGAAGATATAGATTTAAAGAAAGAGGAAGAATCCTTGCAAGTTACAACTGTCACAGTTCAGATTAATAAATAGAAAGAATACAATATTTCTGCAATTTATTGTCCATAACGTTATGCATTGAAGAAAGAGGATTACGTACAACTACTTAAAGATCTAGGGAAAAGTTTCATAATTGGAGGGGGACTTCATACTTACTGGGGATCAAGTTTGATAAACCCAAAAGGAAGGGAAATGCAGGCTGCAGGGTTGGCACTGGGGTGTGACTTCCATTCTGGCGGTAGACCAACGCATTGGCCTACGGATATGCAAAAGCTGCCTGACCTCATTGATTTTTTCTTGACTAAAGGGATATCGGAGAACTACATATATGTAGAAAATAACGAAAGTCTTTCTTCAGATCACTCGCCTGTCATAATGACAATAAGTAAAAACGTAGTAAATAAAGCTACTACCCCAAAATTGACAAATAATAAAATTGATTGGGACCTCCTTAGAAACTTGGTGGAGGACAGCATAAATCTTCAAGTTCCAATTAAAAATCCGCTACAATTAGAAGAGGAGCTAGACAGGTTTAGTGAAATCATCCAACATGCAGCATGGGATAGTACTCCTACTACTCGTAAAAGGGGAGATAAAGTGGTTGGGTACCCAGTTGAAATATGGGACCTAATTCAAGAAAAAAAGAGAGTACTGAAGAAGTGGCAGAGAAATCAAGCACCAGAATATAAAAAAACTTTTAACATATTATGTAATAAATTAAAATTTTTGATTAAAGAAGTCAAAAATGAATCAATTAACAGATACATGCAAAGTCTGAGTGCATATAGAGATATGGAATATTCTCTCTGGAAGGCTACAAAAGGAATTAAAAGACCTAAATTCCACGTGCCTTCGATTAAAAATTGTGATGAATCATGGGCTAGAAATGCAAAACAAAAGGCAGATCTATTTGCTCAGCATTTAGAGGAAACATTGAAACCTTTACCTAGACAAACAGCTGAAGAAAATATTGCTTCAATATATAAAAACGATGAACTTGAAATATTGCCAGTAACATTAAAGAAATTAAAAAAATGAAATAAAGCTTTTAAATGGGAAAAAAGCTCCAGGGTATGACTTGATCACTGGACATATAGTTAAAGCTTTACCATAGAAGGGGATGAAAAAGTTATCGTGTATAATCAACACATTGTTTAGGATTAAATATGTTCCCCTGCAATGGAAAGTAGCGGAAGTTATTATGATACTAAAGCCTGACAAGTCTCCAAATGATAAGAAATCATATAGACCCATTTCTTTGTTGCCTGTAATTTCAAATCTGTTTGAGATACTGTTATTGAAAAGACTCAAACCTATAATTGAGGCGAGAAATCTTATCCCTCAGCATCAATTTGGCTTTAGACAGAAATACTTGACCATAGATCAAGTGCATAGAATAACAAATGTCATTGAAAATGCACTTGAAAATAAGGAAATTTGTGCGTGTTTTTCTAGACATAGCACAAGCCTTTAATAAAGTGTGGCACAGAGGTATTGAGTGGAAGTTACAAAGAGACCTGCCAAAGCAGTTCTATGAAATATTAAAATTATACATGGTTGATCGATATTTTCGGGTGAAACAGGAGGAAGAGTACTCTGGGTTAAAGAAAATAACGGCTGGTGTCCCACAGGGAAGTGTATTTGGACCAGTTTTGTACTTACTATATACAAGAGACTACCTATAATAGCAGGTGCAACGGTAGCTACTTTTGCGGATGACAGCAATACTTGTGACAGGTAAAAAAATTGAAGAAGTAACAAACAAACTCCAGGGAGCCTCTAACATCGTGAGTAATTGGACAAAAAATGGTGTAGTCAACTAAATGAAACAAAAGCAAAGCATGTAAATTTCACCAATTTGAAGATTAAGCAACATTTGCCTGTAATAATCAATTCAGTTCCGATCCCACAAGCAAACACTGCTAAGTACTTTGGAATGACCCTAGATGTTAGACTCAAGTGGAAGGAACATATTAAAAAGAAGAAACAAGAATTAAATATCAAATTAGGAAAAATGTATTGGCTGCTGGGGAGAAATTCCCAGTTATCAATTCATAACTAATTGTTGTTATACCGGCAGGTGCTGAAACTGGTTTGGACATATGGGATTCAACTTTGGGGATGTGCAAAGAAGACCAATATTAATATAATACAGACATTCCAGAACAAAGTTCTTCTCTGCATAGTTAATGCTCCGTGGTATATGAGGAGTGATAACCTACACAGACATCTCAAAGTGGAATTAGTCAATGAAGAAGTGAAGAAGCATGCAGTGAGGCATGGACGATGCATCTCTAGACATTTACATCCTGAGATGTGCACTCTACTGGACACTGGTATGGGAGGTAGACGACTGCGCAGAACAAAGCCACTGAACTTAATTGTTAATTGATTTTTTTTTTTTTTTGGTGTTTAACGTCCGACTATTGTGCACACTTGGGCTAATGCAGACGGTGGGATGATTTATAGCGTATGAAAATGCCAAGCCCTCGCCGGGAATCGAACCCGGATCCTCGGGGTGAAAGCCTAGTACGCTATCCACTAGACCACCGAGGCGGCTAATTGAGAGTAACCAATGGGTTATATCCCTTAAAGTGTTTTTTCATAATAAAACTAAATTACTAAATGAGTAAATTCTCAGTTGTATATAATAAAGAAAAAAAATTTGTAAGTTACCTATTTATGAAGCTTATTGCATTAATTAACTTTAAAATATGTACAGCATCTTTTAGATCTTCAAGTTTACCATTTAATAAATTCTTATGTTTGAAGTTAGACAACAATGATAAAACTCTTTTCTTTGACAACAAATAAATAACTACAACCATTTAAAGCTTTAACTTATTTTAGTGGATCCGTGTAGGCATAAATGATATCAAAAACTTAGAAACAAGCACAACAAAATATTAAGGTATAAATGATAAAAAACATAAAGGATGCAAAGTGAACACAAACTATGTCCTCGATAAAGTACAAGCAAAAGAAGGAGTTTATGGAACTAAGGTTTTGCTAAATTAATTAAAAACCTACCTTGGTCCATGGCATAGTGTGTATTCGATTATTACTATCATTGTGCAGGGTCCATAGACCTCCAAAACCAACATCTGATTTGCCACTTTCAATCTCTTTATAAATGCCTACCCATCCATCATTCATTTGCACCATCTTTACTGTCCAGGTAAAATTCATTTGTTGTGCAATTTCTAATAGTAGCTGCATTTCAATTCCATTAAATCTATCTATAAGTTTAAAATTCCTGTATACTATAATTTACTATAAACATAATATTTACTAATATTGAAACATTGTAAGTAAATTATATAACACTACATTTTAATAATTATTAAAATTTAAACATACAATTTTAATAAATAAACTTTTTAAAACACTTTAATTGTTCACCTCTCAAAATAAACAATAATAAATAAACAATAAACAACATTTTCAAAAGTATCTTTAAAATTAAGTAAACTGCTGAACTCATTGAGGCTATATGAACAATAGTTAGTGCTTAAAAGAAAGTAAAATTATTTATAAAAATAATAAAGTAAACATCATGAAAACTTATGAAGATAAACAGTATACAAATTATGTCTAGGGTACAGACAAAGATTCTTAAGTTGTACAACTCTATCTTTAGCGTCATTAATCAGCCTGAGAGACTGTTAATGACTTACCACATTGTCACATACAATATCAAGTTGGCTGTAGAAAGCAATGCAGTTAAATTGCTGGGAGATGACAGCATCTATGCAATGTTTTTAAAACAAAGTTTGGTAAATCTCTTTTCCACTTTATCTAACATCTTCAGTACAAAAATAGTGTTTAAATTATTTACCCAAGTTCGTGGAGGATCTCTAGAATGGTATTCATTTCAAAACCAGGTGAGAGATCACAAACTGATGCTAAAGCGTTAGGCAGAACAGTTTATCGTTCTTTCTCCAGAAGCCTTGCAAAAAAAAGTAGTTACTATATTTGCAAAAGTTTGTTTGTGTATGTTTTCTACTCTACAGAAATAGCAAACATACCAGACAAGGATATCTTGTGAGACTGCCTTATAAAGCCTAGTTAGTAATTGATGCAGTGCTATTATTTACACTTAATAGAGAAACAGTTGTCTCCACATCAGCCATTAATTAGTGTCATCAAGTGTGGAATGTGTATAGAATATGGAGGCTAACAATCTGCTATATGTCCCGAATGACAGAGGTATTTATACAATAATTTATCCTGATAACATTGTGTTGCTGATCACTGACAAGTATCTACAGATGCAGGAATCATACATGGATCTTCTCAAAAGGTGAAATGATTGTGTGTTGGGAAGAGTTTTCATTTCAATCAATCCTTTAAAGATGTCTGTTGTTCTATTTAATTGAAAAATTAACAAGCATAATTTAGAAAACTTTTAGGTTTTTGATGAAACATTTTTTTAAGGCTGGTGTTAATACCTGTGATTATTCCTGGTTTCAAAGCTAATTTGGAATTTTCACCTGAAAAAATAATCTAAGGGGCACAGTGGGACTATTTGCTACATTAAAATTACTATTACTATTAAATTTACCATACCATCAATATTAGTGTTAATAATAAAGCACACTTTAACACTATGCATACGACAATTTATGTGTGGTAACATTTCAGATCTTCTTCTTATTCTTATTCTTCGGGTACCTAATCATTCTGAATATTGGTGATCATCCTGATATTATAACTTTTTCATGGCTATCTGGTTCATATTTCCCATATGGTCCATCTGGTCTATCTGGTTCATATGGTTTATATGGTTCATTTAGACCATTTGGTTTATATAGTTCAAAATAGTTCATATGGTTCGTATTGTGCATATGGTTCATATAGTTCATAGAATTCATAACATGGTTTGTATAGTGCATATAGTTAATATAGTTCATATCATTTATATGGTCCATGTGGTTCGTATGATTTGTATGATTCATTTGGTTCATATGGTTCATCTAATTCATTTAGATCATGTGGTATCTGGTTCATCTATTTCTGGTATCTAGAGCATCTGGTTCATCTAGTTCATCTAGTTCATGTAGTTCATGTGGTTTATATGATTCATCTTGCTTATCTAATTCATCTTGTTCATTTCATTCATCTGGTTCATCTTTCTGGTACATCTGGTTCAACTGGTTTACCTGCTGGTTCATTGATTCAACTGATTCATCTGGTTTATAAGGTTCATCTGATTCATATGGTTCATATAGTTCATATTGTTCATGTGGTCCATGTGGTACATAATATGGTTCATATTGTTCATATGGTTCATCTAGTTCCTCTAATTCATCTGGTTCATGTGGTTCATCTGGTTCATGCGTTTTATGTGGTTCATCTGCTTTAACTGTTTCATCTGGTTCTGGTTCATCTTAGTTGTGTGTGTGTGTGTGTGTGTGTTTCTGAATTGTAATGATTCTATAAATAAAAAAAGTGATCTAGAAATCAGGAACAGGACTCACTAAGATCCCAGGGCTGGGTCTTACCATGAAGGCTGCGCATGTAGTCTTTAAGCCCATAAATATGGTATTCAGCTTTTTTTAATAAAATGAAAAATATATATCACACAATTTTTTTTTAGAAGAAAAATCAAAGTTGTGTTACAGTTATCATTTGAAAGTGTGAGGTAGTTGTTGATGAAAAAATTAGACAAAAATGGAAATGTGAGCAAAAGAAGATCATTGGACTAAAACACAAAGAATCAACTTATAAAAAAATTAATTGTTGCTAATAGTAGACAGAAAAATAATAACAATGAAGGTTTTAGAATGAAAATTCAAGTCGTTGACTTATTACTTGAATTGCCAATATGTCAAAAATTGCCTATTTGTATACAATATTTTTAAAATAATACATACCTTTTAATCTTACTTTGGATTCATCAATAATAAAGTAAATTGGATTGTTGTAAGTAACAAACCTAACTAAACGTTTCCTCATATTCGGTACTGGTATCTTCTCCTTTCCATAGATCCATGAATCAAAATTAACTGTCCGCAAATTTAAAAAAGTTCTCTCTGGAAATAATGGAGAACTCAAGTAGTAAAATAAAGACCGGTAAATATAGAAAACATTTGCGGAATGAAAACAGCCAGACAAGTTGTTCAAGAAGTAAACTGAGTTATGTTGCCCTTTATCATAAATAACTATAGTGATTTTATAACGCATAATTTTATTCTTGATATTAATAAAAGTCGAGTTGCTAAGTTTTATAGGTGATTTCGTTATGATTAGAATGTAGTCATGATCATTTAAATTTATATTTACATTATTAATACTAATTGAAATGTTCGAATCAATTAAATATTTTAAAAATGTATCATCGGCTTCATAGTCATAATAATATACATAAACGTGTTTTGCTAGCTTTAACACTTTCTCAACGAGTTTTTTTACCGTAAAGTCTTCTTTTGTGGTAATCACCTTTAACCCATCTGTGCAATAACTTGTAAACCACTCTAAAAAGAAAAAATAACATAAACTAAACAGTAATAATTTTTTCATATGCATAAGTGAAGAGTTTTAAAACAGATTTTCTTTGATAGTCTAGAAAGCTAAAAGTTACTGTGTTTAAAAAAACAACTTTTTTTATATCAATCAACTTGTATTCACACTGAATGACAACCTAATTTTGAACAATTAACTATTGCAATGTGTGTAATTATTTCTTTTATTAAGATCTTTTTTGTTCACCTGTAGTAATTACATTCTTTTATTAAATTGACAGGTGATATTATGTGTGAATAATTTTACAATCCTAAAACAACCTTGGAGGAGTTGATTTTTGGTTTAATCATAGTCATAAGCAAACAATTGATTTCTATTTTGTTTTAAATTGTGGTACACACACTTTTTTATATTAAATTTTTCATAAAGTTTTGTTGTAAATATATTGTTAAACTATAGTACTGGTTATGCTAAATCAAATAGTACTATAACAAAACTTCTTAAAAAAATGTGCTGAAATAACTTTTCAGGTAGACATACTTTGTACCATAATAATTTATGCTAATGTATAAAGCAGAAAAATCTTTAGATGTCCATAACTTTAGTAACAGGTATTGAACAACCCATGAACCATATACACAAATTAATCATTTTGATCAGCTGGTTCAAAAAACGTATGTATGTATATATATATATATATATATATATATATATATATATATATATATATATATATATATATATATATATATATATATATATATATATATATATATATATATAATTTAATACCTAAGTTCTAATATTTTTTTATATCAATGTAATGAGATGTAGCTACATTTATTTAGACACTTTTTGAACACTTTTCACAAAACATTTTTACAGCAACTGTACAGAGGCTACATACAGCCTGAAGCCTTCAGCAAGAAACAATAAGATCCAGTCTTAGTTGGTCAGATACTTCCACCACTAGAAGACAGCTATAAGTTGTTAACAGACACCTTGTAACCTGAACTGCTATTGCAGTGTTGAAATATATTTTAGGCCAAAACTGAAGTCCCAACCACTTCTTCAAAACTGATGAAGTTTCCTTGCCAAACTATCCACCAAATTTTTGTCATATTATATGTAAGAAAAGGTCAGCTAACTAATTTTGAACAAGTACATTGTAGTAAATCCATGCCCTTCCAAGATCCGAAATCAGAAGTCAATCAGTCCTAGAAAGACCCACTCAAAAAGACAAAGTCAAATGCACAGCCTGTTTACGGTCAGGAATCTCCTACCACTAGATAAATTTTACAAGAAATTTAAATGGATTTCCTTCTCAATAACACAATGGAAGTTCCTGCTTAGAGATGGGGAAAATTACTTAAATTACACAATGTTAATGTTCTAAATGGTTGTTGAATGACAACTCTTTTATTAAGCAGTTGTCAACAATGTTTAGATTTGGACACTGTGTCAAGATTAGAAAAGCTACTTCAAATAACAGTTTTGTTTAAACATTTGAAAGAGGTTGGGTAGCATTTAGTAGACAACAAAATTAAACCTTTAGCTCGAACAGTAAAATGCTGTTGTGTTGTTGCAGCTGTAGGAGTAGTCATTTACATAAATTACAAAACAATGGAAATTGTTTTATTTATAAACATAAAGGAATTTAAAAATAAATTAGTTGTTAACTTCTTTTAATAGGCCTACACTCATCTAGCATTGCTGGACAATTGTTTATTTTGTTGATACACTTCAGATTACCAAAATGTATTGGTAATCCTAAAATAAGGTGGAGCAGCATAAGCTGACGGCTGCATGGTTAAGGGGAAGCTTAGCTTTCAGTATGCGAACTCTGAATAAAGAAAAACTCCAGTTTCAATTTAGCCATTCCTATACATGCTAGGCTCTGTATGGGTGTACCCTTTTCTTTCCCTAGCTATTCATGGGACCTTCAATGGAAACTAAACTAATTGTAATTCATAAAACTCAAAACATTGAGGTATTTGCAGAAGTGGACTGGATGGTGAGAATCTGGATAAGAAGGGTTGTACTAAATCCTGTAGAATCCATTAATTATGGATTGCAGCAGAATGTGGTATTGCTGCACAGACTCATTCAACCATTGGTAAATGTTTCACTCCAGAGAAGGATAAGAGTAGCTTAAGTTAATCTAAATCTCAGTAAAGCGGCAACTGCTGTTTTACGAAGGATGCTTGAGCAGGGAGAAGCTGATGTCGCTCTACTGTAAGAGCACCACCTTGGGTGGTGGGAGGCAGAATAGCAGAACTTGTGATGTTGAGCTACTTATTGGAGCCGACGTCAATGCACATCATTCAGTGGAGAGGAGTAGTGACACAAACAAGAGAGAGGAGCAATTGTTTTCCTTTATCGTAACATCCAAACTTTATATTCTTAATAAAGGTAACACACCAATCTTTGTAACAAAGGCAAAAGTAAGGTTTTAGATCTTACTCTGGGAACCAATGGCGTTTTCATCATGTTGGAAAGATGGTATGTGTCTAAAAATCCATCTATGATGGATCTTAAGTACATAGTCATGGATTTTAGAGATGTAGACAGATCAGTAAATACATATCGAAATCAGAGGAATACTAGATGGGAGCCTACAAAGAGGGTGTTAAGGCTGGCCTACAGGATCTTAGCAGCCAATAGGTAATTCACATGAATCAGAGTATGCAGCTAGTAGATTGATGGAGATAGTTGTGGACTCTTTTCATAAGAATTACCCTCTTACGAGGAAAGCAACAAGGAATTGCCTTCTTACTAAGTTATGTGATGTTGTGGTCTCAGACACTTTTTGAGCAAAGAGGACAGGTTATAAAGCTGTTAAATGAGGCCAAGCATTACAGTAAGTGGGAGGCCTAAAGGGGAGCCCTGACCGAGTATAGTAATGCTTTAAAAATGGCAAGATGGTATTCATGGAAAAAGTTCTCTAAGGAGGTTGACTACACTTCTCAAGAAGCACGACTTCACAAGGTCCTGGCCTCAGATCCTTTCATCTCCATGGGAGACCCTCATAGGTCCTAATGAGGAGTACACAGCAACTGTATGGTACTGTGGTGTGGTGGACTAAGGCCAAGCAGAAGGGGGCCAGAGAGTCTCTGATTAAAATTCAGAGGCTGGCCTGCCTGTGCATTACTGGCTCTATGAACACCACACCAACAGCGGCTATGGAGATAGTTCTTGGGTTTCCCCCATTCCCCATCATGGGGAAGGCATGTAGAGCAGACTGCAGGAAGGTGGTATCTGGCTATCCTCAACTTTGGGGCATGGTATAATCACAGAAATGATTAGTGACCCGATTCTATTGATGGGGCCTGATTAGTGGTCAAACGACACATGATCTCTAGACCCTTTGATGTCAAGTTGACGTTTGAGTTTAGAGACTGTGTGTATTGAGAAAATCTGGAGACATAGTATGGTACACAGATGGCTCCAAGACAAATCCTGGCACTGGTGCTGTCTATAAAGCTTTTCTTCAAGACCGGGTTTGAAGAAAATTATTACACTGGCACAGCACGTAACAGTATTTCAGGTTGAAGTAATAGCCCTCAATGACTGTGTTCATTGAAACAGGCCTTCAAAAGGGCACATTTTCATATTTATACTAATAGTCACATACTAATTATAAAAGCACTTGTGGCTCCTATAATTCAATCCAAGCTAGTATAGGAGTGTCAGGAGAACCTCAACGCTATGTCCCTGGGTAATCAGGACTTCATTGTATTCCGGGACATAAGGGAGTTGAGGATAATGAGGAGGCAGTCCAACTGGCTTGACTGTAATCTGCATCTGAGTTCATCAGACGTGAGCCAGCTTTAGGGATTTCTGTTATTGGCCAGGTCTGTTATTAATAGGTGAATTAATAAGCAACACCAGGCAAGATGGGATAACCTTCATGAACATTCTCATAGTAAATGCCACTTAAACAGGGTTCCATATGGAGGGCTTAAAGGGGTGGAAGACGTCTTGGGCAGAGCACAACTCAGAAAATCATGGGGCTCATTAATGGGCACCATGGTCTGAGGGTGCCTACGATAGATACTTACCATGGAGAAGCAATGTGTAGGTTGTGCAGGAAAGAGGAGGAAACTGCAGGACATATAATGCATGATTACGAGACTGTTGCTAGTAGGAGGCTAGATGTTTTTGGTTTTCAGGACCCTAGGGATCTTCAACAGTATGAGCTAGTCAGTGAATTGTTGGAACTTACTAAAGGCATCAATATGCTATACTAATACTCAACAGGTTTAGTTGCACAATAGGTCCATTGACCACAATGCCTGGGGTTGTAATATCCCTTCTTCTAGTTTCAAACTAATCTACTATAATCTTATCTATGTCAGTCTTTTGAAATTTGGTCTTCAAAAAAATAGTAAGTTGATGAATTTTTGACACATAAGCTCACATCAAAGCATACAGCATTAGGTATTGCCTTCTTACTAATAGTAAGAAGGCAATAATTGCCTTTTATTGCAATTATAACAACAATTATAACAATAATAATTGCTGTTTTATTAATTTTTTCTGTTAGAGAAAACAGCTAAATGAGCATGGATCGAAAATAACATAAATAATTGCTGCAATTTTGCCAGTCAGCTCAACTGGAAAAATTGAAACTTCACAACACAGACTTGACAACAACAATTATTTAGAAATTATTGATATATCAACAACACAATTGCATGCCTGACAGTCAATCTACTACCTAAAACTTGTTTTACATAATCAATTGTCTTCAACAATAGCTGTGTCTCCAAAACCATAACTGTTGCATTGTCTTCAACCCATCCCTTCTTCTGATATCCTAAAGATCAATGTTAATTAAGCCAAACACCATACCCATTCTTTTTAGTGCATCAATGTGATTAGTTGATTAATGTGGTTAAAGCACTGGTCAGTCTGATGCATCTCTGAACTGCGCCACTCATGGTTTTTAGTTTGAACCACAGTTACACTCCCATTGCTTTAAACTTATTGTCAACAATGATCCCATGTCCTCGTTAATCTAACTGGCATAAAGTATAGACATTAAGAAAAAATAAAATCTTTTCAGTGAAAGGTAACAACACTTAGGCTTTAGAAAGAGACAGTCAGCCTGACTAATGGTAGAAGGACTCCACAATTGCGAGTAGCTCCTGAAGAGCTTTAAGTGAACGACACACCAAAGTTAAATCATCTGAAAAAGCCAATACACAGGAGCAATCCACAAACTATATCTCTTGAGAAGATACGTATTATAAACAAGTCGTACTGCAACTTCATGTCAACAACTTTTTAGGGTGGCTTCCAAAGTTTGTGGATGGCCCGGCTTCACTTGTTATACCACTGTATTAAGACATATTATATATCTACAGTTGTATATTAAATTGAATGAATATACAATAAAATGCAGTTAAAATGCAGTAAAAATTACAGAAAATTCACTTCTTGACCAAACTGCTAAGATAAGTACCAAGGACGAAAGAATAAGATTCCAAGATAAAACCAAAATAAGACCTAAACCTGTCATTTCGGAAGAGGAGAGGAAGAGAAGATCGGAAAGAATGAAGAGCTACTGGGAACAAAGAAAAGTACAGCGAGCAAGAAATGATTGATTCAGCGTATCCCAAAGAGGGTGAAACGAAAAGAAGAAGAAAATGCAGTTAATATAATTGTATATTTAATTAATAATTGTATAATGAATATTGTATATTTAATGTAATAAATATATGTTCTCTGTTACAATAGACATATATCTTGTAAAAAAAGTTATGTAATTATTCCATGTGTGTAACACTTTGAATATGAGATGCAAAATTTAATATAATAACATGTATTTGTCTTTTATAACATTTTTAACAATTTGTTCAAACAACAATAAATCTTGCAGTATATACCTTATGCAGCCTGGCCACTGTTCTACTGCAGCACTCATAACATTTCCTGTCAATTTAATCAGTAACTAATATTTTAAAAAAATATTACTGGACTCTCTTATTGAAACTTTTAAGCTCATTCTTTATAAAGTGCTCAAAATTATGATGGGTCTTGCCAGTATTGCAGGAAACATCCAACAACCACACGTCATCGTTAAATCGGACACCGCCATCTTGAAATGGCAGTAAATGGGAAAAATCTCACACGTATATTGTTTTAGCTTCATACAAGGTACCTTTGTATCAAATTTCATAACAATCAGTCATTTTTTTAGCAAAAATGCGTAGACTCATCATTGTTAAATCAGAGGGTGTCATTTGAAACAGAAGTGAATGAAAAAATCTTACTTATACTGTACTTTATTTAAGCTTTGTACAAAGTACCTTCTAGTACATGAGTAACATTGGTTATAACATTTAAAATTATAACCATAACAATTATTGTATTTATTAACACATATAGTACCGAAACATGTTAGTAGTCAAGCTGAACTTTGGGGTAGAATCAAAAACAACTAATAATAATTAATTATAAATAAAATTTAATTTGATTCATTTCAGTTAGAGGTATTTAGATTGCAATTAGTATTCAATTAGACTAATGACACTCTAAACCACCAATTCTTCAGAATCCAATAATTGTCAATTTGTTAATACACTGAAGCATAACTAATTATACTTTTAGGAACTAATTTATTTGAACTAGGGTACAATCTAACAAAATAATTTTGGTGACTTTAAAAAGCAGTCTGAATTCTACTGTCGACAAAATGAAACAACAAAATGTGCGTGTAGTAATAAAGCCAATGTTTTATTTTTCACGATTTTTTGGACTTGCACCATATTCAATCATGTCAAAAAAATTGTCAACATCTGCGACACTATATACTCTTTGTTTGCTGAGCATCCTTTTTTCTGGAATTTTAAAAATGATTTTTGATTTATTTGAAAATGAAAACAACACAAAGCTTGTAAAATTCGTAACGTTTGTTAGAATAATAGCACCAACGTTAACAACTTTTGCTTGCTGTTTCCTTATTCTTTTCAAACAACAAAAACTTAATGAATTTATTGATGATATTGAAACAATTGAGGATATTTTAATAAGACAATTAGGTAGAAGCTTATCACACAAGAAATACACAAAAATACAAATTTATAGTATTGTTACCATTATTGTTGTAAATGGAATACAAATAATGTTTTCATTCGTAAATAATATGGATATAATTTATTTTCTTTCAATTGCAATCAACATGATCACCCAAAACCAGTTTGTTATGTGTGTTTTACTCTTTAAACATTATTTCTCTTTATTAAATCAACATTTATTTCGTCTGGGTAATTTCCCTCAATACAAACATGTATCAGAATTCTTAACTCCTGCTGTTAAAATAGATGAAATGCCATCAGTCACCTGTGTATATGTGAAATCATTCTCCAAGACATCACACAATACTTTGAAAATAACCACTGAGCTTCACAGGATGTTGTGTATCTCCTGCGCAAACTTCAATTCTTTTTTCTCAGTTTTAATTTTATTGACCATAGGCAGTAACATGTTAAACACTACATTCAATCTTTACGAACTGTTTGCAAACTTTTCTACCACTTATGATCAGAATTTGTACCTAAATTTACTGTCAGCGTTTTACACTGCAGTTTGAATTTTTACAAGATGGTGTCATCGCATTCGCCTGCGCCTCTGCTAGTGAAGAGGTAAGGGTTTTTTATAATTGTTTTAACACAGCTGATAATTAATTAATGTTAATTAATTTTAATGCATACATTTGCATAAAATAATTAGATGGATCCATACATTTTGTAATTCATGCAATGTATGCATTATTATAAAATCAATTTTTATTTATAATATAAATATAATACATATAATATAAATATATGTATGCTAAGAATCTTGTGTTTAATTTCTTATGCAGTTTAGAAGAATTATAATTTGGCTCTTATTCAACGGCTGTTTTGAAAATTATAAATTAGTTTTTATTCAACAGCTATTATGAAAATTATACTGCTGTTTTAATTCAACCCTGTTATGAAAATAAGTAAATGTTATGCGAGGAAAAAGAAACTTTCAATTTGAATTGTATCCTTTAGGACTGGTTCTTCAAACAAGCATTTCCTAGAGCGCTTCTTCATTTTATAATAAACATATGTCAAAATTTCAAATTTAACACTACTGTATTTTTGGCTGAGAGAAGGGGAGAGAAAGAGACAGAGAATGGAGACAGACAGATAGATTTTATTATTAATTTCTCTTTCATACTCTCTACAAATAGAACATAAAGAGAATGTCTAAAAATTATCTGACCTTAAAAATTTGAAAACTCAAATTTTCCCACACACAGTAGTGATGTTAGGGCAGCGCCACTGTGCATTGAATTTGTTCCCCACATTTGAGTGTCCCAATTGTTCACTGGTGGCTGCCGAGTGAAGTATTGTTATAACTGTTCATCAGATTTTTGATTTCTCTCAAGATGACTGAACGAGTTGAGCAAAGATACTGCATCAAATGTTGTCAAAAGCTTGGTGATTCTCAAAGCGAAACAATTTTTAAGATTCAACAGGTGTAATGAAGTATTGCTATGAGAGTAATAAAAATTAAGGAATGGTTCAGCCGATTCAAAAATGGTCACACATTGGTGGAGAGTGAACAGCGTTCTGGGAGGCCACAAACCACTCAGAATGCATTTGTTCTTGAAAGGGTGAAAATCTGAAACTGAGAGATCGCTCTTTGACCATACAAGAGATTGCTCAAGAGGTCGAGATCTGTGAAGATTGTGCACATGCAATTTTGCGTGATAATTTGAACATGTGCAAGGGTGGTTGCAAAATTTGTGCCCAAGCTGCTGTCAATGGAACAAAAAAAACTCTGCCTTGATGTTGCACAGGACCTGCTGGACACTATCAACATTGATTCTGTATTTCTCAACACCGTGCTTACTGGAGATGAGTCATGGGTGTATGTGTCGTGGAAATATAACACGGAAACTAAAGTATAGTCACCGCAATGCAACACAATGGTGGAGATTCCATACATTGGCATCATTCCAAATGAAGCCTTTCAGACGTGTTTTTGAAAGGGGAAGGATCGTGTTTTTGAAAGGGGAAGGACCGTTGTTCTAAGTGTGTGGAGACACAAGGTGCCTACTTTAAAGGGGATTACAGTAGGCAAATCCCAACACAAGCATAATATACTTTTCCTACCCATAGGAGAGATACTTTTAAAAACAGTGCCAGAGAGGCACTGAAATCACGAATTTACTGAATTATTTATAATTTGAAAGCCATAAAAAATAAAGCAAAAAAGGTAATACTGATGTGATGTTGATTTCTCTGGTTACTGAAATTTAATTGACCTATATTAGTTTTACAACCATACTTACTAAATGATTCTTACAATTAAATTGAAAGAATATCATCTCTTGTTATATTCCTATAAATGCTGATTTTGATAGTGTAATTAAAGAACAAAAAATGGCACCTGAATAGTGTTATTGTGAAACATCTTGAATCTTTGATTTAATCACTTAAATTTTGTTACGTTTGTTTTGTATATTAAAAAATGTTTCGACCTGAATATTTTTATGAATATGAATATTTATTTAATATTTAATAAATACTAGGTGTGACAATTCAATATCCAAACTGGTGCTACAAAATATTTTATTAATCACCATTTACTTTACCAAGTTTATCGTCTTCAATCTACTTTCTTTGCCGATCCCTACAATGCTCCATATGAATTTTCTATTATTCAAAACAATGCTGTAAGTCTGCTTCTGTCAGCTTGTTGAGAACTTCCATCACTTTAGCTTTCATTCTTTCCACACTGTGAATTCTTATCTCTAAAAACTCTGATTCATTCTTAGAAAATAAAAAAGAAGTCGCAGGGGGCAAGCCAGGCGAGTGCAGCGGGTGGTCAATACAGAGATGCGGTATTTCTCAAAGAACGCCTTCACAGATAAGGCAGAATATGCAGGTGCATTATCTAAGTGAAACATTCAGGAATTGCTCATTCCTGGACACAATTCATGACACAATTCCACAAATTGTGTCATCTTCTCTTTCATTCATAAAGGGCTATCAGAACCTCAATGTACAACAGTGCTCTTCAAGCTCAGGATAGGAGAAATATCAACAGCATGAGATGGGTATTTTAGTCAAAATGTGTGACTTAAGACATTGGTACCCATATGAAAAAATCCTGTTCACACCTATGGATCCAGGTGTGGGTTGTCCACTGGATCTAAAAAAATATCTTTTAAGAATTATAATGTTATAACTGTTGATAGTGTTAACTCTTTGTTTCTAGGCTAATGCAACTGGAGTCATACTTTGTGCTTTATTGAATGGAGAAGAAATGAAAGACAACCATGAAGAGGTTTGTATATATTTAATTGTACCTATAATAATATTTAAATGTAACTTTCCCACATAACCTATGCACACAATTTAACTTACAGGGAATAAATTTTGTTGCAAATATTTAAGGGAAACAATTTATGTTCTTAACAAATTTTAATTTCTTGGATCAAAATACAATATCAGAATTTTTTTAATATTCTTTAGTTATTCTATTTTTCAAACAAACAATGATAACTGAATTTAATTTCTCTGTATGAAATTCAATACTTCATAGACCATTAACCAACTGTATTTTATAATTTTTTTACAACAATGGCTATAAGAAATTATAAAATAACTTTTTACTAGTAGAAAAAAATCAAAAAACATATTTCTTACTAAG
This sequence comes from Callitettix versicolor, assembly GCA_022606455.1. NCBI lineage: Eukaryota > Metazoa > Arthropoda > Insecta > Hemiptera > Cercopidae > Callitettix > Callitettix versicolor. Next base: position 36,991,894 of record CM040187.1, read on the forward strand.
AGAGGAACTAACTCTCTTGTTAAAATCGTGTAAATCTTATCTTTTTTGAGATATTAGACATTAAAGAAATTTAATTTCTAGAATGATTCCATTAACACATAATTTTAGATACAAATTTAGGATTTTAATTTCTGTTTTTCTTTTAACTTTGATTATGTGGTATTAAATAATTAGTGCTTTTAGTAAAAGCATAATAAAAGTGGAGATAACTTTGAAAAAACTGGCATATACAAAATGAAATGTAGTGATTGCCTAAGGTTCTATATCGGTCAGACATCTCGCTCTTTTAAAAAAGATTTAAAGAGCACATACCCAGAAGTGCATTATCGACAAACTCGGCTTTGTCTTATGGACAAAAACCATAAATTTGAAGACATCCATACCAACATGGAAATATTACAGTCATAAAAGTAGTTATATGGATGCGATTGAAGAGTTTGAGATTTACAAGAGCAAAAAATCAGATCCCCAGAAAATCCTCAATGAAAAACTTTCATTTAAATCAAATTTAATATATGACATGGCTCTAAGGATAAGTGATTTGAGTAACAAAAACCGTAACTGATAACAACGACGGGTGTGCTAATATTGATAGAGACTCCGCAGTCCGGAATGTAACGACGTACAAGTCGCGTGTGTAGCTTGGCCAAGCTGAATTTCATCATGAATATTTTAAATGTGTAATTGTGCTTAGTGTTTGTGATGTATGTTTTAATGTTTTGTTTGACTTTGTGACAACCTCGACAGAGGGATTTAACATATTGTATGGCCTGAAGATGAAACTATCGAGTTTCAAAACCGCGGTAGCTTTTATGAGGTGAGTTGATAGACCTCTGACGGGAAAAATAGGTATATATTTTACCTAATATTTTAGCAAAAGTTTATATACATTGCATTGCAGGATCATATGAGAGAGCAGATATGATGGCCAAGAGCCTGTGTGCGGCATTAGTTGCACAACTGCAAGAGGAAAAGTAAGGAAATGGGCTAGGGATGAACACATCAAATGATGGAGAAAATTCCCTGGCCAAATATTGGGGAAACGCCTTCTCTTGGGACCAGACCCTGTACTGACAAGGACACTTTTTCAATTTAACAGGAGGTCACAAAGGCAGGTTGTTGCCATGATCACCAGACACAACCACATCCGGAATCATCTACATAAGGTGGGATTGTTACAAATCTTGCCTAAGTGTCATTAATGTGGGCAGTGTGTTGAAACAGCAACACATACTCCTTGATTGCGAACTTCTGGAAGCCAAAAGAAGGAGACTCTTTGGACTTCAGCAACCAGGTCAGGAGTTCAACCAGGACACCTTACACAAGATTCTGGAGCTCATTAAGAGTATTGGAGTAAGTTTAAGATAAAGTGATAGTTTAAGATAAAGTGATAGGGGTACACAAAAAGCTTTTAAGCTGACGTGTCAGGGGCCACCAAGCTGTTGTTAATCCAAAAAAAAAACATAATTTTAGATAAAACTTTAGGATTTTAATTTCTGTTTTTCTTTTTTGTTTTTATTATGTGGAATTAAATAAGTAGTGTTTTTAGTAAACGTTTATATATATATATATATATATATATATATATATATATATATATATATATATATATATATATATATATATATCAAATTTTATAAATTCATGTACTCTAAACATGTTCTAGAGGTCAAAATTTGGTGCACATTTTATGGTTCTGGCATTGGCTACAATGCATCATAATGACAGCTACAATAGCTTATTTTGAAATAAGATTTGTTAATACAATAACATTTTGCCGACAACAGAAATTTTTGGTGACCACGAAAAAACAAAATGACACCACTTTGAATTTTGTATTGTAGAAATTGGTAAACTTTGAAATGGGAATGTGTTCTTTGTTTTAGTTGAAGATTTTTTCTCAACAAGTACTGCACCAAGACATTACTTTCACTGCATACGGGTTTTTCAATTTGGACATAACCCTACTGACTTCTGTAAGTTTGTTTCTACTTAAACTTCATTATTTTATCTGTACTTACTCCTCTGAATATAAATCAACTCTTGTTCTGAGGTACTTACATAATAAGCGTAACAACTAGAACATAAGTCTAGATGCTTTGTTAAAAGATAAAACCAAAGAACAAACACTCAAAGCCGATACCATGTTTGCCTGAATGGTCAAACATAAAAATAAAACTTACAATTGATTATAGAACAAATAAATAAGAAAAAAGAGCTTTTTTTGTTAAGACAATCAATTTGTTAAAATAAATCTGATTTTACCATTGTAATCAGTGTTAAAACTTGAATAAATCAACATTTTAAATTTTAAAATTTTATTGAAAGTCTACTGACATCAAAAATTAATTTGATGGCAGGCAGGATTATTTTCATATTTTTAATATAGTTTGAGAATGTAGCATGGATTACAGTTTAAAAATAGTGGTAATTCCAAATCTTAAAAAATACATAAATTTTTTTATGCTCATTTGAAAATTTTGTTTTACCATCGTAAGCATTGTTAACATAGGTATGAATCAGCATTTTCAATTTTCAAATTCTATCCAATATACAAAAATAAATCAAATAATTGTCAGTGTTAATTTTCATATTTTCAGATATAATGGTGACATGCCATCATGCCAGCAGGAGAACTGCGTACCACAATTAGCACAATACATTAGCAGATTTCATAGTACAGTACCAATACCAAAAAAAATCATTCAAAATTACCTTTTGATGAATTAACAAAACCTGATAAAATTTTAATAAACTTGTTTTGTTTCAGATATTTGGAGCAGTAGCTACACAACTTGTGATTTTAATTCAGTTTCAAATGTCTGCAAAAACATAAATATTTCTTTTTTATTTTAATTTAAATAAGAATAAAGGATTACAGTTAGGTTGTTACATCTGGCTAAACAGGGCAGTCTAGTAAAACGTGTTAAATTATACCAACATATTACTGCATAACCAAACAATACACAATCATATTCAACTAAACCAATGAATTATTTAGAAAAAGTATGATTCAGTAAAATGGGAAATATTGAAACTCAGCAACATTTTAACTAAAATTTCATTAATTGCTGTTCAGATTTTTGTTTTTAATTCTTGTATTGTCATAGATCAACTACAGTACACTACTTTTTAGGTGAAGCCAGAAAAACAAATCAAACTGATAAATCAGGAAATCTAGGAGGCCATGGAATCTCACCATTTAGTTCCTAAACTATCTGCAACTTACATGAATGGTAATTGACCAGTGTGGGCTTTTTATGACAGTAGGTGTAAAATTCTCTGTCTTATGTATGGTCCACACCACTGTACATTGCTGACTATTTCGTTAAAATTACATGTCCATGTGTTAATATCATGTGCAGACAGTATATGATCATGGCATTTAAATGCAAATAAGTGATTGATAACTTTATGGTAAAATCACATGGGTGACTTGCAGCAGTTATTCAGTGCCACTGCTACCAACACAAAACAAAATTTCACATTTCTCTGAACCACTCTGTGTTCAGAGAAGTACTTTTTTCATTATTATTATTATTATTTTAAGGTGAAAAGCACATTAAGGCTATTATTGCCTCCCTAAATGTAAGTGTGAGTGTAAAGTGTTAAAGTCATAAGCGTAGTGTTGTAATTGTAAGTGTGTTAGACTCGGGTACCACGAGGGATGTATAAATCCTCTCAATAGGTGCAGCTAGTCTGCACCCCCCTGCAGTTCTTACCTAGGTTTCAGAACCTCATAAAATGCTTTACATAATTTATTTTAATTACGATAACCATAATTGCTTGTAATTACTGAACTATAAGACTATGATAATGTAAATTATCATGAAGAAAAATTTTCAAAGAGTGGAGTGCTAAGAACTATCCAATAACTGCTTATTTTCATTATGTTGTACTCACTTTATCTACACATCACAAAATTAGCAAATCAGCATTAAAATGGTAAGTCTTGGAATCAACTAGCTCACTGTTACATGAACAGGAAATATTTTCTGGCGTGATGAATTACTGCGTACTCAACCTGATGAGACACTTGTTCAGCAATGTGTTTTGCAACTAGTATGTATAATTACAACTTCCTAAATAGGAACTGGTATTGTAATAAAGGTTATACTTCAAGTGAGAGCAACTAGGTTAGCTATCCCTTCGTAGCTCTAATCAGTGAATATAGGCATACTAGAAATACAGTCCCCATTATAAAAAGTGTGCTCGTTATCAGCTGCTAAAGTTCAAGTAATTGGATTACCTGCTACTATGAACACTGCAAGCTGCAAGGACAGGAGGGACGTTTGTAAAAACAGACAGTACTGTTATCTGTTTAACTGCAGTTGAACACTACCACAAGATGCCAGCATCAACGAGCGCTCACATGAGGATTAGCATTCTAGTACGTTCATTCAATGTTCTAGTTGATACTATTCTTACTTATATACTTTCTTTTTATAATGACAAAATTGAAGTTAAAATATTTATAATTCAATTTATTTATGCAAATAATTTTATACAAATAAATTTTAAATGTAATTACATTATATGAGCCTAGCATTACCCGATGTGGTTTCGCCCACAAAAACTGTTTCAGTAATGTAATAATTTAGAAATAATACAAAAGTAATAATATAAAAAAATATATTAGTAAAAACGTGATCATTTAAACTCATGATTATTTTAGAGTGAATATGAAAAAATATTATAACCTAAATATGTTGTTTTATTGTCTTCAAACTTGTTCCATTCAAATTTAAGAAAATCTTACTAAAAATATTTTTCTCCAATACAAACATTTATACCTCTTTTATATTTTTGCCCTTTTAGGGGATTAATCTGGGGGGGGGGAATGCTGAATTATGTGTATCATAATTTGTGTTTTAGAATATTTTGTTTAATTTTAAGAAAATACAATAAAAAATATTTTTCTCCAATGCAAACACTCTTTTTTCTCCAATGATACCTCTCTTTTACATTTTAACTCTTTTAGGGAATGAATTTGTAAAAATGGAGAAATATGTGTTTCATCATTTGTGTTTCATAGCATATTTCTAGAATATACGACACACAAAAAATATTTTTTCAATGCAAAATAGTATACCCCTTTTTTCTATTTTTTTCTATTTCAATGCAAAATATTACTGCCCCTTTCAATCTCTTTAGGGGATAAGTTTTGGGAAATGGTGAAAAATATATCTCATTACTTATATTTAAGAGTGACTTATGTTACGTTTTAAGGTCAGACAAAAAACATATTTTTTCCAATACAAATTGTTGTACCTCATTTTTACCTCTTTAGGGATTGAATACCGGAAAAACGTTTTTTCAATGCACCCCTACATGTGGTGGCAACCCTGAAAATTTCAAATCTTTAGCTATTATAGTCTCAGCTATACGTTGATTATTAAAGTTGGACTGGTTAAGTAGTTTAATGGCGTTAAAGTCAAATGTTTGTAAAATCCTTTCTTAGTGCACCTTGACATTGTTGTAAGAAGGTAGCCTGAAAATTTCAAGTCTTTAGTTATAACAGTCTTGGCTGTACATTTATTATTAAAGTTGGACTGGGTAATTAGTTTAAAATCATAAATAGAAAAGTAGTTTTACAAAATCCTTTCTTAGCGCGCGCCTATATAGTAACATAAATGTAACCTGAAAATTTCAAGTCGCTAGCTAAAATAGTTTTGATTACGAATCATTCAGTCAGTCAGTCACGACTTCTTCTTTTATATATTAAGATATTTAACTGTAAATGATCTAAACAATGCTATGGTAGATGGATCTGGTATATAGTAGAATAACATTAATTACAGTTGAAATATTTATTATTTAACATGTACATAATTTATACAATTTAACATATACTTTATAATATATAAACATTTATCATTTATATACATAATTTTTAAAACAAATATATATTAAACATAAAAAAGTTACAATCAGTATCAAGTGTTGAATTCATGTCCTTTACTTTTATAAGCAGAAATCAGCATGATGGTGAGTGAGTTACACACAATCTTTATCTGATGTGACTTCAAAGTTTTTTTCTCCATCAAAATTCTTGTCAGGCAAACCCAAAACAAGTTTTTTTCCATTTCAAAAATTAGTCTAGTTTCAGAGTTGCTGTTTTGTGTATGGTATAAATTAAAAATTTTAAAACTAAATAATCACTATTCTAAGAAATTTTAAGCAGACTTTAAGAAGTAGCTTTACTACAAATTTTCTTTGTAGCCTAAAATCAATATTTTGAAACACACATTCACTCACCTCAGCTAGTTGTTTCATCATCGGAAATACTCTAGTCATCATTTTCTACAGACTAAGTTCCTCTGCTTTCTGATCAGTCAGACTGTGTGGCAATTTATATATTTCTGTGGGCATTGTATAAACGTTTGAATGAACAGTGCTCAACACATTCATTCAACACATTATGAAAATGGAGAAGATAGTTTAATAATAAAATTGAATGATGAAGTGAAACAACAATAACCATGTATTGGCTGGGTAGATCTCACATAAATTTACTTTGTGTGTAAATTTAATTTGGTGTTATTGTTATCAAATACTTAGATGGAAAACTTTAATATTAACAAATACAAATATTTATTAGTTGTTATTCTTATCTAAAACATTTAAAAGTCACAAAATGTGTTGTATTTTTCTTTCTTTAATTACTAACATGTATTAAATGTTTTTTTATCAATATTGTATAGGGTTTTCAAAAATTAACACTTTAATAGTATAATTTATAGCTTCTGACATAAGAAATGTCCTGTATATACAGGAGGAGCGTATTAGTTATTAGCATAATGTTATAAATTCACCAATATAAAAGTTTTTTTTTTAATGTAAAATAAAATTTATTAATTGTTAAAAATACTATTAACAGATTTTTAGGACATAGCAGTGCCAACGTCTAAGGGTTACATTTTGAGCTCTGAGTTCTGAGAACATGCTTGTTCATATATTGTTTTTAATAAGCACAGCTTATTGCTGTAGGCAAGAATAATGCAATTTGGTTTTCATATGTTTTTAACTATTTATTTTACAAATCATACCATACAAATTTTGTTTTCAATTGACTACTTATTCAATGGTGTACCCGAAATTTCTTATTAATTAACTGTAGTACTATATTGCTACTAATCAGCAGAGAGTTAAGTATTTATATCTACTTAGAAACAAGACATACAGGAAAGAAATTAATTGATACAATATTCAAGTGTAACACTATGCCTGTGAAGAAGATAACACATTTTTAAAGTATTTAATATACTTAAATATGTCAATTAATATTAACAATAGGAATATTAATGTTAATGTATAACTTAACTTTACTTGAAGAACAAAATTATATTTTACAAAATAAATATTTCGTTTTTGAAAAGTGCAATTATGATATTATTTGAACATTAACTCAACTTACTTTTTGAATAAATTTACCAATAGTTTTTATGGCACAGTTTGTTTTATTTCTTCTTGTTGTTGCAGATGTTATGTTTTAATTCCAAAATTTCTGTTTCTATAATTTTAGCACTCTCTATATCACCTTTAATAATTAAAAACATGTTATATTTTCTACTTTCCCACAAAACAAATTTAAATAATTAACCATATGAAATCGTATTATTCATTAATATATCAAACAAAAAACTTTTTGTTACACAGAAAAACTGTACAACTTGTGGCAGGTCTTAACAAAACTGAATTTTGTTTCTTGTAGAAAAGTTGTTTAAAGTGAAAACATCTTTAGACACACCTGACACTTTGAGATGAGAAGTGAATTTGTATTTAGCATCAGCTCATGGAAAACCATCATGCTATAACTCGTCCATTAGGGAGTACATACGTACACATATAATGAAATAGTAATCTGTTCGTTTTTGATGCATTTGTGGTTCAGTGTTGTGACTTTTGCTTATTAAACTAAAGAATGTTATTTCAAAACCCACTGTTAATCCTAACCTTTTACATTTCATATTTATTTAGTTAAAATTGTGTATATAAATAAGTTGAATAATAAAATTTAAATTGTAATTAACTCTATTATACTATTGTACAGGACCCATATAGAACAAAATTGTTTGGAGTGTTCAGAATTAAAATAAATCTTGTATAATGTATTTATGTTTAATATTTTAATAAAGTGATAATGTAAATATGATTACATACTGTATATAAATAAGTTTAATTTGAAATTATAATTAATTATTACAGTATGTATCCAACCCATCTAGTACAACATTGTTAGTGTTTACAATTAAATATATCTTTTACAAGACTGTGCTTTAATATTATGTATAATATTATATATATAATATTAATATTATAACATATTATAAACATATATTATCAGTTTAATAATATATATTTAAATTATAATTAATGCCATTATAATATATATCAGCCCAGCTAGCACGAAATGTTTGAGTGTTAACAGTTAAATATATCTTGCAGTATATATCTTTTGATACAAAATTGTTCTTTAATATTATAACAGAATCTTTAATATTATAACAGAATACATAGAATTAATATAATTAAGAATACTAATATAGAACATTCCAACAATACACTTCTTCCAAGACTTATATATAGGAGTGCTATAGCTTAGATAGTACAACAGCAGACAGTAAATACAAGTCCAAGTCTAGTTACTGCTGCTGGCTTTTTTATATTTTGTTGACGATTTTAAATGCTAATTTATGAAAACGTAATGGTAATTAATAAAATATTGAATAGATTTTCAAAAAAATATAAATTTAAAAAATATGTTACTATTATGCCTGTTACGGTTTTTGTTTTTTGTATTTTACATTATAAAATAAAAAGTATTTATATATTAAAATGTTTGTGTATATGAAGTTTTAAAATTGTTACTTTTGAAAATTAGCTAGAAATTTTCCATTAAAATTTGTTAGAAAAGACTCTGCAAATTATCTAAGAATATTTTTTTTTTATTTTAAGGCGAAAAGCATATTGAGGTTATTATCGCCTCTCTAAATTTAAGTGTGAGTGTAAAGTGTTAAAGTCGTAAGTGTAGTGTTGTAAGTGTAAGTGTTTGTTAGACTTGGGTACCGCGAGGGCCGTCTAAATCCTCTCAATAGGTGCAGATAATCTGCACCCCCCCCCCTAAAGGGATTATCTAAGAACAAAATTTCACATTGCACAAACAATTATTTAAAATTTATAAAACTTTTGAAAACATTTGAAGAAAGTTAATTCAGTCAGTTCAAACTAAATGAAAAACTGGCTCTTTTCTCTTGCAGATGTGATAGATTTTATAGTTAAAATTACAGATTAATTTATTTATGAAATATTACTGTAATTATAGTAGCATACATATTATACAGTAGTTTATTCTAACCATTTAAACATTCTTCAATGCTGTAATGATTTTGTTTCACTTCAAGAAACAAATCTGCACCTTTGTTGACAACGCATAAGTTCAAGCTTAATGGAACAGAAGTGATTGTTATTTTGAATAAACCATCAACTATAAATTTATTATCTTCTTTTAGAGTTTTTAATGTTTGTAGTGCATTAATCAAACCTTGATTTTGACAATTTGCATCGCCATTACATTGGTCATAACTTGTTTTCGTAGATGAATCAAGTGTCTGTATTTCAGAAGTCAACTTACTGACATTGTTTTTCAACTGGTTATAACTATCAAGAGGTACTTGGTTGATACATTCTTGTACAATTTTTAAAGCTTGTTCTTGATATTGTTCAAGACTACCTGCTGTAACGCAAGAACTGTTTCCTGTTGTTGTAGCTATGTTTATGTCTTCTTCCAAATTTAAAATTTCCTTTGCAATAACAGAGGAATGTTTTACTTCATCTACGAGTATTGGCCATTGTGTATCCAATGTAGTTACTAATGTATTTAAATAATCAACATATGATTTTGTAATTAGATAGTTATAAGAGTAACCAGGATTTTGAGTGGATTGTGAGTTTGATATCTGTAAAAACGTATATGAATTGAATTAGAAAAAACAAAATGAAGTGTAAATTAACTTACAAAAGATATTCTACTACTTTAGAAATTGTATAATATTTCTTCTCATTTTCTTCAATCTGATGAGGAACTTAAACCACAACAAATGACTTCCAGGACACTTTATTCTAAGCCATAGTTGCTGTTTTAGTAATAAATAAATTTAATAAAAATCAGCCTATTAAACCCCTTATCACACTGTTTTTGCAAAACAATATTATAAAATATCTTTTTTTTTATTTTGGCAAAAATGACTAAATGAAAAAGACATATGTAATATATTTAAAAAATAGTTTATTATAATATTATTGAAAACAAGTATGGACGAAAATCGACTTCACAAGTAGATTTTAAAATGGAAATCACATGGTCACAAAAAAAAGAGGAAGACCAAGACTTTGTTGGAGAGAAGGAATTGATAAGGAAGTAAGAGAGAGGGGATTGTATCAAGATCTGTGGGAAGACAGAGAAAAATGAAAGCTAGGAATTGGAAGACATCGGAGAACATTTTAAGCCAAAAAGATTAAAATACATTGTCCTCACACAAGATCATGAGGACCTCGGATATATGGCTCACAAATTAATAGAGGAATACAGTAAGTGGGGACTTGAAGTGAATCTGGGGAAAACGGAGTGCATGTGCATTGGTGGACGGCAGCACGACATAATTTTAGAAGATGGACGGAGGATACAGCATTCTCAAAACTATACGTACTTAGGACTTAAAATGTCACAAGATGGTACATTAGATGAAGCAATTAAAGAACGAATAGTATTTGGAAGGAGAGCTGTATCTATGCTGAACGGGGTGTTGTGGGATCAAAACATTTCAAAAGAGAATAAAAAAAGAATTTATGACACAACTGTAAAAAGCATTATAACATATGGTAGTGAGGTATGGCCAATTAAGAGCAGAACAGAAAGAATGCTGTTGGCTACTGAGATGGACTTTTGGAGAAGAGCGGCAGGAAGATCAAGAAAAGAGAGAGTGAGAAATGAAAGTATACGGAGGATAATGGACGTAAGGCATACAATTGTAAAGGATATAAGAATAAAACAACTGGTTTGGTATGGGCATGTACAAAGAATGCCGGATGAGCAATTCCCAAAAAAATCATGCAATGGCAAACACCTGGAAGAAGAAAACGAGGAAGGCTGAGACTGAGCTGGAGAGAGGGAGTCGAAAAGGAAATAAAAAAAAGGGATCTACCAGAAGACCTGTGGTGGGACCGCGATCGGTGGAGGTTGGAGATCGGAAGACGGCGTAGAACGTTGTAGACCAAATTATAGATAGAAGATTAAAATACAAGTAATTGGTACTTGTTTAAAATTTTTGGTATCAAAGTACTACATACTGAAATAGTTTTTTCACTGTTTTATAAAATAATTTTGTGGAAACACTTGATCTATATTTCATTTTCAATGACATTAATCAATAATTAGATAATGAAAATTTAACAAAATGTGCTTTAAATGAGTGGCGACTGATACATTGACACTGAAACTGCATCATCCCCAAATATAAATAAATAAAATGCAAAATTAAATATTGGATATTTAATTTCTTTTTTTTTAGGAAACAACAATGTAACTGATTGTTTTTTTTGTGCAAAAAAATTATTAAATACATTAAAATTTAATTTGATATAGTTGTTATTGTTATTAATTCTACTCAGCACTCCTTATGAAAATACAAACTACCACTGGTTTAAACATTACAGTGTGGTAGTTATCTACATTCAAGATCTCATCTGTAAAGAGGAGTAGCTCTGTGAGACTACTGACATAAAGGTATCACACAGACCTTAAAAGATCTAGTTTTATAAAATAAAAATCTCTTTTAATTTTTAAGTTTCATAAAAAATAATTCAGTCAAGTAATTTTATTTCCAAGTAATATTAATTACACATTGAATTTTTATTTTCTCAATCATTTTTTAAACAAATGTATAATTCATACAATGCCCTAACTAAAAAACAATAAATATTTTATATGTTTTCTTTTAAAAATTATGGTACATGAGTACTAAATATTAATATCCTGAAATAACTTATTTTGCTTTTCCAAAATTGAAAGAAAGGTTAGCAGTTTAGGATGTAAAGGGCTTTTGAACCATGATTTTATGCATGTGCACCTTTTTTACTGCTCTCAGAAAACACCTTACTGTCCTGGTACTATTGATTACAAAAACATTTGAACCTTTGATGTTTCAATAAAAAAAGACAATTTTTGAGGAAAAAATATATTCCGTTAGCTTATGGGTTGTTTGTTTTATTGTAGCACTTGACCTTGAACAGTCTTAACAGGTTTTCTGCTTACTGTTAGTAGTATGGGAAGGAAATATAGCTCAATGCATTTAGACTATCATGCAGTTAACATAATGTATTAGAGTAGCGCTATAAACATAGACATTTCTCTTACAGCTACCCACTACAAGCCTACCCACTTCTCCTTACAGCATCACAGTTAAACAAACAACCTATAGTTGAAATTTTTAAGTAAAGATAGCTTTTTTGTACTTTGTGTTGTTTGTGTTTCCATGCTACATTTTTTTTCTGCTTAACGTCTGTACTTTATGCCAGTTAGACTAATGAGGACAAGGGATCAGCGTTAATGATAAGGGAAAAGCAATGGAAGCAGATGCTACTGCTTGAACTACTAAGACCTTTAGGTGCGCAGTTGAGTGGCGCTTCCATGCTATAAATTCATTAGTTTATTATTAATTATATTTAGGATATAAAAAGACAAAATATTACAATTAGTTATAATAATATAAAATATAATTGATTTAAATAAATTATAATTAATTACATACCTGCAGATAGTTGAAAAATAGGTTTATGAAAGTAAATATCATCAGGTTTAAGTCAACCATTTTAAACAATTAGTATGAACTCTATTAACTACAGCACAGTTCTGATAAGTATTTAATAAAAAGATATGTGATAATACTAGAGGAAAAGTATCACATTTAATTACAAGATTTAAGTAAATAAAATCATAAGATAATATATAATGATAACAGATTCTCAGAAAAGTAACACAGGTGTGCTTCCTCTCCTAATCTTACTTTGTGTACAGTATCTGTTCCCTTATTAAAAATATTGTTTTTTTCTTCATATATGTTTACAGTGAATGTAACAATGTTTAAGTTAATTATTTAGGTATGCACTTTTTTTAGTCAAAAAAGGACATTTTTAATGCAATAACTCTGTAAAGAGTCTGTACATTGGTCTCTTATAACACACACTCCTTCAGAAGATTTGTGCAATGGGAGATATGTGCACACTCAAGAGTGGACCTCTACATGATGCAAGGTGGAAATTGATTAATGCTGGCTTCTAAAAAAGAATCTATATCAATAAGACTAAAACGTAGGACACATACACACACACACACACACACACACACACACACACACACACACACACACACACACACACACACACACACACACACACATTTTACAATGTGTTTTGGTGTACCAAGACAGCATATACCAATGTTGAACAGCTTATGCATGGCTGTGTAGCTAAGGAGGAAGCTTCTATTATACAAACTCTGGATACCAGGTGACCTACAATTTCAGTTTAGCCTCTCATATACATGTGGAGCTCTGTATGGGTGGACACCTTTTTCCTAGCTACTCATAAGACCTTAAATTAGAATTAAATGTACTGAAACAATTAAAACTAAAAGCCCCATGGGACTTGCAGAAGCGAACCTGGGAGGAGTGAGAATCTAGTTAAGGAAGAAACTATGGTTGTAGTTACTCCCATAGAATCCATCCATCAGTTGTGTGGCTTGCAGCAGACTGTGGGATTGCTGGACACACTCATTTGACCTATGATAAACTTCTACTCCACAGAAGGATGATCCAATAGGATGATCCAAATGAATTGGATCATTTAGGAATTTTGAAGGCCAATAGGTAACTTGCATGAATTGACATACACAGTTAGTAGAGTGGTAGAGATAGTTGCAGGCTCTTTTCTTGAAAATTTCCCTCCTTCAAGGAAGGTGACTACATTTAATATGGAATGATGGACTCAGGCACTTTCTGAGCAAAGAGGACAGGTTAGGAGACTGAATAATGCAGCTGAGTGGTATGGTAAGTGGGAGACTTACAGGCAAGCCCTGATCAAGTATAATAAAAAACTGAAAAGAGCAAGATGGGATTTGTAAAGGAAGTTCAATGGGGAGGTTGACTGTACTTTTTCTGAGAGCAAAACTTCACAAGGTTCTGGTCTTGGATCATTTGAAGCCTATGGAGACACTCATAGGAACTAATTGGGGAGTACATGACAACTGGAGAGAACCTATAGAAGTCTCACTCAGGGTAAACCTTCCTGACTCAGAGATCAGGAGTACAGGAAGGGAGCGAGGGTCAGATATCCTTTAAAGGAGACCTAGTAGGAGAGAAATTGAAGTACCTCAAACCAAACTGTTGATATAGATAAGGTGAGATGAGCTATCAACACCTTTAAACCATTTGAATCACTAGGCTCAGAGAGAACTTTTCTGGCTCTTTTGCAACACAGAGGAGAGTCTATCACTCTTATCATGTGTAGACTGTACCAAACCAGCATAGCCACCAAGTAGCCACCACGTAACCCTGTGGTGAAAAGCAGCCCATGTAGACTTTATAATAAAGCAAGGGTGAGTGTCATATGCTGAACCCAAAACTTATAGACCTATCACACTACCTTTATTCATTCTGAAGACTTTAGAGAAACTAGTATAGAGACTTATTAGAGGGGCCATGATTCCTCTGCATGTTAGTCAGTATGCTTACCAATCAGGAAAAGGCTGTGAAAGTGCAAATCATAATCTGGTTCACAGATTGTAAGGGACTCTAGAGAACAAGGATGCCTTTGACATTGAAGGATCTTTTGACAATTCCTTCCATGATTTAATAGTTTGTGCCATCACAGCACAGGATAACTAAAACTATATACAGGTGGGATGTTCACCTTCAGCATGTGTTAAAAAGGGGAACAGTTGCAGCCCTAGGAGAAGAGGTTGAAGTGGACATTGTCAGGGGCTGTCTGCAGTGAGAATTTTGTCCCCTCTCTTATGAAACCTGGTGGTGAACTCACTCTTGGATCTTCTACCTTAGAGGGATGCTATACCCAAGGATATGCAGATCATGTGGTGATGATAATGTGTGGTGGGGTGGCATGGTAACACAGTGGTGGATTTTATGAAGAGGTTCATGATAGGTTTTCCCTATCACTAGTAGAAACCTGGTATGATCAGCAGAATTTAGATATTAACCCCAGTTAAACTACAATGGTTCTCTTCACTAGGAATAGGATTACCCCATATCTAGGAGAACTTAAGCTCTTTGTGGGAGACAATCCCAGTCACGAAAAAGGTTAAATATTTAGACTTAGTGCTGGACACCAAACTAACCCAGAATGCACACCATCATGCGAAAAACCAATAAGTCGATGATAGCAAACAGGAGAATGGTTGGTCCCATTGTGGACTGAAACCTGGTATGAGAAAGTACATTTATACTGCATGAACATGACAATGCTGGCAATGGCGGTCGTTCTGGGGTGTCAAGAACGACGAGGTTACGTACGTAAGAGGTTTGATCAAATATAAACGAGACTGACTTTCTAAAAACTTTTCCGTTGGACATTGAACTCTAAAGGGTGGGGTTTCAGGTAGCCTGGGAGGTTTGGGACGGGCGTAGACGGGCAACATTTCCGTTCGGACCCTTCAGTATAAAACTATACAATGAGTGAGAGTGAAGTGCACGTTTCCGTGGAGCAGAGAATTATTATTAAGTTTTTGGCCAAGGAGGGGGTCAATCCGACTGAAATCTTTCGTAGATTGACGGCTCAATACGGGGACAGGACCCAGTCAAGAGCTCGCGTTTTTGCTTGGCACAAGGAATTCGCCGAAGGACGGGAAGCAGTAGAAAAAACGATCATGGCTGACATGATCGTCGCCCGACCACTTCCGTCACGGACGAAAACATTGATGCTGTTCGGAAGCTCCTGGACGAAGACAGACGTATATCGCTGCGATTTATTGCAGATGAACTCCAGTTGAGCTATGGTAGCGTTCAAAAAATCGTTACATCAAACCTGGAACTCAGCAAAGTATCTGCAAGGTGGGTTCCACGAATTTTGACCGACGTTCACAAACGGAATCGTTTGGAGATTTGCCAGCGACTATTGACCCAATTTGAACGAGATGGTGAGGCATTATTAAACCAGATTGTCACCTGTGACGAAACATGGGTTCACCATTACACTCCCGAGTCGAAACAGGCAAGTATGGCGTGGCGGAAGAGGGGAGAGAGGGCGCCTCTGAAGGCCAAATCACGATCGTTGGCCGGGAAGGTAATGGCCACTGTATTTTTCGACAATCAAGGCGCCTTTCACGTCGATTTCCTCCATCAACGACGCACAATAAATGCACAATATTATTGTGATGTTTTAGAGGCCGCAAAACAGTCTTTTCGTAGGAAAAGGAAATCTAAACCGGCGAGAAACGTCATTCTTCTTCACGATAATGCCCGACCACATTCGGCGAACGCTACGAGGCTTAAACTCGATCAAATTGGCTGGGAACCAATGGAACATGCCCCGTACAGTCCAGACTTATCACCCTGCGACTATCACCTGTTTGGGCCACTCAAAGAGGCGCTTGGAGGCCAGCGTTTCGAAGACGATTCTGCGGTGGAGACCTTCGTGCTCCAATGGCTCAATGAACGCCCGAGAACTTTTTACGAAGATGGAATTAAAAAACTTCCAATCCGGTGGGAAAAATGTGTTACTCGTGCGGGAGACTATGTAGAAAAATAAGTTGTATCAAGAATAATTTGTAAGTAAGCAATAAATTTTTTAAAAAATCAGTCTCGTTTATATTTGATCAACCCTCGTAGATTATACTGGAGGATGTTGGTGCTGCAAAGGAGAAGGTGAAATTTGCCAATTATTCAACAGTGACTAGAGAGAAGGCTGCTGAATCATTTGCACAGATGATATTTGTGAAAAAGCTAGCAATTGTACAGCTTGAGCATCCAGACATAAAGCTAATGGAGGACATGGCTAATAATAGCATCATGAGGGAGATTGGCTGGCATGTGTCTAACGTCTTGATTACCAGTTGCCACCTGGAATGTGCCAGCTGTCATTGTTGGCTGCAGTAACACCATCACCAAGGAGTGGGTGGGAAAACAGTTTGGACTGAACTCCTTTCAGGAGGTTCAATTCAGACTGGGTCCTGTCCGAAGACTGATGAAGGTGGTAAAGGTTAATTCTTTTGTACCCAAAACCCCTGCAGCAGAGAATAAGAAGGACTAGATGTTTGGCCTCAACTATTAGAGTGATCTAAATACTGACTACTGAGAGGTCACTGGAGGAAAATCATATCCCAATGGTCAATTCCTGACCTGTTTCATCAATGAGGATTCCCTGAAAAGTCTAAAGGTACTTGATATATGTTCATTCTTAGGCTGTGAAAGAGTGACCTTCAGTTGCAGGGTTAAACAAAACCTCAGTATTGTATGATAAGTGCATGGTTTTGAACTTATCATCCCTGGTTTTGAACTCGATCAATCCTCACCACAAAAGTGCAGCAACAATGCTTTGCCAAAATATCTTGTTCAATGACATAGAAGTGGCTCTTATACAGCAACCATGGACCATCAAGGGCAAAGTGATGAGATTGGGTACTGCAAAAGGTAAGCTAATTTATGGATCTGATTGTGACAGGCCTAGGTCATGTGTATTTGTGAGTGGTAAAACCAAATCACTGAAAATGATTGAACTCTGTGTTCCAGAGATGCAGCCATGACTGAGGATACTGACACCTTGGTATCCCAAGAAATGAACTGGATAGTAGGGTATGGCATTGTGAAAAAGAGGCATATATGATCCTTGAATGTGAACACCCATATATCATGGGAAGTACTGGTGTCAACTTTCAAGGTGAGAGTCTCTAATTTTATAGATAAATCAGATTTAGTTGTGGTGAATCAGGGCTGCAAACCTACCTTTCAACAAAGAAAAGGACAGGTTAAAAAAACATTACCTTATTTAGTTGTTATGTAGCCACTAAGATAAGTAATTGGAATGTATCTGATGATCCATCTTCTTCAGATTACAATCTCTATACGATCAAATGTTTTTAATGAGACTTATAGGAATCCCAGGAAAACTGACTGGAGCATGTTCTGTGAGGTATTGAGTCAAAAACTTGATAACTTGAGTATATACTTAGGACATTGGACTAACGTGATGGTTGGTTGTTTGAATACACCAGCAATGAATCATATCTAAAAAGCATGTCCTGAGATCACTAGAAGGAATAAGAAGAAAGCTTGTTGGTAGAATCGTGAGCTAGAGACCTTGAGGAAAATGTTTGTAAACTATACAATGTGTGCAAATTTACATGATGATGGAAACGGCACTCCAAGGTGATCGTGGAGTATAATAAAGAGGTAATCGAGCCAAAAAGAATTCATGGAGAAAATTCTGTCAGGACATTGATAAAATGCCCAACTGTGCAAAAACTCCAAAAGATTCTGATTAACCAACCATTAAATAATGTGGGAACCATACTTAAGGAAGATGGTAACCAAACATAAAGTCCAGAAGAGACTAAGTTTACTTAACACACATTTTAGTGATACAGACCATATCTCAATATAAGACCAGAGTGAAAAGACAATATCATCATGTGTTTCAGGATGACTGGATTTGTGCTAAGTCTAAATTTCAATATGAAGGAATCATATGGGCTATAAAATCTCTTCAGCCTTTAAAATCTTCAGGGGTTGATGACATCTTTCCTGTTCTCTTGCAGGAAGGCATAGACCTGATCGCTTCTAAGTTAGTATACCTGTTTAGAATGAGCTTAGCACCAACGATAATTCAAACTTCCTGGAAAACTTCTAACAAAGGTGGTCTTTATCCCAAAACTTGGTAGGCCATCAAACAAAGCAGCTAAGGCTTACATCCTATAAGCCTTACATCTTTTCTCTTTAAAGGCACTGACAGCTCATATATAGGCACTATGTCAGCAACCCCAATTCCACTTGATATTGTTGATATCATTTAATATAATGAATCCTTTTTTCTTTAATTCTTTTTTATTCTTATACAATATATAAGCAATAACGTCAGTAGCCATCCCCCAGTTTATGAAGAAGATACAAAAATCTTTGTATGGAACTGTGTGCTTTACATTTCCAGCAGTGAAATGTTTGACTGTTGTTCACATGCACACACAGGAAGCTGCACACGAGGCTGCAAAGGAGAGAGATCACTGTCGATCCCACAGTGCTGATCGTTGCAAGCTGGTGGAAGGTAATTTTTTTCCTTCCCTTGCGTGTGTACCATATTCTTCAATGTGACAAAGTCCACAATTAGATTATCCTGCTTTCAGCTATTCAACTAAAAAAAAACTTTTCTAAGAAACACTATGAATTCAGAAAGACTAATGCACTTGCAATGCTTTCAATGGAGAAAAATTGCTTTATTTGTCATCTAGAAAACCTCAGTTTATATTGAAGTAAGTAAAAATGTTTGATTTTGTTCTTTTATGATTTTATTAAGTTTCTGAATATAATTTCCTTATATACATGTTTGCTTCCTTTTACACAGTTTGAAGACAAAGGCTAAAAATTTTCTAGAGCATCCCACCCACTAATTTTAGCTACGAGGCGCCACTGTCAGAAACTTCAGACAATATTAAAAATTAGTTTTGTCTCCCTTTTTGTAGTTGGGGCGGAGACGCAACTGCTCTCCCCTGCTAAATCCACCATTGGCAGGCAGTTATGTATGTAGCACAAGTCAGGTAGGGATGACAGCAATGATCACCCACTGTGAACATTTGCTTGTAATTTTTTACAATGTCTTGCCTTATTATGACCCATAACTATTATTATATTATATGACACATAATAAAAGAATAAGTCTTTTAATATGTTATTATATTTTCCACTTCCAGAAAGAACAGCACTCATAATAGCTTGTACAACCATGACTCATTGGTTAACTTAATACCTATTGTCAGAAAGGTTCTGCTGTAATTAACATTATTAGGAACTTTGAAGGAGATGGCTGTAGATTAGGAGAGGGTATGGGCAATAAAAATTAACAAATAATTGTTAAACTAACAGTTTAGATTTGTAAAAATATTTATTTAATAACGATTTATTGTACTTTTCAAAGTATTTTGACATCTTGTGTTTTTCATTATTAGTTTATGTTCAGCTAAATAATAATAATGCAAATACAATGGTTCACAGTGAATACTCATAAGTAAAAGTTCATTTATACGAGTACCTTATTTAAAGGAAAAAACACATGACTAATGTACAAAAATTTGAGCAGCAGTGTGTTAACTCCCTCCAATAGCTGTACATAACATCACATTATATGTTAAACATTAATAAAATCTCAAAGTCATATGATATACATAAATTCATAACACCAACAGGTACATACATTCATACACATACATACAAAATATTAAACAAAAAATATTTTATTTATTATACACAATTTAATCAGTCATTTTTATGTACAGTCATTTGAAAAGTAAATAAATTTGACCTGTTATACAAACAAAATATCTTGTTTTAGAGTAGCCTTACAGCATTTCTTTATACTAATTTAATCAGGATCCCACACGAGAGGCAAGTCAGAATGATTTTGTACCTCAAATTTTAGCTAATATGAACACAAAAACTATGCTTTAAAATTTCCATTTACCAAAACAAAATACAGTAGATATTATACGCTTTAATATCACGACTGTCCAATGTTCGTCTTCCAATTCATACCATATGAAATTCTGAATAAATAATTTTAGACTGAAGAGTAGTGAAAATGTTTTTAGTCAACTTGTAAATGTGCATAAAATTATTAGTAAAATGAAATTTTTCTAGGGAGAAACATTTTCCTTTACAAGAAGGTAGGTTGCTTCATTAATACTACACAAAAAGTAATTCGTTTTTACTATAATATAAAAGGATACGTTGAGAAAACAATATTGAAACACAAGTCTTTCCAA
This sequence comes from Callitettix versicolor, assembly GCA_022606455.1. NCBI lineage: Eukaryota > Metazoa > Arthropoda > Insecta > Hemiptera > Cercopidae > Callitettix > Callitettix versicolor. The sequence goes on from CM040187.1 coordinate 37,012,931, forward strand.
AATGATTTGTTCCCATGAACAACAAAAGAAATGAATTTGTACAAAATGAAATTATTAGGGGAATAATAAATTATTTTTTGGAATGTAGTAATTTTGCTTCAATACCTATTTTTGTGCATTGGGTAAAAATAACTGTTTAAGTATTGAGTTGCCATTAAAGGCTGCAGTACCAAAATAAAAATGAATGACATTTGTAACTTAACCTAAAATATAAATAGCCAAGGTGTGTTTACTACAGAATCAACAGTGAATTGATTTTCTGTATTTAAACTTTTACAGATCTGAAGAACAGTATTTAAATGATACTGAAGATACCTACATTTTTAAATATACTTATCAACCAATCACATTAGGCCAGATAAAGAATTTATTGTACGAATGGATTTTGGTAATTCAGACATAAATTTTAAAAAACACCGATACATAAAATGAAAACCAAACCCAAGGGTAATGTTGATATGAGTCTACTATTGTAATTGTTCATTAAAATCTTGTGCGACAATCATAGTTGTGTGTTGTAAGTCATTGCAAACATTATGAACATACATTTGAGCCAGGTCACACCTTATCTGTGCTTTATCTATCCTTCAATTGATTAGTAAAATAGTTACAAAAATTAAAAGAAAATTAAATACACACCATATAATTGTAAAATAACTGAATATAGAAAAATCATAGTGTGTACTTTAAAAAAAAAGCAAAAACTTAATGACTATATAAGCACAGTTTCTACTATATAATAATTAAGAAGTTAAGTTAGGTTAAGTCTCCATAACTGAATAGGCTGCTTTAATAGAAAATCAAAATTAAAATACAATACAGAATTGTGTGAATACTGATAGGCAGGCCTAGCTAAAAATAGTTGATAACAAATCCAGCCTACAGATGTAAGGGGTCCTTAATTATATACATAAATAACAAAATAATAAAACTAGAAAAAATTGTTGAAGGTAAGGTAAAAATTTTCAAAAAAGGAAGTAAAATGTTTTGTTTTTTTTAATTTGTACACACCAAAAACAAACAACAAACTTTACTTTGGTCATGTCATCAGAGATCAAGATTACATTATTTATTTAATATTTTTTATTATATTACTGAATAAAAGTATTGCTATGGCTTATATAATTAGTGGTCTTTTAATATATTTTTTAACTTTAACATTCCGTAATGAGTATTATCTAAGTAATACCCTATATTGAAAAAACAGTAATTAAAACAATGTAAAAATTGTTAGTGAAAAATGAAACAGTTTTAAATAAGAATCTTCACTTAAGGCCTTTAAGAAATTTAATCTTTCACTGAAAATTCAAACTTATTTTCCTCATTAAAATTGCCTAGTTTCTTAAAGTGTTACTTGATTCCTGTAATTTTAAGGTTGATTTTGTTTTGAAATTCATAGATTAGAATTGTTGTTTTATTATTATTATTACTGCAATAAACAGTACAAAAACACATACATTTATTAAACTATATAAGCACTGTTATGCCACAAAACTTACTATACAAAATTAAACTCAAAAAAAATTACTGATTTGAGCAAATATAAGGAAACATAATATTTAGGATTACCACAGTACAAGCTACATATGGTCACTGAACCATATTGTTCTTGACGAAACCACAAGCCAGACAAGTTTTGATGTTTCTACATCTACTGACTGATTATTTTTCACACTCTAATGTTATTTCTCGATATGATTAGAGCTGTGAAAATCCCTTGATTTGAAATTACTAATGGTAAACTCCTTACCATCTAAACATTATCATAGATTTATAGTTAAGTAATTAAAAAACAATTATTAGTTTTCATAATTAAAATCAAGTCAAATAAGGATTTATTGGGGTCATGCAACCTAGATAAGAACTACCACTATTTTTGTACTTCCTTTCATGTAAAATTATCTTTTAAAATTAAAATTTGTTAATCTAAAATAGGCATATTTAACTGACTTTAAATATAGCACTGCCTTATAAATTTTGATGAAACACAACCTTACTGTAAAAATCTTCGATCATAAAACTTATATAAAACTTTTATTCAACTGCAAATATCAAAGCCAATACTTAGAATACATGAAGTCAACACAACTTATTTCCACAACAAAAGCACTTAATTCATCAATCTCCAATGGTGACGTTTTATGAGGTACTGAGCAACTGACGTCAGATTTTATCATGAGTTTGATGGTTTATGGTTTTGTTATAGAAACTGATTGTGATTTTTCCTGGAAAATTTTTATAGCATATTTGATTTCAGATAAAAGATATGTTGACATAAACTTTTTTTTATCTTTCAAAAATATTATAAAACAAAATGTAACAACTATAGCTATAGTTTAATTAATTACAGTTTAAAAAATTCTTAAAAAACAGATCAATACCAACAATACTATTATGTTTTGTGATTTATTTTATTAGAAATGTAAAACCCAACATATAATGTAATATTCAGTTTTCAGTATTACTTCATATTATTCGATAAGCATTCAAAAATAACAGAAAATTTGTGTTAATATGATTGTTTTGTTGAAGCAAGTTACAGTAAAAGGTACAGTTACTATTTACTAACAATTGTTTGGTTGGTGTTAATAATTTATTGTAAACAATAATATTTTGTGAACTAGGCGAAGTAGCTTTGCTTTTTCTAGGCGATGTACTTGCTATTTTCGCAGCTGCAAATTTATTATTGGAATCTGCACACACCCTTGATATAGACTAATACAATTATTTATGTAACAATAAATAATTTGCAGCCTAAATAACAGAAATCAACATAAGAAAATCAATTATAAATTACAAAAAAAATCATTGTGTAACATGAAATTAAATAAATATTCTAATATTAATTTAACGGTTCCTTATGAAACTCAATTATAGTAAATAAGTTAAATACATTTGGGGGCGCTAATTACACAAACTTAGTCACATTAATTAATCCAATTAAAGTGGATATTGTACTATTGTGATAACTTTATATAAGTTTACTTTTAAAAGAAGTCAAAAACAGGCTACATCTACATGAATTATTCAGTATTTCTGAAAATATTTCATAACGGATATTGTTTTTTATAAGAAAAAAACTATTAAAAAAATATCATCTTGTTTGTTTAAATTAGTGTGACATAATTTAGGTCACATACAATAATTTTTTATGTAATGATATTTTCTTATTAAATAGCATAATAAATAACAAATAAATATAAAGAGAACTTTAATAATTATAATTTTAAATAAATATTCAAAAGTTTATAAGAATAATTGTTCAAGTACATATATATGAGCTCTTGATTAATCAAAATAACAAAATAAAAGTTAACTTTTAGTTGAAACAATCAATAATAACATTAATGTGAATATTTGCAGCATAAATGAACTAAAAAAGATAGCAACAAGAATAAATTATTTAAAACTTAAAATTATTCCCAAATATTAAGAACAAAACTTTTAATAAATCTATTAATTTATAATACTCATTAATTTTACAACAGTTTAACCGCACAGGTGTTATAAATCCAGGATTTGTTTTTGTTTTTACAAAAAATTAAGACATTCATTCTTCTTGACAAATAAAATTACAACTTTCATTCCTTAAGTCTTCCTGAGCATGTTACAATGATCATTCGCACGTTCATTCCTTTGAAAAAAAAATTTTTTTTTTCAATTTTTCATTTATAAATGCATTCGATCCTCACTTCATATAAAATACAAATATACAATCTGATACAAAATGTACAATCCATTCAGATTCAGTAATGAGATCTAAAAATAATAAATCTGTTCAATAATAGTAAATAAAATAAAACAGCGCAGCTTCAAAGTGGTAATTCTAACTTCAACAAGGAATATTTATAATTTGTAATTCTAAAATAATACGTTTTACACTGATAATAATTTTAAACAACTAAAATTTGAGTATACTTTGTTTAAAATTGCACAAGCCAAAGTATCAAAATGTCATGAGATATCAGTCTTATTTCCAATTGAAGGCTTGTTTGCATTTTTTTAAATATTTTATAACTTCTCAAATTACAAACTACTAACTAAAGCACTTGTCTTCCACCATCACAGTAACTTTTGTTCATTTGATTTTACGTTTTTGTGTCAGCACAATAAAAATATCTTAAATCTAATATTCTTATCGATAATAATTTTCTCAATGTTAACATTTGGTCAAATTTACAGGGTTTTAATAATGTTAACAAGTAAATTTTTTATAATATAATTATAAACTAAAAGAGTGCTTCGTGACAATATGTCATCGATTTACACAAATGAAAATAAAATTATTTTTACTTTTGGTTTAAAGTTGTTTGTAGTTTTCTTATCTAAAAAGGCACTTAATATTAAATCAATGATCAACATATCCAGAAGCAAAACCAATAACAATTCAATTTTGAATATTTTCTCAACAGATTTAGGCAGGTAAAGTGTGTCAAATAAAAGTTGATTTATTTTCCATTGTTTAATGTGTCAGTTACTATTTTCCTTTAAATAACCATAGTGAAACTTGCTCTTCTGCTTTATAAATCTGCCTCTTACAATAAATTAAAAAAGTAAATTTATTCTTGGGCAATACAGCTTCTTGAGGGCTTGGTTGTATTAACTTATAGCTTTTCCCAGACCAGTACAACATATTATTTAATTTTTATTGGACAAATGGTTACTTGAAAATACCACACAAATTACTTTTTAAAAACTGGTAGTTTTAAAAAAATATACTGTTAACAAAAATTATTTGTAAAAATATTAAAACCACATTGTAGGTGTTGTATCTTCTTCATAAAAGCATAATATCAGAATTAAACATTAATATAAAAGTAATATTGTCAATGAATAGTCAGTGAAAGTACTAATATTCTTGTATGCTTCATGAACCAACCACTCCCTTCCCTTGTTTACAGCCTAGCAACCTTTCCTGATAGTAGTGCTATACTTAAAGCTGTAAAATTTTGCTGCTACCTTGAAACAACAATAACAATCTAGAATTTATTGTTATTACATACACTTCACTTGCTAAGTTTTACATTTTATTATAAGGAAAAAATGTGTTACAGTGCCCAATTCTAAATGTTAGTCATAAAATTCATAGTTATTATGTACTCATCACCTATCAAGTATTTTATTTCTACTAACAAAAAAAAACTTGTTGAAATAGTGCCAAATTATTTGATATAACCCAACATTGTACCTAGCAAGGGACAGGGTGCAGCTACCCCCTTAGATAATACTTTTTTGCAAGATAAACTTGGGCACAAAGAATTCATTCAGAAATTCTTCAATGTTACAATGCTGTAATATTACAAATATAACTATAATCAATCAATTTTAGTGTTGCCTTATTTTTGTATTTAATTTCCACATATCATTTTTTTAGCAATTAAACCCTTAAACAAATGGCATTGGACATGGAACTGGAAGCAATGAAAATAATAGTATTGAAAAAATACTGCAGCTGTACTGCCATAGCCAAGTGTTTCTAAGGCTGATGATGATAATTCAGAAATGATAATGCAACATAATTAAAATGACAAAATCACTGGTTTTTACACTGGGAGGGCTTCTCATATTTCTTTTAAACATAAGGATATGTTGGAAAACTCGTAGGTGGCTTCAAAAAATTATGATTTCGCAGTGGCCACAACTCATTGAAAAGAAAATTTAATGATGTCTGGTTAGATAAGTATTCACCATGGCTAGTTTATTCTAGTCAACTTAAGGGTGCTCTTTGTAAACAGTCTGTTTTGTTTTTTTCAGTCCTAGGAAATGTTAAAGGAGTTTTGGGATCATTTATGATACCACTTGCACCTAAAATTCAAAGATATTCATGAAGATTGTCAAAAACTGTAAACAGCAAACATCACAAAACTGTGACAATTGTTGCAAAGGGGTTTCTTGAAAATGCCTCTGTTGATGTCCAAGCTGTCTCAGTGGCCTAGTTGACAGCGTACTGGGCTTTCACCCCGAGGACCCGGGTTCGAGTCCCAGCCAGGGCTTGGCATTTTCATACGCTATTAATCATCCCATCGTCTGCATTAGCCCAAGTGTGCACAATAGTCGGACGCTAAACAACAACAACAAAAAAAGTTGATGTCCAAATGCAAAACCTGTCACCAAAAAAGAATTATTAAAAATAAGCAAGCATTGTCGTCAATTATGTCTTGTGTGTTATTCTGTGGTACCAACAATATGCCTCTAAGATGCAAAGAAGGTGGTGATATAAATTTGGACAACCATTTAGAGAAATGTTGTCGAAATGCAGCTTATACATTGCCAAACATATATTATAGGTTGATAACTTTATGTGGTGATGCAACCAAAGATCCAGCCAAAATCTTAAACCAGAAAATTGTGTAGGATTTGGTTTTGATGGCTGTTCTACGATAGACAGCAATGAAAATGGAGTGCAGGCAGTTTTCTAAGAAAAAGTATTTTGAATTATTATTTTTCCATTGTTGGAGCCGCAGTCTAAATCTTGTAGTGAATAATGTCACACAAAATAGTGGAAATTAGAAACACAGTAGCAACTGAGAAGGTTAGGTTCAGAGAATAATCTGTTCACAGGAGCTCGGCACATCACCTAACAAGACATTGTAAAATTAGATGATCTGACAAGGAATTTTTCTCAACATTTCCCAGAAATTGTCAAAGCTTTAGAGAAACTATCTGAAGTTGGTAATCATGGTATAAGAAAATCTGCTAATCACTAACACTCAGCTATAACAAAGCCATCATTTGTTGTAGCATTAGTGGTTATTGCTAAATATTCGGCCATTTTAGAGTCTGTTGTTAATGCTTTATAAACCACCCTGCCACCCATTCCTCAAATTGCATGATCTGCCCCCTCCAGCTCAGATCCTGGCTACATCCTTGCCATAACCATTGCCTATATAACACAAATTTCTTAACATGTAATAAATAGCTTATTTAAAAAAAAGTCTTAATTTAAACTTTTCATAAATGTTAGGACAAATCATATCAAATTTTTTTTTTAATTTCTTAAACAAAACAGGACCTTAAAAACAGAATCTGTTTATCCTTTTTTTGTTTATCACTCCTACGAAATTTGTTCGGGTGTATTAAACATGGAGAAGTTATTTAATAATATTAAAACTGAAACTACTTGCTGTTAGTAGCTGTCTGATTTATATTAAATTTTAAATTTCAATAAGCACATAAGGTACACTCGGATCAAAATTAAGGTGGATTTTTTATTAAAAAGGTGGAGGATTTTTTATAAAACTAAGGTGGATTATTTGTTGTGTATTTTTTGGTCAGAACAATTTATTGTTTAAATTATAATGTTAAAAATGTATATTTATGCAACATAACAGACCACTTCAGTGTATAACATGAGCTACCATTGTAATCTCAAATTTAATTTTTTTATACAATTTCTCGCTTTATTAATAAATCTTTTATGACAAATTAAGAATATATTTTAAAGTGAAGTAAAAAATCATATTTAGAAATTATTAAAAAAACAAACACCTTTAAACCAAAAGTATTTCATGAAAAAAATAATGTAAAAGAATGTCACAAATATAACAAAAGCAATATCTTCAATTGGAGTATAAAGGTCTAATTTATTCACAGAATTAAAAATTTCAATCTATTTGGTAAGCTATTTCCGCTTTTATGACACTTTTGCAAGTCCTAATGGACTTCCACAATCTTGCTGGGTCTAATATTTTATCAATATTTCACTTGAGTGGTTGATTATAAACACTTAATATGGTGTGTGAAATCACAATCTCATGAAAGATTACAGTAAGAAAGAAACTCCCAGGAAGAAAACGTTTTTTATTTCTATGTTTCAAGGCAAGTTCAGGAATCTTTCTTCTTCTTGCAGAAACAGGAATAATTGGATGTTATTGTAATTTGGCACTTTCCTCGACTACAATATGAATTAGAGAAAATCACTTGACAGTCATTTAATTATGCACCTTTTTTTTGGTAGCACAATTGTGGTGAAGGTCAATATTCCTTTCTACTGTGCAAGACAAATATCCAAATACTTTCAGTTGGAGAAAATATTTTAATGATCTGGTTAAGCAAGATAAGTGTTCAGATATTTCTTTTTTTTATCTGCTGTGGTGGACGTTCACATAAAGATTTCAAAAATTCATCTACTATAAGAAAGTTATAGAAAGAGTTCTTTTCAGCACGTTTTACATTTGGGTCTAAGTATGGTTTTGGGTATTTTCACAATTTTATTTTTTTAAATATTTTGTTTACCACTGCAGATCAATATTTGAGAACCACTGCTTTAGACAAAGGTCGGGTTACATTATTCGAATAGAAGTAAGAGTTAATAGTCAAGTTAAAACTTGACTAATGTAGACACAAGAGCAAATCGAATGATGGTTGAGTCGAGTAGTTTCAGCACACACTCTACTCGCTCTTTGTTCAAATTAATCGTTCAAATTAAGATTAGAGAATCCAAATAGAGAAACGCTTTTTTGCACCATTTTGAATCCATAACTTTTATGACAGTGAAAGGCTATGAGAATTAAATCGTAATTTCTTAAGACAACTTCCCTGATTGTATTTAATGGTCATTCAATTCAATCCTGTACATTTCTTTCTAGTGTACCTTGCATCATATGTATCATCACTGCTACCTAATAACCAGTTTGACTTCGAATGCACAATTAAACCAGCTGTCACCACTATTAAGACAGACATAACCTTAAAAGATTTTAAAATTTACTTTTAATGTTTTACACAAATAATTACTGTATACCACAAAAGTATTACAAAAGTGTATATAAGCCTAAATTTTTAGCTCTGACATTCTTTTACACAAACCTTGTATTTTGTTTATATTTAGAACTTTACTAATGGAAAACTTCCAATTTAAAACCCCAAATAACTAGCAACCCTGTACAATACTGGACAACGCACTTAACACTTAAATTATCATAATACAAGAAAGAACATATCACATTTATTGCATCTTGCCCAACGCTTATCAAGTATCACACCCAGAAGAACCACTTTGAAGAAACAATACACCCTCAAACTGAAACACTAATTTACTCTTTTGTGTTCCTGCCAGGTTTCGTGAGCAATGTCTGTGTTTGCGGAGGAGGTTCATCGTTACAAAACTGATCCGGAGCAGACCAACGCCTCTTCTTGCGAGCGGCTTCACTGCTGTTTGCTGCAGCTGAAGTATTCGGTCTAGGTGACAAAGAAATGCACACATCGCCTACTTGCAGCTGGCGACATCGTAATCCGTACAGTGCTAGAGTCTTCTCAGGATTACAGGAGGCCCATCCTTGGCCATACACGAAATAAGGATGGTCTTCGGATGATTCAAATTCAACCTAAACAACAAATGAATACATCAAATAATTTATATAGACTATATAGAAAGACTTTCATTATACATGATGAGTGGCCAAAAAAGGTATGTATATTTTATCACATAGCCTTCATTAATCTAAAATACAGGCAGGTATAAAAGAACTCACCCTACCTCATTTTGTTTTCGAGATACAGTACTGTATACCAATAAATTTCATCATTTTAGGATCTGTAGGTAATGAACAAGCATGTTCCCTGTCCCCAACACTGTTTAAAATCTACCTGGAACAAGCACTGCACAAATGGAAACGCAAGAGTGAGAGAATGGGTGTACCATTAAACGACATTTTATACACTCTCTGCTTGGTAAATAGTTACAGCGCAGGATTATGAGAATCTAGAATGCGTGAGTAAGAAATTAATAGATGAATATGATTTGGGGACTTAAACAAAACTGAGTACACGTGCATTGAAGGCAGAGCCAACACAAAATTCAAGGGATGTATAACTTACAAATATTTTAGAATAGCAATTACAAACGATGGACTCTTGGGCACAGCTATAAAAGAACGGAACACATTGGAAAGAAGAGCAATAAGGATACTGAACAGCATCGTATGGGATCAACACATACCAAAATTAAATAAACATAGAATATATAATACAATTACAAAAAGTGTAATCTCATGGAAGCAAAGTATGGCCACTGAAACAAAAAACAGAAAAATGTTTTGAAGCTACAGAAATGGCCTATTGGTGCAGAGCCGCAGGTTGGTCCAAACGGAAAAAGATAAAAAAATGTTAGAATCCGTGTCATCATGGATATGAAACACACCATTGTAGATGACATCAAGACAAACAATTTTGATGGTTTGGTCATGTCCAAAGGATGGACGAAAATTGATCAAACAGATTTTAAAATGTAAACCACATGGTCACAAAAAAAGAGGAAGCCTGAGACTTAGTTGGACAGAAGGAATTATTGATAAGGATGTGCGAGAGAAGGGATTGGATCAAGATCTGTGGAATTATGAAGAAAAATGGAAGCTAGAAATCGGAAGACGTCGAAGAACGTTTTAAGCTGAAAAGAAGGTCTGAAAGAAGAACTGTCTGTAGCTAATGTTCCTCAAGAGCGTAAATACTAAATTTGAAAATGATGAAGCTCACCAGTTTAGTATCCAAGTCTAAACCTCAGAAAAATATAGTAATGTAGTTGATAAACATTATTTTCAAAAAGGAGAAATAAGAAGAGGTTGGGTTTAAATAAATTGTCACAAAGTACGTAGTGTTTAGTACTGAATTACCTTAAGGTAACAGCTTGCTGATTACGACTATTTTTAATTAGAATAAAATGCAATATTAAGTGAAACGGAATTGGTAAATTATTATTAAAGTGATACAGTTTTGAAAAATTTCATATGTAGAAAAAATTGTAAAACTGGTGTTTTAAGTTTTTTGTAATAAACCATTTATAATTAGATTAATTATATTTTGAAAACTTAAAAACTTAAATGTTAACTTTATTAAATATGGATATGTATTCTCAAAAAAATATTTTCTGGGGCACAAAAATAAATACATTATTTGTAAGTAAAGCAAAAAACACAGTTTCCCACTAAAAATTTGAAATAAAAATAGAAAAACCAATTTTGGTTGTTTGTACATTAAACATGCAAAATTCATTACCCGTTAAATTTCAAAAATGACCCAAATTTTACCTAAAAATATCAAATACGTCTTTGGGCCCAAATATGTCAAAACAACCTTGAAATATTTGTTCAGAAGTAACTAAGATTTTTATTTTTAAAACTAAAATCTCTCCAATCAGCTATCGCGTTCACCAGCTATCAGTTTTACATTTCAAACATTGTGTACCATTTTATGCAGTTTTTTTATCTTTGCATAGACTATTGTGCCGTGTTTAATTTATGAGCATAGCCTAACGTAAAATTTATTTACATGAAAATTAATAATGGTAGACATGAACTGTATTGAAGAAGACAATGTTAAATATGAACGATACTGAACAAAGAATTGAACAAAACATGTTTTATATACTGACTTTATGCTGACGTCATCTGCTGATGCAAAGTACGTTACAAAAATATAAACGGTGGCACTTGTTAATTTAGTCATTGAATGTAAACTTACTAGAATAATAACTCTAACGAGAACTTTCTAAACGATCGCTGCTGGTGGCATCTTGCGGCAGATTGTTTAACTACAATTATCAGTTAAATAGACAATAGTACTGTCTAATTTCTCAAACGTCACCACTCCCTATCCTTGCAGCGTTCGTAGCGACAGAAAGTCCAATTACTTGGAATTTATCCGCTAATATCGAGCACATTTTTTACGATGGTGGCTGTACGTTTTATTCAATGACCTAGTTTACCTCCGGTTTTCGTTGAGCAGGCGTTTTTCTAAGTACCTGTTTTTGATTTCTCAAAAAAGAAATTTTTTGAACACTTTTATTGTCAAAAATATTTTTTTCAAAATCAGACATCCAGAAATTATTTAAACTGATTTTTCTGGTAAATAGTTAAATGTGAGAAAGTTTGAGTTTGGTTTTGCATTTTTTTTTTTTTTTACAAGTAAATTAACCTTATTCTCGTGATTTTTCCTTATGTTGAAGACGTGGTTACATTACATCTCGCACTACCATTTTTTCAAGTCGTCTACACTACACAAATAAATAACAAATAGGTCTAACATACAAACGTACAATATGGGAATACAGTTCTGCGATCTGCGTTTATAATGTAAAATTTTAGATACACTACATGCTTTAGTTTCTGGTCATAAACGCATTTAACTACTGGATATTTATTGACCAAGCGAAGCGAGGTCTCTGTTTCTGTTTCAACTCAACCTTTCGCCATTTGGTGTGCGTTTTTTTTTTTACAAGCCCGAACGACGTATTGTAAGATTTTTTCCAGCTCATTTTCTGTTTCAAGATGGCGGCCTCTGATTTACAATAACGATTGTACGCAGTTTAAGCCAAATACATTGACCAACTGTTTTGAAATTTGGTACGGAGTTACCGTGTATAAAGCCCGAACGAAGTATGCAAAAGATTTTCCCCATTCAATTCCGTTTCAAGATGGCGGCATATCGCAGTTCTAGCCATACGTTCTAGCCATACGCATTAACCGATTATTTTGAAATTCGTTACGAAGATAAAATGATGTATGTGTAACACTTTTTCCCATTAACTTCCGTTTCGAAATGGAAGTTCTGATTTAACGTTGAGAGTGTAGTTAATGTAATATTGGCTGAACGGCAAAACCTACCATAATTTTTACCGTTTCAAGGAGAAAGAGCATAAAATTTCCGACAAAGCTGGATCAGCAACAGTTTCCTTAAATATTACGGTTAAAGTGGTGGAAAAGGTTACGAGCGCTGTCGTGGAGCGCTAGTGAGAATATACTGCGAGGTCTGCTGTTCTTTGGACAACTAGTAAAAATGTTTTGAGTTAGTGTAGCAGGATGTAGCATAGGCGAATCCAGAGAAGGGGTTGTAAACTCCCTATTTACAAAAAAATGATAATTATCTAACTATATCAAACAGTTCACATTTAGTCAGTTTAACAGTCAGATCAAAAAGTTCATTTTTACGTCTTTTGCCAGACAACAAACAAGACAACTTTTGAACTAGGCCTACAGTATTTACTACGTGAAATGTAACTCTAACCCTAGACACTAAACAGACACAGCACAGGACTTCCGCTGAATAATTTCTAATTACTAGTCTTATTTTATTCAACAAAGTTTAAATTTATTCAAAAACATAACTGTTATTTCTTTAAGAAAGTAAAATTTCAATCACTCTTGCAATTTGATTTCTCAGTTCAAAATTATCCTTTCACCCAAAATACGTGGGCGTGTAGTACGTGCAAAAATAAAAAAGATGTTTTTTCCGAAGCCAAGTTGAACTAGCGTTAAGTATAAGATTAGGCTATAATATACATAACCTAAAAAGTATTTTTTTTTTTTTAGAAGTCATGAGGACTTCTCACTAATCACTCAAATTATAGCAGTTTTCTTAGGGCATAACAGAAGAAAAAAGCTGCCCTCAGAAGGCCTTAAAACTCGCCATTTTGCGTAAAAAAAACTTTTCCCGAACCCTCCGGTTGGACCATTCTAGATACGCCTATGGGATATAAGCCGTAACTTGAAAGTGATACAATAACATTAAAAACCGTAGTGGTAGAAATAACGGGAATAAAGAAATATTTACATGTAGGATAATTAATTGGTCAGGCAGTATCAAATATTCGAGAGAAATTTTCCTCTAAAATCAGCTGTCCACTGATCAGTGTTACAGCAACATGACGAACTGAATTACTCTAGTAGATATACAGCCTGTCAGGTTAGGTTAGACAATACTAAAGGTTTTCTAATCTGAAGTAATGTTCTTTACAATTAATTTAATACTTGTGGTAGTAACCTTATAACCAAGCAGGTTAGGTTTGGCATTTTTTTCTAATCTGAACATTCCTAAAAAAGATTTTATCAACTTTGTATTCACACATCAAGAGTGCGAGCACATTTTCGTCTAGAATCAGCTGTCCAGGTCCTTCTGTAGGCAGTTTCTGCAGCGCACGTACCATTTTGCGCATCTAGCACTCTGGACAAGTTATAATGAATTTTCTTGTGTATAAGTAGGTTTAACATTATAACATTTATTTATAAATGCACTTTCTACTGAACCATGAGCCATGAATGGATTTTACTCATTGAATTGATTTAGAGCATGAGTTTGTAGTGTAGTGTAGGCTATAGTACACTCGTGCCAGTTACTACGAGGTCGTCGACCCTCCCCCTCCCCCCGCCGGTTGTTTTGGCGTACGACGTTGCCAGCGTTCAGGAATGTACTATAACGCCAGAAGTACGCTGCTCTTATTGTACCCACTACCCACTACAGAGTACAGAGTGCAGCCACTAACCAGTGGATGTGTAGGAGGTAATTGCCGTTACAGGGTTACACTATCCGCCGCAGCGAACGTTACGGATTTAATCACATCTAAATTATCAAACAATTATCCATGTACAGAGTGCGGCGTGGTTATTCCCAAACTGCAGGGGGTGGTTTTTGGGTCAAAACAAAGAAAGCTTAGTTTTCTGTTTATTCGATGATTACTCATTAATTAAAATAAAAGCTGCAGGTACTGTATAAAGGTGGCAGTGTTAGTATACGTGAACCTAATTGAGAAAGTATTAAATATTTGGGCAATTTTTTGAAAGCGAATCAAACTGGAAAGTAAATCTTGTCTAACTTGAAGTAGAAGCTAAACAAATAATTAAGGTTTTTAATTTTCTGTACGGTTAAAAATATTAAGGTAACCTATTTTTCACTTATTTACAGTAACTTAGAATTGGTACTAATACGCTAATTTGTTATGGGTCCATGGGGCTTTTCGCCGTTAATAGAAAAAAGAAACGAATAATATACAACAACGTACAACAAGAAGATAAACAGTGTTATAGCACCTCTTTATAAACAATGTTCGAAGTGACCCGCGATCATAACAATCTTGTTGGTGCATGAACAAAAACGAAAAAGGACGTTTTATTTATGAAACAGCTATCCGTAACTGAACTTAAGTATGAATTTTGTAAATAACATAATTCAAATCATACTATTGGCTGGTATTAAATTACTACAATACACTAACCTTTAAGTCAATAATTGTACAGCAATTAACATTGCTGTGTATATCTTCCTAAGTAAAATCGTTACAAAACCATGTATGCCTACTTCTTGTCAACAGCAACAAGATCTTGTCAATACGAACGTTAAAAGAGACGTTGTAGTTAGATTTTATCTTTGTTATGACATGTAAATAAAGTAACAGCATTCATTATATTTACGTTATTTAATACAATATGCGTTATGCGTTACTTTGTTCTGCTTGCATAATTACACCTTCATTTCAGTCATGAAAGTTAAAACTTTTATACTTATAACCTATAAAATTAATTAATGAATTCTAACATTGTACCTTATTGAAATATTTACAATGAAGCCCATTATAACGGGATTTTACATTACGTACCTGAATTAGGCTACAGTATTTACTGTTTACTAAAAGCAGAGTCTTTAATAATTCGAGTACTTACATATTAGAACTGGCCTAGATTGTCTTACCGATTCTACTTCAAAACTGCTTCGATAAATAATTAATTAAGTCTTGGACACATTAAAAATTCAAATATTACTTTCAACAATGGTTTTTATCAATCAGCTGTTTTGATACACACAATTATCTGTCACATATGCTTCCATTGTGCTGCACTCACGGGGACACTTTATACTGTTTCTGGATTGCTGTTTACAAATCTTTTCATGGTTTAATTTTATTGTAAAGCCTTAAAATGAGAACATATGAGGCCTGAGAGTTCCCAGGTGTTTCAACGAACCAGTAGGTACCAAATATATGCAGTTTCAATAAAGCATGTCCTTATGTTTGGTACAAAATCGACCCGAATGCATAATCAAATATGAAAGACTGTAAATTTGTTTTAAAATGCTTACTAAGAGTTAGCGTTTTTGAGTCTTAACGGACGTTGTACCTGAAGTTAAAAAAGCTCTTTCATATTTTTTTTCTGTTTAACATCATGCCAGTTAGACTATAAATTGGGAGTTGACGAAACGCACGGAAAAACTAACGAAAGTAAATAGATTTAAACGGCACATAGTATCTAGACCCTTTGATGTCAACTTGACCTTTGAGGGGAGAGCTCGTGTGTTGGAAAAACCTGAAGACATAGTATGGTATACAGATAACTCCAAGACAAAGTCAGGCACTGGTGCTGGGGTGTACGGTCTGAGACCGGGGTTAAAGAAAGTAATTACCCTGGGACAGCATACAACAGTATTTCAGGCTGAAATGATGGCCATTAATGACTGTGTTCGGGAGAACTTGGATCGGGGCTTCAAGAAGGCCCGGTATTCATATTAATACCGATAGTCAGGCAGCAATAAAAACACTTGCGGGTCCTATAATACAGTCCGAGCTGGTCTGGGAGTGTAGGAAGAACCTTGACATTCTGTCCTGGGATAACTGGGTAACTCTTCACTGGGTTCCGGGGCATAGGGGAGTTAAGGGTAATGACGAGGCAGACCGACCGGCTGGTCTTGGATCTGCATCTGAGTTTATCGGACCTGAGCCGGCTTTAGGAATTTCTCTATTGTTGCGCAGGTCCGCTATTAATGGGTGGATTACATGTCAACACCAGGTAAGATGGGACAACCTACATGGGCATTCCCATAGTAAACGTCTCTTAAGCAAAGTTCCTTCTGGAGGAATCAAAGGGGCAGTAGTTGTCCTGGGCAGAGCACAACTCAGGAGGATCATGGGGCTCATAACAGGGCACTATGGTCTGAGGGTGCACATGAACAGGATAGGTGTATACCACAGAGAAACAGTGTGTAGATTGTGCAGGAAGGAGGAGGAAACTGCATGTCATAATTTATGATTGTGAGGCTCTTGCTAGTAGGAGGCTAGGGGTTTTTGGTTTCCAAGACCCTACGGATCTTCAGCAGAGTGAGCTAGTCAGTGGGTTGTTGGAACTTATTAGGGGCACCAATCTGCTGAACTAGGTATTTTAAGAGGTAAGTTGCACAATAGGTCAATCGATCGCAGTGCCTGGAGTTGAATTATCCCTTCCTCTAGTAATAATCTTAATCTTAAATAGATTCGAACCTGCGTACAGATTCGAGTTCTATAAACTATCCGCTATCATACCGACAGAGCTATAACATTCCTCTTCCTTTAATACATTTGTTTTTACAAAAAGTAGCCAATGAAGCACAGACCTACTATTTAAAAACTTCGAGTAAAACCAAAAGGGATATTCAGTTTAGGGGGCATGTATAAAAAAAATTGCGCAATGTGGATCACTAACAGACTCCTAAGTATAACCCGAAGTCAAATAATCGCGGCACGCAGCTGTCTCGTTGATATGATAGAAGAAAATTTCCAATAATATTTCCATTATTTTAACAATTTTGAAATGTTGACTTCACCATCATAATCAGCCTAATACACACATAATGTAATTAGCTTTTTAAATTTTAAAATTGCATTGAATGTACGAAAATATACCGTATCAAATTACATTTTGTTAATTTAAATACATTCTGAAAATTCAAAACGCTTACTTATGCAGTTTTTAACGTTGTAATCAAATTTACAAAAAAATTAAGGCATGAATTTTTTAAATTTTGAAATGGCTGGTATTTTCAAACGAATTTCGTTTGAATCAAAATCAGACCAAAAGAGCGGTTAGTTTCTTAAAACTCTTTGTCATTATTTAAGAGTTTAATTGGCATTCGTGGCAGCCTACACCGCGGATGTCTGGCATCACATTATTACATTACAGTAATGAAATTATGTACTTTTACTTTACGATTAAGTAATGGCATACACGTGTTTCCCTCAACACAGAACAGCTGATCTTACATGTATAGGCCTATAATAGACTATAGAAGCACATAGGCCTACTTTCTACTAACCGTATCAGGGTAGCGAAATTGTAATTTCAAAAAACCGTAATTAATTTATTTATCATAATCAGTTTAAACTTCAGGCACTGTGCAGAGATACATAGACAAAATATGAGAAAGGATATTTTTCACGATACAGATGTCCAGTTTTGTTGGATAAAGAATTTCTCCAACTATACTCTTCTATCACGTCAGCGAGACAACTGGGTGCAACGATACAAAACTAGCAGTTCAAAGAACAGTAGACCCCGCAGTATATTCGTAATTAGTATACAGCGCGCTCCCTCTTAACTTCCTTCGCCAATTTAACCGGTGACCGTAATATTTACGAAAAATTATACTTGACCAACTTTATTGCAAACGTTTATGCTCTTTCTCCAAAAAGCAGTCAAAATCATGCCGTTCAGCAAGTATTACAGGACATAACCAGCAACTGCACTCTCAATTTAAGCAGAGTACGCCATCTTGAAAGGAAATGAATTGGAAAAATCTTATGCTTATGTATTTCGGGCTTTATACAGTACAAGATATCTTCGAACCAAATTTCAAAACAGTCGGTCAACGCATACAGCATTATAAATCAGAGGTCAGCATCTAGAAACGGAAGTGAATATAGTCTTACAAATGCATCTTTCGCGCTTTATACAAGATAACTTCGTACCAAATTTCAAAACAATCGGCCGATGTATTTGATTAAAACTGTGTACACTCGTCGTCGTTAAATTAGAGACCGCCATTTTGAAAGAGAAGTATATTGGGGAGAATCTCACACATACGTCGTTTGGGCTTTATATAAGGCATCTTCGTACCAAATTTCAAAACAATCGGTCAATGCGTTTGGCTAAAATTGCGTACAATTATTATTGTAAACCAGAAGCCGCCATCTTGAATCTGAAGTGAACGGGGGAAAATCCTACACATATTTTTTATATGTCATATTATTTTCCCCTTAAACAATGAAATATTTAAAACCAATACTATTTTTGTTTTTAAATAATTCAAAAGTCTGTTACCATACAAACCTAACGATACATTTTTAATGTAATAATTATTTATACGAATAATCTTTATGATTCTAAAAATACTTCATATAACAAAAAGTGCTTAAGACGGATTCTAGATTTTAATAAATTATAGGCTTATGACAATATAGGCTGAACATATTTTTTCGTGTATGGAATCTTATTTTCCCCTAAACAATGAAACGTTTAAAACAATCTTTTTAACAAAAATTTTAAAAATTCATGTTTCTAAGGTAAACAATGTTGTTGTTTAACCAAGTGTGTGTAGTTATTTTATATTTCAGTATTTTGCAAAAAGTTTATTCTCTGACTAAATAATACTTGTTTTCAAAATTTCAATTCTGGTTTGATTTTTTTTAAATTATAAGACATTTATTCAAGCAAAAATCATTAGAGGAATTAGGAAGAATTAATTTTTCGGTAGTGCCTTTGAAGTGTGATTCATTACGTCACGTCACTGTTATGTTTAGTACAGCTACAGGAGCCGTCAAACACGATCACAGGTTAAAATCACAGCTTTTTTAGTAGCAATCACAGTTCGTTCACTGACTGTAAAATCAATGTTGGCCACATCACTAATGAAAAGTGCCGAGCATTATTTGATGTACCTACGAGTAGTGCCAGTTTGGCAAGGTGATCTCGAAGTGAAGGTTCGCAAATTTAAACTTAAGTGTGCCAAGATCCAGAATTTCAAAACTTTTTTTTTTATTCAAAAAATATATTAGTTGTAGGCTATACCTTTTTCTTATTATAAAGAAGGCTGTTCAAAGTTGCCAGATTTATCAAGTTAATTAGGAACAACACGGGTTTAGTGACGGCGCTTAAAAGATAATATGTTGCCAGAATAAACGCCGAGCCGGCTAAAAATACGACTGCTAACTGCTAACTAAAGTCCGTCTAGACGGCGTTTCCCCGCCACTACTGTTTTTTACAAACATAAATATGTTTTTTAAATTAAGTAGCTCTATTACGTGACTAGTTTTGTAACAAGGCTATCAAATAATGTGGGGAGAACATAGCGATACTGAAGATAGTAAAACTGTAGAACAGCGTGACTAACGATATCCGATTTTTTACGAGCTTTCAGAATCAGTAACACAAATTTGGTCACCGGAAAAATAGACGACGGAGTGATTTTTTTTAAACCTAAAGTTTATATGTTATTACAGGCATAGGAAACTTTGTTCCGTATGTAAGCAGTGCTGTAAATTTCACTTAAAAATTACAAAAATGGCGCACAAACTGCGCAGGAAATACTCGTAAGTTCCTCTAAGATTTTAAGTGTTCCTAAATTTTATAAACATTAAATAAATATGGCGGCAACAGAGCGAGATACTACGCTATTCTGTGTCCTTATTTGGACACTGATAGAAACTTTCTGAGAAAATTGCAAACAAATCAAACAACAGATATTTAAATTATTTTCGGGTCTATGATTTTTGTTGAAAATTTAAAACTTATTAAAGTAAAAGAATGGATACAGTATTTAATAACGAAAAGTATTTTAAGAAATTATGAGATTGAAGTTTTAGCACGTAGGCCTAGTCTAGTCTTTCATCTGCCTCGTTTCTCCACACTTCTTTGCCATCTTTTCATTTTGCATTTTATTCACATTCCCGTACTATTTTTAATTGGTCATTTTTCAATTCTATCGTGTTGGCCATGTTTTTCATACAATGCAACTATTCGTATTTTTAAATTCACTGCGAAAATAGTAGATTTAAGATGACTTTTTTTTGTACTTTCTCGTGATATTCCGAACCGTTAAATCATTGTTTTCCTTCTGCAATTCGACATTTTTTTTTAAAATACAGTACAGCTATGCAATATCCAACTTTCATTCAAAAAGTATAAAATTATACAATAACACGTATAAAAACACGACTGGACAAGTCAGTTTTATTGTCTCTATTAATGTCACTTCTTGTACGACTGTGTTAGGGGTACATCCACGCCCCGCTAATTTCTGCATACATGTAAAGAAGAATGACTGATGGTTGTTTTTATTATAAAATCTTCACTTTATTCGAAGCTTGATGACCCTTTCTACAGCTAAAAGAAGAATGTTGGTACTTTAACGTTGACATTTTGTTCACGTGATGTTCAAACTGCGTGATTTGTATTGGCTGATGCGACTAAAATCTCAGTTGGCCTTGTACCATAAGAGATTATTGTACGACATTAACTAGGCCTAATTTGGACATATTGTGTTTAACTTTGGGGTGTACAAACCCTCAAATTAGTAGATTATCCGGCGAGTAAAAAATCTTATTATTCGTGCAATGACAAATACAAGATGGTACCAGAGGAATGATGACCTTTATGCAGACCTAGACTTGAAGTATGTAAAGGAGATAATAAAAGACGAGAAGAGACTACATCAACATCTGAACGTCGAAGCCACCCAACTTTTAGTGTAGATTGGACAGCAGACGACTTAAGCGTCATGAGCCGCATTATTTAGTTCACTACGTCTTATTATACACGTTATAGATCAATTATATGTATTACTCATTCAATCTATAACATTAAGATTGTAATAAATTAAAAAATGAAAAAAACTTGATGTTCAAAATAATAAGAAAATTGCAGTCTACATCAGATTTCATAAGTTTTTCGCGACGTTTATAAAATCGTGAACTGTGACTTTCTGAAAACTCATAAAATGTTATTCTGATTTAACACAATTAAACTTCACTTTGCGTAAAGCCCGGGCAAAGCCAAGTATTAAGTAAGTCTTGCGGGCTGCATTCTGTGCTTAAATAAAGTAATGCAGACGGTTACACAGACCCGGTCACCCTTGAGTGGAGCCTACAGACACGCGGCAGCGGCAGGACTCGGCCAAGACGTTGAATTAAGCCCGAAATACACGACACGACACAGAGTTGGCAGGCTCGCGCTAATCTTTTGTGACCGTCGACACGCATTGAGCCGGGCGCTTGGCACTGGGGAATAAACAGCTCTTTGAAGTGTTCAATCACTCGCTCGCTACTCTCGTCTCGTCGCGGGGCGAGATATAGGTCAGCGATCAACAACAGTAACCAGTACTTCTCGGCCGTGTAATTATTCATTGCTTTTTTATTTATTGATACAGCCACGCAACTGATGCGCGCGCCGGATAACGCGTAATTACTTTTATAATAATCGCACGAGAAGATGGAAAATGTGTTTTAGCGGAATTTGATTGGAAAATGAGCTATTTGAGCAGCCATCGTGGTAAAATCCAAGCCCGGAACCTTGAAAATAGCGTCGATACTGGCATTTAGATAACGTTTTAGCGGGTCGTTAACATTTTTATACATTGTATTAGCAATTAAGGTTAGATTTGATACAAAATTGGCATAAAATCGATTTTTGTTTAGCTTGGACACGTTCGTAATCCGATAAAATGCGTCCAACAGTTTTTAAAATGGCGGCCATTTTAAATAAATATATTAGATAAAATCTAAAATATTTCGAGGTATTCAGTAGACGTGGAACAAACGTGTTACACAGGCCTACAATAAGCAGCTGAGATAGGCTACTGTTTGGCAGATATGTGCTAAATGGAATTCAGTTAAGACTAAATGAGCTACTAATAAGAAATGCATTTGCACTGATAAACTAACTTCTTTAAGTGCAGAAAGATAATACTGATTACACTGGTTTATTTTTTACTTTCTTCCTTAGGCCGGGTGGCCACCAAAAGCCGAGAGGAGCATTTATTTATCTTTTAAATCTATATATTTAGGCCTACTGTAATGATTTTTGGAACTATTGTGTTTAAAAACAGTAACCCAGGCAACGGACAAAAAATAAGTTTTGAGGCACGGTCAGCGTGATGGGGGAAGCGGAGTCAGCTTGAAAACCGAACCAAGATAGAGTCAAAGCTGCGCTGAGCGGAGCCCATCGATGCCGCTTGACTCCGCTTAGCTCCGTTACAATTACAGTGGCCGAACTTACATTAAAAACAATCAGATAGGTTTTGAATGCGTATCCCGTTTCGCTCAGCGCAACTCCGCTCCTCACTCGGTCGCCCCCGGCCTTATGACTTAAAGAAATTTGAATTTTTTTTCCTCCTCTACAGGAAGTAGACCTGTTAGTCTAGAACAGCGTGACCATTGAATATAAACTGACTTGAAGTACAACCACCATTACAAAAAGCGTGTTCAATATTAGCGCTTAAAGGCAAAGTAATTGGACCATCTGTCACTACGAACGCTGCAAGCTGCAAGGACATGGAATGAAGATGTTTGAGAAAATAGACAGTACTGTAGTTGAATACTCTGCCGCAAGATGCCACCAGCAGCGAGTTCTAACAAAAACTCTCATAAGGACATCATTCTAGTAAGTTTATATTTAATTAGGCTACATATTTTCGTTAATGTTTCCCGAAATTACCCGTTTTTCTGACTAACATCATGAAAAACAATTTTCATCGCTCGGGAAATTTGACGGCGAATTATTGAAAATCAGTAATTACATGATACCAGATAACATCAACGAAAGTTGCTTGATTTATGTGAAATAATACAGTATAAAAATCTACATTCCAGACAAAATCACGCCAGGTTCAGCTAGTTACGAGCTTTTTGAAATGATAAAATATTTTAATCTTGTTATTTGTTCACAGATGCAGTGTAATTTGAAGTCTTAGACGAATCGCGATACAAGGTGATCGCATAAAATAGCTGCAAAACAAATGACAGCAAATACAATAATAATCACGGCACGCAGCTGAATCGCTGACGTGATGGTAGCGAATTTCCCAAAGTAACTTTAGGCCTATACGTAACTCTTTTTTAACTATGATTTCACCATCATAATCAGTATTAAAACTTGCATATATTAGCTTAATATTATAAACTTTTAAATTACTGCACAGTGCAAACACGAATATGAACCCTGACAGCCGTCAAACTAAATTTTTTTACTTCAGCGGGTTTTTTTAATTCGAAATTCTTATTTATACAGTCCTTAACTTGATTACGATTATGAAATCGGAGTGTTTTTAATGTTAAGACAAAAAAGTTATGAACTGTTAAACACATGACATGGCCACCATTATGAAACTGTTTAACGTATTTCGCTAGATAACGAGTAACGAACTTGTCCTAGCTATAACCAAAATCGATTTTCATACTAAGTTCGAATAAAAATCGGATCAAACACACACACACGCGCGCGCGATCGCTCGCATCTGAATGTCGCACTCCAAGCTCATTTTTCGCTAATAATGTGCAAAAAAGTGTACTTACAATGTAATAATA
The DNA here is from genome assembly GCA_022606455.1 of Callitettix versicolor. NCBI lineage: Eukaryota > Metazoa > Arthropoda > Insecta > Hemiptera > Cercopidae > Callitettix > Callitettix versicolor. The sequence goes on from CM040187.1 coordinate 37,037,019, forward strand.
ATGTTAAAATGTTACGTAATACTATTCTAGATAATTAGCGAAATCATTACAATAAAGCGGTATTTAGAATTATGTAGGCCTAACTAGCAGCTCAAAGAACAGCAGACCTCGCAGTATAGGCTATACTTAATTAATGTACAGAGCGCTCCACGACAGCGCTAGTAACTTTTTCCGCCAATTTAACCGGTAACCGTAATATTTACGAAAAATGTTACTGGACCAACATTATTTAAAATTTTATGCTCTTTCTCCACGAAGCGTTCAAAATTATGATACGGTCTTGCCGTTCAGCCAGTATTACAGTAAACAGTCAACAACTACGCTCTATAAAGCAGAGGCCTCCATCTTGAAACGGAAATGAATTAAATAAATTTAAGGTACCTTCGTACCGAATTACAAAACAATCATTAATTTTTTTGTTTTTTTTTAAGGCGAAAAGCACATTGATGCTGTTATCGCCTCCTTAAATGTAAGTGTACAGTGTTAAAGTTTTAAGTGTAGTAGTCTATTGTAAGTGTGAGTGTGTGTTATACTCGGGTACCACGAGGGACGTCTAAATCCTCTTAATAGGTGCAGATAGTCTGCACTCCTCTGCTGGGAACAATCATCAATATGTTTGGCTAAAACTGTACAACTCGTCACTGTAAATCAGAGTCCGCCATCTCCAAACGTAAGTGAATGGGGAATAAACTTACACTATGCTGTTCGGACTTTATACAAGGTATCGCAGTACCAAATTTCAAACCAATGCATTTAGGCATTTGGCCTAAATTTAGTAATGAACACACAAAGGGTCCAGTTGAAACACAAAACCTCACTTCGGTTGGTAAACAATGATATTAAACACGACTCAATTATAACAAAGAGACACTTTAGTCCAAATCAGCTGTTTTATATACATATATATATATATATATATATATATATATATATATATATATATATAACCCCATTGCCACAATCGAAACATGCAAACTACAAACACCCTTGCAATCAGATTAAATACAAAAAACGTTTGTTAAAACACGTACAGTATTAAAAAAAAAACACCAAAACGTAAGTTATTTAAAAATGGCGACGCTTAAGTAAGTTGTATAGATTGCGCCGTTAATGGCTAGAGTCACGTCAAACAGCTGAAATATTAAACCCAATTTACTTTATTCAATTTGGCCGTAATTAAAAATGCAATGTGTCAGGCTCGCGTGTGACATTTTAGTTTTATACATTCCTTTATCAGTGCCAGCAAGGGGGTCACGAAGGGTCGTAGCCCCGCGTGGGGAGGGGGTTACACCCTAAAACACTTTCAGCGATTAATTATCCGCCATTTAGGAGAAATAGTGTAATTGTGTAATCGAGAATCGCTTGCAGGATTGCATGCACGGGGGGAATTACATATGGGCGAATTTCGTCGCCCGATACAGTCACGCAATTAGAGTTACGGACTATAAAGTGAAATGGTTATCTTTTGCAATAAATAGGGTTTTACTTCCTCACTAGTCAAACATGGAGAAAGTATTAATGATAAGCAGTTTTTACTGTATACGTTGCGTTTTGAAGCCATTTAGTAAATGTGAATTTCAATTTATCATAATATACAGTTGTATTTGGTTTAAACGATACAAATAGCAGTTCGAAAAAACAGCAGACCTATTAATGAATTGTTTGGCCACCGCTTCACGACAGCGCTAGTAAACTTTTCCGCCAATTTAACCGGTAACCTTAATATTTAGAGAAAACGTTACTGGACCAACTTTGTTGGAAATTTTATGCTCTCCAAAATTATATTAGGTCTTGCCGTTCAGTCAGTATTACAGAAAACAGCCAACAACTACACTCGTCATCGTTAAACCACAGGCCATTTTGAAATGCAAGTGAATGGGAAAAAATCTTATAAAAATTGTTCAGGCTTTATTCAGACACTTTTGTACCATATTTCAAAACAATCGGTCAATGCGTTTTGCAAAAACTGCGTACACGCGTCATCGTTAAATTTGAGGCCGTCATTTTGAAACGGATGTTAATGGAAAAAATCTTACATATGTCGTTCGGGCTTTATACAAGGTACTACCGTACCAAATTTCAAAACAATGTTTTTGGTCAAAACAACAACAACAAAATTCAAACCAAATACCTAACAGTCGAGTTGGAACAGAGACCTCGCTCCGCTCGGTTAAATATGTTACTCGTGTATCCGACCCATGTTATAAAAAGTGTTATAAAAAAAGTTCAAAGTTAGTAAAAAAAGAGAAAACAATGGATAAGAAAACTAGGAAAATCGATCTAATTTCTCAAAATCAGTTCATTATTTTTCTCTCAATCTTCGGCCATGTATAAAGAATCATAACTCAAGTTAGTGAAGCAAATTTCAAATTTAAAAAAATATAAAAAAACCAAGACGGTCAGATTTATTTTGTTTCGATTTACTCTCGTACTGTAATTTTGCTTCAATTTATTTCACTAATGTGAGTTATGGATCTTCATATATTCCTATGACGAAAACCTGATAAAGTAATTTTGAGAAATTAGCTAGATTTTTCAGGTTTTTTCATACAAGAACCGGAAGTTTTGGGGATAGAACGGCAAAATTTGATTAAAATCGTTAGAAGTAATTTTAAGAAATTTTAAATCAAACAGTGCTCATTTTTTCGAAATTAAAAAATGGTTCTGATAAAACAAAACACATTTTCGTGAAATAGTTTTGTGTTTTAGGCATGACAGATTTGATAGAAAAATCGATTAATTAGTTAGTCTCCAGCGATATGATCAGACACAGACATTAGGTAAAAAGAACTTTTTTTGGATCCAGTGAACTTGAAGCTGGTAAATCAAGCAAAATCTTAAGATAATTTTTTTTCCACCACCTTACTTAACTATTCTTATAGGAAGAAAGTAAAAAATAATAATATACAAAATCTAAACAAAAACCGTCAAGTATTAAAGTAGTCTATATAATCAAAAAATTCTGTTACTGAACTAAAAATAAAAATCATGTTTTTTCTTCCTTTTTTTAATTTTAATTACGATAATTTATTCGAAACACAATAAATTAACACAACCAGTTTTTAACAACATAACCTGAAACGTATTATAGCCTATCAGCTGTTCAATGAAATCAGCTGATCTTTACGAATTAATATAGAACAACTGATCTTGTAATAAACTACCAAAATTAAATTAACGATTCATTTCGTATACTTAAACGGTTAAACTTCGTTGTTTCCGTGGTGTAGTGTTTATCGCGTGCGCCTCACATGCTCAAGGTCCCCGGTTCGATCCCGGTGAAAACACAGAAATGTTTAATTATAATACTGAAAAATATCAATCTTCGCACTTGGCGGCGGCGTGCCTTCCATTCTACCCCTTTTAAACTCAATGCAGTTGTTCCTTTATCAAACCACTATAGCCACTGTAGTCATTGGATCAGCTTTCACATCAACCCCCCCTAAACCTGAACCTCCTGCCGATACCACTTCGACACTGCCTGACATGACCGCTGACTGTACGCTACCCCCTTTGATCTTCTATAGATCTAGCTACCGTGTAGCCTTGAAAAACCGTTAGCGAAAGTTCCAGGACCTTCACTTATTAAACCAGCAGTGAACTAATGGATCTGACCCTGAATGAAATGCATACTTCCAAGAAATGCCGTCAATTTGTGAACGAAATTAAATTAGCGTTGTTTTAATAAGCTCAACAAAATGCCACACCCTGTGCATTATTACCAACAGAGCGAGGCATTCATAATGGACGGCATAAAATATCGGTCTGTTTTGTTGAACTAGATAGTTTACTTTTTATGCGGTTTTTTATATACTTCGTCAAGGTAGAGAATAAATGCAGTCGTGCCTAGTGACTTGGCTAATAAAGAAATAACATACAATGTTGCATTAATTATTAGAAGTGAATGTCGTAGCTTCTTACTAGTGTAGGTCTCGGTTAACGGTTAATTTCATTAAAATTATTAAAGTACTTCTTGTGATATTTTGTTTAATTTTAAGGGAAAATTACGCTTGCAAAATTTCACAGAATTCAATTCACTTCTTCCACAGACACACACAGACTTCCACATAAGCCATTTTTTTTAGACTAAGTGGACTTGAAAAAGGATGAAACAATGAAAACCTTAAAGTCGAATTTTTATTTACACAATAGTCTATATATATATAGCCTATCACTGAATATAAACGGACAAGAATGATAACGTTTGTGAGAGCTCGCTGCTGGTGGAATCTTGCGGCAGTGTGTACAACTACAAATTAAATACATAACAGTACTGTGTATTTTCTTAAACGTCTCCACCCCTTGTCCTTGCACCTTGCAGCGTTCCTAGCGGTAGGTAGTCCAACTAATTGGACTTTAGCCGCTTACATCTAGCACGCTTTTTATAATAGTTGTAACTTCTAGTCCGTTTATATTTAATGGTTTCACTAACTTAAATTTTAATTATTCATGTATGACCAAAATTTGTCTGTTCGTCCCGAACTATCTGTTTTATGGAAGTAATTGAACGTGAAAAAGTTTGAGTAATATTTTTGAATTAAGTTATTCATTTATTTTTTTTTTAATCCAAACGTTCACCTCTAAAAGGGCTGTGTAGGCCTATAAATTGACTGACGTATCGTAACATCTTCGTAACTTCGCTACCGTAGTCTGTTATTAGCCTGACTTCTTTAGAGTCCGTTGGGAGCCTGTTTGTAAGGAAATCTGAATACGTCAATTATGTACTGAAACGCCCTTTTAACGAATTTCCATTATAAACTTTTTTCAAAAAATTAAAAATCTTCTCACTTTTATGTACATATAAAATATTCTACTTAAATTTTAAAATTTCGACTTTTATAATATATGATACAAATTTTATCAAAATCTTTAATAACGATTTCGAAAGAAGCTTGATATTTTGGTTTCAGTACGTTGATATAACTTGATACGCTCTATTAGTAACACTCTTAAATCGGAATTTTCAAACAATAGCGTAGCAACGAACCGAAATATAAGTCTGAGCCCAAACAACCGTGCAGACTTAGGCCTACAGCTCGTTGACTGTAACAAATGACCTATGTCCGTGACATCTCCGCAGACTGGTAACCTAACCTGTACCGTATTGAACGTATGCAGAGTCAAAACACTGCAAAACCGCAGGCAGCCTCAGTCAATATTTGAGGTAAAACTTAGAAACAACTTGACCAACAATATCAGATTTTTTTTTTTGTGAAAATATTTGTTTGGAAAAAATGTTAACACTAGTTTATGCAGTTTTTAACGCTTATTACGATGATGAAATCAGATTTTCAAAAATATTTAAGACGAAAAAGTTATGAATTTTTAAAGATTTGAAATGGCGTTCGATTTTAAAATTGTTAAACGAACATGAGCGTAGTAAAATACACACAAGCATGCGCTTTAAATAAAAACATTTTTTTTAAACACACACACACACACACACACACACACACAGTTTATAAATTTTAACGACCTCTCAAAAAGGGATGTACGGGTCAGAATCGGCGCTCATTTTCAGGTTCCGGTTCTGGGTCTTACCAATAGCTCATTTTTTAATGGAAAACTTGCTAATAAAAGTTATGTTCTAAACACAGTAATAAAACATAACTGCGTGTGTGTGTGTGTGTGTGTCCATGTTTTAAACGTTAAAATTTTTTATGATAGTTGGGCCTACATATTATAGAAGACATAATATAGGTAATTTAATTTTTTACTTTTATTTTATTAAATAAAAGCTTCTGATAAGAAAGCACTATTACTTTTATAAATTCCGCTAGTCCGAAGAAATGTTTAAGTATGTTCATGACATTTCTATGGATAAGTATCATCAATTTAATATGAATAAAACATGCATGTTAGGGAACTGGATTTGAAATTCAATGGGTTTTATGTATCTTATTTTTTAAAATGAATTTTATGGCGGTCACGGTTCATTTCCAACAAACTAATTTTAAAATTTTAAATGCTAATTTGTGCAGATTTTAATTAATACCCGATTTTGTCAGGAAACGAAAAAATCGATTTGGTCTATGCTACATTTTTTTTTCAGGGCGAAAAGCACATTGAGGCTATTATCGCTTCCGTGTGTGTTAGACTCGGGTGCCGCGAGGGATGTCTAAATCCTCTCAATAGGTGCAGGTAGTCTGCACCCCCCTGCGGGCCTATGCTACAATAAAACATTCACTGCAATTAAAAATAAATTCGCAAACCAAATTTAATTTCGTATAAAAACTATTCCTACTTTAAGTTTAAAAAACACTTAAAGTTTATTTGTTAGTTTTAGCCAAACGCATTGACCGATTGTTTTAAAAATTTAATCGAAGATACATTATTTAAAGCCCAAATTATGTATGAGTAAGATTTTTCTCCATTTACTTCTGTTTCAAGATGGCGGCCTCTGATTTAACGATAACAGGTGTACACACAGTTTAGCCACACATTAACCAATTGTTTAAATTTGGCACGAAGGTAACTTTTGTAACAGCCGCAAGCTATAGGCTATGCGTAAAACCTTTTCCTTCTTCTGACTTGCAATGACGAGTGTAGCCTAAGCAGTTTGAGCCAAACGCATTGGCCGATTGTTTTGCAATTTGGTGCGAAGGTTCCTTGTATAACGCCCGAAATATGTATATGTAAGATTATTTACTATTTACTTCCGTTTCAAGAAGGTGGGCTCTGATTTAACGTTGCTGGTTATTTCCCGTAATATTGGCTGAACGAAAAACCCAACAGAATGTTGACCGCTTCACGGAGAAAGGGCATAAAATTTCAAATAAAGTTGGTCCAATAAAATGTTTCCTAAATATTACGGTTACCGATTAAATTGGCAGAAAATGTTACGAGCGCTGTCGTGGAGCGCTCTGTGTTAAGAATATACTACGAGGTCTACTGTTCTTCGAGCTACTAGTATTTGTTTATTATATGTTTTTGGAATAAAGTTAAGCCAACATCAAGTACAGTAGACCTAACTATCACAAGTTGGCAGTCGCTACAAATCTAGCGTAACCTTAACCAGAGCTGAACGGTAGCCAGCTGTCGACATCGCTTGAGCTCCAGAAGGCCCGAAGGACTTCTTGACAAGTTGAGCGGGAAGACAAAGCGCTACAGCGGCCTACTTTGAGCGTTCTTAAAGCGACATTCCTTGTATGAAAATAGCGACATTGTCGTTTAATTAATCCAACATAAGTCACATGCAGCAAAGCCATGTGGCCAGGTGGCCGCCAAGGTCAGCGGATGACTCATTAACGTCCCCGGCTACAGATAATTGGTCCTGATTTTTTAACCAGATTTATTCAGTTCTGTAATGTCAAGGAAGTCTGACTCAATCTGTGCGCGATTTTGAAATCAAATTGTTTTTACTTTCAATTCTGTTTAACGTGTTCGTGTGTCTTAACGTTTAACAGATTAACAAAAATAATCACGTTGTCTCGCTAACGTGATAGAAGCAAATTTTCAAAAGAAATTTGTTTATTTCAATTTTATTTTTTAATTCTGCTTTCACCGTCATGTCCTCGCAGGGGGTGCAGACTAACTGCACCTATTGAGAGGATTTAGACGTCCCTCGCGGTACCCGAGTCTATACATACTTACACTTACAACACTACACATACAACTTTAACACTTTATACACTCATACTTACATTTAGGGAGGTGATATTAGCCTTAATGTGCTTCTCGCCTTAAAATAACACACAAAAATGTTTTCACCATCATAATCAGCATTAAAAAGTTAAAATACTAGCATTTTAAGCTTCTAAATTCGTGTACAGCGAAAATACGAAAATGAACCCTGACCGTTGCCAAATTAAATTTCTTAATTTTAACGGATTGTGAATTATTACGACGGTGAAAAAAAAAATTTCAAAAATATTTGTCAATAACGTTATGAATTTTTAAAGGTTTTACAAAGGCCGTCATTTTGCTGGTTAACGAACTTATCTAAACTATTAACAAAATCGATATTTTTATCAACTTGGAATCAAATCGGACTAAAATTGCAAACGTTAGCATACCAAAACACACACATACACACACGCGCGCGTGTGCGTGTATAAAAATGTTAACGACTCCACAATAAGTAAACAGGAATGCCCTCATTTCGAGGTCCCGGTTCTGGGCTGTACGATGATGGCCTCACCTATAGCTCGTTTTCCATAAAAAAACTATTAAATTCATCAGTCGGAAATTTTAACCTTTTCATAAGAAAAAAAGTATAAGTTAAATTTCAGGTATTACAAATCCGATTTTATATTTCTCTGAAATACTATTAATCATAATATTGTTTACTTACAAGATAAACTGCGTATAATTTGTTTTTTAATATCTTCCGCTTTAGTCTATTTTTGCCAAAATTTCGATTTTACACATAAAATCCAGACATAAATTCACAAACAATTTACTTCCGTTTCAAGATGGCGGGCTTTGACTTAACACTGGGAATGTAGGTGCTGATTATTTTCTGCAATATTGGCCGAACCGGCAAAACCAATCATAATTCTGACAGCTTCATGGAGAAAGGCATAAAATTCTAATAAAGTTGGTCCAATAAATATTACAGTTACCTGTTAAAATGGCGGAAAAGGTTATGAGCGCTCTCTGTATATTAATTAAGGATATACCGCGAGGTCTACTGCTAGGCCTACAAGGTACGGGAAGGACTCGATGGCGTGGTGAGTGAAGCAGCCTCATAGAAGTGAAGGGGCAAACAGTAAACATGGTAGTGAGTGGTGTCATTGAATGAAAAGAGGTTTCAGTGAATGAAAGCTTGGAAGCGTAGGGTAGTGTGTGGGTGGGTGGCCGAGGGAAGGGTGGTTCAATGAATCAATGCGTTATGCTTGACGCTACACTCTGGCGGCGTTTTAAGCAACTATTCTGTATAAATAAACAATGGTGTAACTAGGCCTATGACCCTTACCAAAGTAAAAACATTCGGAAAATTTATTATCGTATATGTATACATTAAGACGAGGTTTTCGTAAAGTAATGAACATACTTCTATAAAATTTGAAATCACCGATTGGTCACTACCAATCTTTGTGTGTTCGCCTGAATAACGTAGCAACGTCTTGTCTTGTTAGGTTCCCTACAATTTGCAATTATCATTGAAAACGTGACCAAAACATAGTACATACTAACATTTTATCATGTAGTGAAATTCAAAATTTAAATTCTATAATCGCGGCTCGCAACTGTCTTGTTGACGTGATGGTAGCGAATGTCCATTGGAAATTAAGCCATTGCGCGTGCGCACGAGTTGCGTGTTTTAGTGTTAACAATGAATACAGAATCTATTGTGTTAGTGAAAAATATCGGGACACCCGAATAACTTTTTAGTTTATTAATGGAGAAAAACTAAAAGCATGAAATGATTATTTAAAAGGCATAAAGATGTACTTTTTAGTACATGTAGTATGGGGTAATTGCAGATTTTGGAGGCCGAGACAAAGTTTCCTCGTGCACTGAAATGTACATCTTTATGTCTTCTAAAAGCTTCATAAGTTTGGTTTTTCTCCATAAATAAACAAGAAAAGTATGAGTCACGACAACATTTGACCAATCCTGTATATTAATATAACTTACTGTTCAATGACAGAACAGATGATGACGGGCGGGAAGAGGTTCATTACTTGTTTGCAAATATAACTTTCACACGGTGACTCTGTAGTCAAAATTTCCCAAACAGGTAAAGCTTTAGGGTAGGATTTGGAGAGGGAAAGACAGAGAGACAGACAGAGCGAGCGAGCGAGCGAGCGAGCGAGCGAGAGAGAGAGAGAGAGAGAGAGAGAGAGAGAGAGAGAGAGTGCTCCCCTATATCCTTCTCTCTCTGAGCTGCAAGTTTAGAAAAAAACATGCAGCGCTGCCTATTGACGGGGAATCCAAGTAGCATTGTCGGTCGAATAAAATGGGCTGACTTTTCCATGCAAGAAGTGTCCTTATAGATTCTGTATTCATTGGTGTTAATGTTCGCCTGTTCACGTTCGAAATTTTGGACCAATTTGATTCAGACTTGGTACAAAAACCGACTTTGTTAATATCTTGGATAAATTCGTTAATCAGTAAAATTCGTTAGACAGTTTCAAAATGGCGGTCATTTATAATGTTTAAAAATTTCATAAGTTTTTCAATTTTAATCAGCGTTGAGAACTGCATAGGGCCTATATTTGTATTTTAAAATTTTTAAAATACGTTGAAATTAATTTGACGGCGGTCAAGGTCTATTTTTATATTTTCAATTCGACTCCCAAAACAATTCCAAAATTTCACTGACCAAAGGATTAATTCAATAGCACCCGGCGCTTCCATAACATCTTTGTATTGCTTCGACACTTGAGAGCTACATTTGAACAATTAAAATAAAAAACAACATTTCTAAGGATTGCTTTGCTAAATATACAATCTGCCTTTCTAGCATTGTCAGTTTTTTTATTTGTTACGAGTTTCGAATTACCTTCATTATCAAAACTTATCTCTGTATTCTACATTTATAAAAAACCAATAATAAAAAATTTGACAAAGCTAAGGAAGTTATCTTCCACATATTATTACGCTAAGCACTCTTTTGTGTTTGGTTTTGTACCAAAAATAAGGACCTGTGTTATTGAAACTGCATACATGGGGTACCCACAGGTTCATCAGAACACCAGAGAAATCTCACGCCTCATACTTTTTCACTTTAAGCATTTACAATAACATAAAACCGACTTAAAAGCGATAAAATAGTTGTAAACAAAATATCAGAAACACTACAAAGTGTCCCCGTGACCGTGCAGCACAATGCAGGCAAACGTGACAAATAATTAACTGTGTGTACCAAAACAGCTGTTTGCAAAAAAACATTGTTGAAAATAATATTCAAATTATTACTGTATCCAAATACAGTACTTAAATATTGACCGAATCAGTTTTGAAAATAGAATCGGTAAAACAATCTAGATCAGTTCTAATTTGTAAATGTTATTGAATTTACCAGTTTTTAGTAAACAATAAAAACTGTAGCTTAACTCAGGTATGTAATATAAAATCCTGTAATAATACGTGTCATTTGTAAATATTTCAGTAAGGTTCAATGTTAGAATTCAGTCAATAATTTTATAGGTTATAGTTTTAAATACGAAAATAGAATTAAAAAAGACCTATTGTATTAAACAACCCAAATATAATGAATGACACTGCTTTATTAACAGGTCATACAAGTATTGAATAGGCTATAACTATAAAGTCTATTTTAATAAAGTTCGAATTGACAAGAAATAGTAGGCTTACATGGTTTCGCAAAGATTTTACTTTATAAAGTTATGTACAGTATTCGTAAAACTACAAGTATTGAACTGAAGATTAGTGTACTATAGTAATTAAATACCGGCCAATGGTATTATTTGAATTATTTTATTTAGAGAATTCAAGTTTTTTACGTTCAATTACGGATAGCGAGTTCACAAAAAGAACGCCCCGACGTCTTTTCCCTTTCGTTCACGTTTCAACAATGAAAGTTGTGATTGCCACAATTTCATAGGTCCATGCTTCATAGATTATAAAGAGGTGCTATAGCACTGTTCAACTTCTTGCTTGTACATTATTCGTTTCTTTTCCCCATTAAATGCGAAAGGTCGCCGGGCCCACCTGTATTAGCAATCATTTTAAGGAAACGGTTGTTTTATTTGCAAAGCTTTCAGTAGAAGATAATAAACTGGTTGCAAACATACGTTCTGCGAGTAACGTTAATGACGTCTATAATCCTTGTATAAAACTGGACCTAACTGGTTCCAACCAAACCGACAATGATAAACACTAATTTAACTGTTTCTTGATTATTATATCTTTTTCAGTTTGTTTAAGCCGCGTAAAATTTATTCAGTGAAAAACCGAACACATTCATCAGAAATGGGCTAAACACGAGAGATATATTCGTCAGATTCTTAATGTATTAGAAACGTTAGTGTTAGACAGTACGGTCTAACACTCTGAAATCACAGTTATTTTGTAGTAACAATCACGTTTCGAACTGTGATTGTAAATTCTGTTTCAGAGGTCGGTACACTGCAGACGCTATTAACAATATTTAGACAAGTCCGAAGTCGGCTTATTTTTAACTCCACCTCTCTTGTACAAACACTAACAACACAAATATTTATTTAGCGTGGAAGACCTGTTCAGCACTGATAACACTGTGATTATTGCATAGCCGTAGCTAAGCGAGATTATCTAAGGTAATTTTTAAGTTATGGGTTTTATTTCTCCATTTTCCGTTTTCTTATTCACGTCGTGATACAACTATATTTCTTCCGTCCTTCGCATTGGATGTCCTGAATGTTTTATTACTGAAAATTAGCTGTTGGAGCGGCCATTATAGTAAGATCCAAATCCGGGACCTTGAAATGAGCCTGATCCTGACCTTTAGATCCCTTTTTGAGGGGTCTTCCAAATTGACGTGAGTGTGTGTGTGTGTGTGTGTGTGTGTGTGTGTGTGTGTGTGTGTGTGTGTGTGTGTGTGTGTGTGTGTGTGTGTGTGTGTGTGTGTGTGTGTGTGTGTGTGTGTGTGTGTGTGTGTGTGTGTGTGTGTGTGTGTGTGTGTGTGTGTGTGTGTGTGTGTGTGTGTGTGTGTGTGTGTGTGTGTGTGTGTGTGTTTAGCACGCTCAAGTTCGCAATTTTGGTCCGATTTGATTCAATCTTTGCAAGAAAATAAATTTATACAGAATTACTTGCAGAACATGGTTTTATCTTTATTTGAGATTTGTTCAAAGAATTTTCCTAAATTGTATGCTTGAAAAGTTGTGTGGACAATTTTCAAGGTCATAACGTGCAGTCCAACCTGCACGAAGTAATATTGCCAGAATGAATGTTTAAGAATTTGTACCATACTCATGTATGTCAACGGGCTACAATAACCTTGAAATATTTTTAGGACACCGACGTTTACACGCGATCGTTTGTTTGTTTGTTTGTCGATAACCTCTCGAGCCCAAACAATGTCAAGGAACTTATAAAACTAAACTGTTTTTTAAAGTGTCCGAAACCATTTGCAATTTTTCGACGATTAGCCTCGCATTAGGTTTTGTTTGAGTACCGTACTTACAAATTCGTAACAACCGATTGAGTAAAAATATTTTCAATTTTTTTTTAAAACTCTTGAATAAAACATTTTTCAGAGATAGTAAAGAAAAATTTACTTTTAAAATAAAAAAGGGGGGGGGAATAAACCAAATTCGTTTAAAATGACTGTCATATAAGTCCCTGCAAGGCACACAGCGTGACGATATCCAAGCAAAACATTTTTATGGACTAATAATAGCAGACCTATTAAAATCTAAAAATCGATTTTTTTTTACAACCACCATACTTTCTTTAGAAAAACACGTCTTGTGTAAGATGCCATAAAATGTAGCAGACTATAAGCAGATTACATCTAGTTTTGGATCTTTAACCTTATCTAAATTAACTACCTTAGCTATATTGGTAGTTTAACCTGAACTAAGTTAAGGTCTGTTTTATAGTCTCTAAAAATATTTTTATGCTTAACTTCCGTTACACGTAGTTCTCCTATTCTTTCCTTGCTTGTGTTTAGCACATTTCTTACGAACCCGTTTTGTGTTTTTTGACCGAATAAACTTTTTACTGATTAATAATTACATCGAATTACAGTACACAAGAAACTGTTAAATTAATGTTTGCAATAAGCCAGTGTGTCGACATTTCTCGCATATTTTCCTTTTCAACTTATTTGTAAATTCATATCAAAATTTATAAAGTTACAATTATTTTAATGCTTGTTATTTTAAAAATGTCAAAATCCATTTAAAGATTTAACGTATAATATTAACGTAAAATATTATTAAGGGTATATACTACATTACATCCCTTAAACTTCATTAATTTTCTATTTACATTCAATACAACCGTACCAAATTTTTCAACTGAAGAAAGTGTAACAAGTAATATAGCAGAAAATATCCCTCTTTAACCACTTTGGATGTTCATAAATAATTTTATAAATTTTGAATTTTTTCCTACACAGAATATGAAAATGACTGTACAAATTTTCACTTCTCTCGGTTATACGAAAATTAAAATGCTTATTTAATTTACGAACTATCCCATATGTTTACCCTTTTAGGAGGTTACTTTTTAAATACTTTCTCTAAATATACGCCTCTTAAATCTAAGAATCATTTGTGCAAAATTTCAACTTGCTAGGCTTTTTAGTTTTTGATATACACTGACTAGTGAGTAGGGGGGGGGGTTTGCTCTTATATACTAAAGGGCTACCCCTGGCCTTTCAGTTATTTTCCATTAGCATGTTATACTGAGATATATTTCATGAAAATGTTTTTTTTTTTATTTTACCCTAAACATTTTTAAGGGTTATATAAGTGAACAAATTACCATTAAAATATTTTATTCTCAAACTTATATAAATATATAACCTTGAATTTTTAACTATACAAACTTTAACTAAACATTACCTATTTAACCACGTCTTGATTCATTATGAAGTACAGTTTTACATAAAAATGTATTTTTCTTGTTATTTTTACTTTATTAAGGTTCAATTAAGCAGAAGACCAATTTGCAAATACTCTGAAAAACGTACAAATTGTGTTAAGGAACTGGATCACTTACAAAATTGCAAGCCCCTAAGTGTACAACCAAAATAAAAAGTTTTATCATTTGTAAAAAAAAAACATTACAAAAAGTTATATTATACAAAGGGAAGTGTTGAGTGAATAAAAGTTTTGCATAAGTGAAAAAATGCTGACTGAATCAGTGAATGAATGAATGACTAAAAGAATGAGTAAGAGTTCTGAATGAATCAGTGAATGAATGAAAGTTTCTTGCTGAGTTGAAAGTTGAGGAATGCTGAGAAAATCAATGAGTGAATGAATAACTAAGAGAATGAATGAGAGAACTCTATCTGAGTGAATCAGTGAGTGAATGAATGATCAATTAAGAGAATGAATGAGAGTTTCTTATAAGTTGAAGAATGTTCAGTGAATCAGTGAATGAATGACTAAGAGAATGAGTGAGTTTCGCAAGTAATACAATTCTGAATGAATCAATGACTGAATGAATGATTAAGATAATAAGAGTTTCGTCATTGAATATAAAGGTACTAGAATAATAACTCTTATGAGAGCTTTGTGAACGCTCGCTGTTGGTGGTATCTTGCGGCAGAGTGTTCAACCACAGTTAAATAGGTATTAGTACTGCTTATTTTCTCAAAAATCTTCCCTTTCTATCTTTGCAGCTTGCAGCGTTCGAAGCAGTAAGTAGTATTAAAGATCAATTAATTGGACTAGCTTCTGATATCGAACACGCTTTTTACAAGGACTGTACTTCTAATCCGTTTATATTCAATGGTTTCGTATAAGTGGTAGAATGCAGAATGAATCAGTGAGTGAACGAATGACTAAGACAATGAGTAAGTTTCCTGTAAGTGGTAGAATGCTGAGTGAATCAGTGAGTTAATTAATGAGGGAGTAAAAAAGTAATTAGAGTTTCGTATAAATAAGAATGAGTCGTGAGGACAACCGCTACACTATTACATTTTTCTGTCAAAGATCTTCGATAAAAACAACTTTATACTGTAATATCTTCATTTATTTTTTTAGCTGAAAAACCTTAAAAGTTATCATTGCATATAATGTTGTGATTGGGTATGTTTTATAAAAAATTTTTATGGTGATATTTACTGTATAAAATATTAGAGGTTGGCTTTACATTTTATCAAACATTTTTTGATAAAGAAGTTAAATGTGATACTGGCCTAAGTGAGAGCTTTAGATTTTATAATATATATCGTTACCGTAACCATTATCGATTTACAACCATACACGTAATTTTTCATATAGAATTTTCATAAAATTGTGAATGCTTTATACCAAATATAGATAAAGAAATTTTAACGAGAAGCAGCCTATACTTATGCAGTACAGCTGCTGCTTGTTGCGCAACCATACA
This sequence comes from Callitettix versicolor, assembly GCA_022606455.1. Lineage (NCBI taxonomy): Eukaryota > Metazoa > Arthropoda > Insecta > Hemiptera > Cercopidae > Callitettix > Callitettix versicolor. The sequence continues at coordinate 37,052,976 of CM040187.1, forward strand.
AACACTCTTGGAAGTTGTTTCTAATGTTTATTAGAAAGCTAAGCTGCATTTGCTTTTTGTAATTTAAATTCCTTTGTAAATGTAACAGTCGACATTATAACAACGCCTTTGAACTGTCGCCCAACAATGGAACAGCTGATAGCGTCCCAGGTTCACAGAGGTTACGTGAGTATAGATGGACAAGTTGGCTGGCAAAGAAAAGCTTCTGTTGTACTTAATGACATAACCTTGTAGCACTATTTTAAGTGACGATATCTTGTTTGTTTGAATGTAACTATGTTGCATTATGTATAACAACATACAATGGACTTTTTTTAATGTAAACTTTAAATATATCACTCTGTCAAGGTGAGATTGGCAGAGTGATATTTTGTAAAAAAATATGTTCTTTTAGTTTAACATGTGCTATTGTTTAGGGAAAATATTGTAATCGTTTACAAAGTCTAATTTTAGCACAGAGAACATTTTGGTGCAACAACAGATTTCGATTAGATTTGGCAAGTAACACTTGGGCAACTAATTTACTTGAATGGCTGAATTGTGGACAGCGTCCGGGGCTGAAAGAAAAAAATATTTTAACTTAAAAACTTTGCTAAAATACCGTTCGTCAACAAACTTCATCAAACACCTTGTAATTATATGAAAATTTATTTTTGGTTCGAAAATAAATCGTGTGCATGCTTTCACGAAATTTCAAAAACCGACACTTTGTAAAGCGATAATTGAACACTTTTGAAAATCTGATTTCACCGTCATAATCAGAGTTAAAATGTGCATTCGTTAATATTTCGAATATTGAAAATACGAAAATGAACCCAAAACGCCGTCAAGTTCATTTCTGTACTTTAATAAAACTGAAGTTGGATTTAACTTATGCAGATTTAACTTAATTTATGCAGATTTAACCGCTGATTATTATAAACAACTCACATTTTAAAGTTTACTATAAAAGTTATGATTATCAGAATTGCGGCCATTTTGAAACTGTTGAACGGATTTCGTTGGGTAACGAACTAATTGAAGCTTATTTATCAAAATCAATTTTTGCGCCACGTTTTGAAAAAAATTGGAACCAAACTGCGAACGCTACGTTCAGAAGATCGGAAGCTGTGCACACGCATGCTCAAATTGTTCATTTTACAACTATAATTTTTTAATAGACAGAAAGGAGCACGATCTGTTTAGATTCATGATGGCTGTTTTTGATCCTTTTAAAAAACTTGTTTTTGCAGCATTTTTTAAAACATGTTTGCCAACGTTTTATGACGTACGCATCTGTTTACCAGGTGTAGACGATATTTGAAAGTTATTTACACAATTACTAGGAATACAATTGTTGTGCAAACAGATAGCACACTTTTGTGGTTAATTAGTGTTATATCTATACCACATTTCGTTTGGATACCAAAAATCCGGTACGATTAACTCCCGTATACATTACGGCAGCTCCAGACGAAGGGGCGGAACGCTGCCGCGTTATTTGATTACAATCATTAAAGAAAGAAATATCGAAAAACGTCACACAAACGTTGTCACATTCGTATACTGTCCCAAACAATCCGATTATCGGTATACAAAAATTGCCCAAAATCTCATAATCCGTTTAGCAGATTTTACTCAAATTCTTGTTACGTATACGCCTGTTAAGGCGCTTATATGATTTACCCACTTACAAATAAATCACTGAATTAGTGACCAAATTTTAATCAGAAGAAATTTACTGTTCACGAGTACATCGAACAACAAGACGAATAGGGTTCTTCTTGAAAGTTCTAAAATTGGAGAAAAACCTGATCAACCAATTTTGAGAAGTTGGTCGATTTTTCAAATTTTAATCGGTAGATTACAAACCGAAACTTTGGGAAACACAACGAAACTTAGGCGTTGCCTGGGTACCTAAGAACACTATATTTTAGCAAAATTTGATACTAATCGTTAAAGTCGATTGGTTAATTTAGATTAAAAAATGTGCTTGAAAACAATAACTTAAGCAAAATTAAAAATGGCCCTATGTGCCTACAGTAGGCCTACACCTAAATTTGATTGAAATCGTTAAATCCAGTTAATGGACAAAGGACAAGCATTTAAGAGAAACCACTTTATCAGACTCCGGAAATCTAAAAACGAGTTCAGCAGTCTCGATTAACCGTCATTATCGAGACCGTCCGTGACGGATAACAGAAATAGACATTTTCGGCGTCGACAAAAATAACACTATAATCTGTTTACAGCAAAGAATATTTTATTATTATTATTTTGGAAAATGTAGTAAAACTCTTAAATTTTCTATTTAATTATGTATTATAGAAATTTTACATACATGTCTTCAATACATTAAATTATCCGTATTTAACCTTTTGATAAGTATTCACGTAGCACAGCAATCACGTGTCTTTACGTAATCGACTTATACGCTGAATGGTATTATCGTAAATAGTGTGACAGTGTTTGTTTTTCAATATCATACACTCTTTCCGAATTCGTTGACAATATTTGAAGTGTTTCTGTTTCATTCCACTAGATGACAGGATCGTTTACTTTTATACCATCAATATTTGCTTCGGGTAGCAATTCGTGTCAGTGCAAACGCCTAAGCTATAAATATGTCGTGTTCTGTTACAGTGTTCTGTTTTGTCTGGAAGGTTACTTTTATTACTTATTTGATATAAGTTACTAGAATTATTGTTATTGAAATATGATGGTTCAAAAATTGTTAAACGTCCTCCATTTTAAAACTGGTGTGTTATGTTTTCCAGATTAGGCCATTATCAAGCAAGCAAACATTCTAAGTTTTAATTTTTATTGATCTAACCGTTCTAGGGATATAAAATATTTTGTTAAAAAAACAAATGGCGACTAATGGGAAAATTAATGGTTTTCGTACATACGATTAAATGAACTTTTTTCATATTTTTGTGTATAGAATCACTGCCTGAGAGATTGAAGTATATTTCTGAATCACGTTTGTATAATTTTAACGACTGCTTAAAAAGTGCAAGCTCATTTCGTTTGAAAATAACACTTTGCTAACCTCAAACAAACACCTTTTGTAAATAAACTGAATGACGTCAACTACTACCAAACAAAATATGGGTTTATATTGTATACTAAAACATTTCTAACAATGTAAAACACTGATATATTTTATATCACTTATTTTTATAGCATTAAAAACTTAATTTATTAACAAAACGACATAAATTTAATAAAAATTATTTTAATACACATTAATAAAGCAATTAAGTAATTTACTAGAAGACGCGTACATAAGATACTTTATATACCTTTATTCTATAACAGATCATAGACTACTTTTTACAAACAGCTTAAAAGTCTATTCATTTAAAATAAAAACTTTATCTCCACACAAAACCATGTTAGGTTAGGTCGGACATGTAATTAAAATAATATTTAAATAAGATTAAAAATGTTTATACAAGCTAACCACACATTGTTTTCGTGAAGAGGTTTAGATCGTGACGTCATTCGGTTTGTTTACAAAAGGAGTTGGTTTGAGTTACCCGTGTTCACTTAAGCCAATTTGCACAAATAAATTGAATGAAATATTGTAATTTTCAAGTTCGAAGCTTCAATTTAGCATGAACAATGTTAAGAAAAGAGGAACACTGAATGTGAGTTTTGCTGATTGTTAAAAAATTGAACATTTCGAAGATGAATTTATTTATATCTTGCAACGGCTGAGGATTGCATTACAAAAAGAAGATGGTCATGTTGTTGAATGTTCCCATGTACTTCTTATAATTTCCTGGTAGCTCATATTTAATGGTTATAGTAAATACGTTGCTTTGAATACCGTTGCAAAATATAAATAAATAGATAGTGAGGATTTTTCTAGAATAATAATGAGACGTAGTGTGTGACAACTCTCAGGGACATTACAACAATGAAAAAAGCTTTCAAGTCTACGATGGGGCAAAGAATATCATCGTAGATTTAATATACCCTCCCTTTGCCTCGATACATCCTCTACCTTCTCCAGAAATGGAAAGACTTGCGAATTTCTGCAAGAAGGAGAACGAACAGCTTGTGACTGAGATCGTGCGAACTCCCAGTCCATAGTAGGCTACGGGTATTGAATACGTACTAGAAGTACACCGTTATAAAAAAATGCTCGATATTAGCGGCTAAAGTCCAAGTAACTGGACTACCTGCCGCTACGAACGTTGCTAACTACAAGGCCAACGGAATTGTAGTTAAATACTCTGACGCAAGATGCCACCAGCAGCGACGCTCAACTCATAAGGTTTATTATTCTAGCACGTTTACATTCAATGGTATGGAGTTCTAGCAATACAAATGGTGGTGAGTCTCTTCTAAACTTTCTTAACAGTAATAAATTAACTCGTGACACAAATGGTAATACATAAATGTCTTTTTTTTTCTCCGGAATCTGATCTCTCAGATTACGAGATCACTGATCTCTGATCTCTGTAGGCGGTTCGTGGTGAAAACTTAAGTGATACTATGTCTCAGTTAGACCCTTACACACCAAAGCCGAGCCGAGCCGAGCCTGGCCGGGCGAAGCGATACCAAGCCAAGCCGAGCAAAATCTGCTATACGTTCGTACTGAAGCCGATTCGCACTCAGTAGGTTGTCTAGGCTTGTAGTGAGAGGTGCTTTTATCCTTCCTAGCACTCAGTTGCAAAGAGTGTAACAATAAAGTCATCAATCTTGATGATGAATATGTGGAACAAAAAGGAAATATTGGACTCACAGTCTCAATAAAGATCACGAGAAAAGCACTATTTCTTGAATAGCACTAATTAGCAATTTAACATCCAATATTCATTGTTACAACCATATTACTTTTTATAAATGGACAACAATCGAGTGATAAAATATTGCGCAATATTAGGTAGACACCGAGCTAGGCTGGAAAAACTCAGGTAGAAACCGCTTGAAGTAGCGGGAGGCAGGACTGTTCAAAATCGCTCGGCCCCGCCCGGTGCAGCCATATGAAATAGGCCTACAGCGTAATCAGTGGTCAGGCGATTTTCGCCCGGTTCGGCCCGGCTTTGGTGTGAAACCCACCTTAGTCTCAGAGTTCACTGTTTGTTCTCTTTCAATGGAAATTTAATATGCTTGCGATTTCGCACTGCGTTTACTGCTTTGCGCCTCCAATCTTCACTTTCCACAATCAAGGACTTAGGCCTTAAAGTCACTAAGAAACCATTTTCCTTTTTTCGACTTTCTGAGATGCATGACAAAAGGCAATCACTACACAACAGCAGAGAAAGTCACTGCTCTCAAGCTCAGTGGTACCCAGACGTGTCTATAACCACAACTATGAAAATACCCAAAAGGGCACAAACTTCTGTGTTAACTTGCCAAAGTTAAATAATCTAATTTAGATTGAAAATGTCAAGCTTGCAACCAAATTTAAACGAGATTATGAACAAAAAAGTAGAGATTGCTCACCATTATTTTCACGATACCGTATATTTTCAATAAAAAAATAATAAAACTGTCAGACATCTGTGATCACGCCATTTTAGTAATAGTGGCAGTGTTACCAATAATAAATACTAGTCGTATATTCACCACTTCCACAGGAAGCCGACATAGTTCCGCTTTCAGTAAGAAGGCGTTGATCTAAAAGTTTATTCAGGTTAAACAAAATCTGCCGTCCTTGGTCTGGATTCCGTTTGATTGAAAATAATGGTTCAATATGTGTGACGGAAATCCCGCCTTCATCTGAACGTAAGGGAACGCCTTTTTCTGTTCCGGGAACAAATGTCGTGTCCGTCGATGGGCGTGACCGGGCGGGATCCGTGCACGGTTTACTAACGTGCGCTATTCGTTTTTATTTAAAAAAAAATCGCAACAGAAAAACAATTATTATGATTTTTGACCGGTCAGTAGAGACTTCTTGTGATAAGATAAGGCTAAAGCAATCACAATCAAATTACAGTACGAGTGCGACAAAGGTCGATGATTCTAAAGTGAGAGACGTACAATAATTGTACATTGTACATTGTAGATGAATTCGTTTTAACGACGTATTTTTTAATAAGATATGAAATGATATGTAAAATTATGATTTTTTTGTAGTCGATAGAAAATGATTTGGCTCAGGACAAAAAATTTATTTTCATTGTTACATACTACAATACCAAATAATCTGAAAAGCTATGAGACTCATTGTCTAACCAACCATCCGCATGTCGCAGCCAATTTTCTCAGACAGTTGCATTTTAAAACATGTCTACTAAAAACGTGAACTTACATTTACGTTTGAAACTCATAGTGGTCTGGTCACTATAATCAACAAGATATGTTTTGACATTCTAAAATTATAATATTTATTTAGCCTGGTCGAAAACTGTCCAACAACTTTTAGAAATACTGTAAGCAATAGCAAAATTTGAATAAATTGTAAGGGATGTGATGACGTTTTGCAATAAATAATCGCGCTCACAGCTGTTTCGGTGACGTCATGGAATCGAATATTCAAAAACTAACAATTTCAACATTATAAAATGCAAACTTATCGTTTTTAAAATGCTAATTTATGCAGATTTTAATGCTAATTACTACGGTTAAATCATATTTTTGAAATCGTCTAAGATAAATAATTACGATTTTTAAATACCACCATTTTGAAACGAATTAATGTACACGTAATTGTGTAAATTGTGTTCAAAAAACTTGTCTAAGCTATTCTCAAAATTGATGTTTGTGCCAAGTTTGAATCAAATGTGACAAAATCTATGGATGTTGTAATTTATTTTCCAGTAGATCTCTATTCGGTAGTAACATTTTACTAATAAGAAAAGTTGGATAACAAACGGCAGCTAGAGCAGAATCGGAGGTGTGGGGGAACTGTGAACGCGAGTGTAACCCGAATGTGGCCGAAGATCTCCGAACATTAACTATTCAATGAAACTTAGTCTATCTGTGAAACAATTTTTTCATACTCTGTTTTCTAACTTCTAGAATTTTTTAGAAACTTTTGTGGAAAGCTTTCAAGATTAATGTCGTTATGTTTAATGTTTATTACTTTAATTATACTCGCACTAACCGCACTTGACTGCTTTTTACATTCTTACCATATAAATAAAAATAAGTATCTCTAGAAAGTATGCAAATATGTTATTTGGTCAGTTTACAAGATCTTCTGAGTCCAAAGTGGTTTTATACCTGATGCCTATCATTCTGTGTGTCAGAGTACAAATCCCAGACTACAGAAACTGACAGATCATCGGCAACATTATTTAATTTCAAAATATAGTTTTTAATCTTATTTCAGTTGGCAATTTTTTTTAAGTTAACAAAAATTGATCTCTAAAAGCCGTTCTAAAGATTTTCTTAAAATTTAACCATTAAAAAACACTAACTACATTGCGGGACTGATTAAATTCTAAAAACGGCACAGGAAAATATAAAAAGGTCTGACTTCAAAATCGACTAGTCAGATTCTGTTTAATTTTTTTTGGCACATTTCATGATTTATTGTTCAAGTTAGTGTATACAAATTAAAATAATGGGAAAATGTTTTTAAAAACCATCACGTACTATTATTTGAGTCTGATGACACATTTTAAAAATTGCTTTCAGTTACTCCCATTGTCAGTAGCTTAGCACAGGCCTACATGTTGTGCGACAGCACCCTTAAGTAATTTATTGCAGGCCTATATGAGAATGCTATATTACTGTAATAAAAATGTACAAGTGAACAAATAAACAAATTCATATCACAAAAATAAGCCTTAATGCCTGTTTTTCATTTTGTGTAAATTATACACGAGGACGTTTACATAATTTTTGATAATCGGCAATAATTTTAAAATCCAAAAACATAGTTTTATAACCTTTCTTCCAAAAACCAACAAAAATCTTAATTTATAAACAGTTTTATTGATTTTGTTCATATTTAACTCAAACGTGAGCCTAGTCCTTAAATAACGCTGTTTATTAAAATTCGAGACAGATTTGTCAAATATCTCATTTTCTATCTCCGCTAAGTTGATTTTAAAAAGACTTAACTGATACCAAGCACAACATACTTTTAAAATATTGTTTCAATTAAAAGTTTTATTTCATGGAACTGACCGGTGGTCATCTTTCAGTGCATTGCCTACAGTATTTCGTGACGAGCTACCATCAGACCAGTAACCAGTGCCTTCATGATCAGCGAACATCTGATACTTGAGCTCAGCTAAGCTGTTGCAGAGCGGTGAGAAAGTTGTTTGTATTAATTACACACGTAAGATCCTTACTGAACGTATGAAGTAATCTTAAAGCCATTGGGCGAATGGTTTATGAGAAAAGGCAGGTAAGACTGCGTTGGATTTGTTTGTTTTAGGGAAAATGAAGAATTTCTCGTTGGATGATATCTATAACAAAGTTATAATTTGTTTCAATTTTAAAATGAAGTGGTAGTTTTAAAACTACCAATTTGACAAACCCCATGGTCAAAATATTTCTCTCCATCCCCGATCCTCGATGGGTCGGAGTCCAATTTCCTCTCTACTTAGTTGGATAGGTTTCTCCATTTGCCGTCATTTTTATTTGAATACGCTTCTTAATGTTGGAAAGTATTAAAATTATAATTAAATACCAATTAAAAATAATTATTAAAATAGTTATATTCTCAATTAATAATCACTAAATGGGAACTCAAAACTGACCGGGTCTCAGCAACCCTTGCATGGAAGCCTGAGGTTTGGTGAATGCACTCTGTAACTTATTTTAACTGTTTATCTGATTTCAGAAAGTTTTGACTACGACGAGGAATTCGACCCTCTCCAAGCTGACATTGGGGGCAACTCAACCGTCTTGAATGTAGATATAGTTTTCCCACATCTCAGAAACATTTAATTTTTCAAACAAGTTTATTCTAGTCAAAATCGGCTGTAAAGATTGTTGATTAAATTGTACACGTATTTCAGGCCACTAATGCTTAAGCAAAATATATGGTTCACCACAAGACTAAAAAGATTAGGTTCTGCCGTAGGCGAAAAACTTTTAAAACCGTACAAATTTCTCAAAATTGGATTGTCAGATTTTGTCCAACTTTTTGTCATATACGGCAATACAAAATTCAAGTCAGTGTAGCAAATTTGAAATAAAAAACATTTACGGTTCGGTAGTAAATCGAAAAATCAAAAATAAACCCTGACCACCGTCGGTTTTGTTTTCGTTTTGTGTACATTCAAACTATAGATTCTATTACATTTTTTTTTGTGTTTTAACGTCCGACTATTGTGCACACTTGGACTAATGCAGACGATGGAATGATTTATAGCGTATGAAAATGTCAAGCCCTGGCCGGGAATCGAACCCGGGTCCTCGGGGTGAAAGCCCTTTGGCAGTACATATAGCCTACTAAAATTGGAACGATACAGAGAAGATTAGCGTGGCCCCTGCGCAAAGATTCTATTACAAATTTTGTATAGTGCCTTCAGAGATGACCAAATATTTGAGCAATGTCTGATAAACCGATTTTGAGAAATTTTTCTGATTTTACGGTTTTTGTTCGATATTTTTTTTCGGTTTTTATTCGGTTTTTGTTTCTTGGGAAAATGTGTGTAATGTTTTTGCACTATTTTCAATGCACTAAATATTTTAGCTTTTAAATATTCGTTTTTGAAAATACAATCACGTGAAAGTTCCATAATTAAACCGTAAATTGGAAATTAGATGCCGCATCAACACAATTTTTAATCAACTGTATAGTCTTAAAAATAACATTTCCACCGGTGAATTGTTCTTGCATTTTAAATTTCATAATTCCACATCTAATTATACAAGCTTTCAAATTTTTCATGTTAGCCTAATCCACATAAAAAATATTTACGCCAAGTCTTTACTTAGCATAAATTAGTAACTAATTGTTCACAAAAAATGTATACGAATTTTAAAGATCCCTCAAAAAGTAATTTAGAGGTCAGGAATCGGCGCTTATTGCAAAGGGTCTCAGATCTGGGTCTCACTATGATGGTGCTACAATATTTCATTTTACAAAGAAATTTCGCTAAAAAGATAAGAACTAACGCTTGCCCACGTAGCAGGCCTGAACACGTGTAAACTATACACCCACGTCATCCAGCACAGCCTATGTATCAATAAAACACAGAGGCGACCTTCACACGTTATTAATAAAGCTAACTGTTTGAGCACAAAACACTCCTGCAAACGTTAAGCAAATATAATAATTTGTTTCGTCTTCAAAGGTGAGATGAAGAAGCGAAACGAAAAACTGGTAGATAATGGAGGCACCTCACGTATCTGCAAATTGTTTACTGTTAACCTATTTTGGGAAATAAGCTACTGGAGCAGCCATTATGGTAAAACTCATACCCGGGACCTTGAAATGAACACCGATCCTGACTTTAAGATCACTTTTTAAGGTGTCGTTAAAAATACTGTAGGCCAAAATATTTAACATATACATATATGTGTTATTACGCCCACGTTCGCAATTTGTGTCCGATTTAATTCAAATTTGGCACAAAAATCGATTTTAGTAGTAGCTAGGACAATTTCGTTAACCAGTAAAATTAGGTCAACAATTTCAAAACGGCGGCAATTTCAATTTTTTTTAAATTCATAACGTTTTCGCTTAAATTGTTTTGGAAATCTGATTTTACCATCGTAATCTGCATTGAAAACTGCTCAAATTACAGTTTTGATTTTTCAAAATCTGTTACAATTTTAAATTGAGAAATTTAATTTGACGGAGGTCATGGTTCATATTTTCGTGTTTTCAATTCAATTCGAAAGTTTAAAATGATAATATATACAGGTTTTAGGCTAATACTTTTTATACTGTTTATGATGGTAAAATTAGATTTAAAAAAGATTTTGTGGAATTGCAAATAGTATTTTTACGCTCTTTTGAAATTCTGATTTCACCCTCGTAATCAGCATTAAAATATGCATATATATATATATATATATATATATATATATATATATATATATATGGATTTAAAGTTTCAAATTACATTGAAAATAAGAAAATGAACCTTGACCGTCGTCAAAACATTTCTTAATTCCAGTGGATGTTAAAAATCCAGAATGCTAATTTATGAAGTTTTTAACACTGATTACAGTTGTAAAACCGTATTAAAAAAATAGTATGACAAAAAAATTATGATTTTTTATATATATTTGAAATGGCCGAATTATATATATATATATATATATATATATATATATATATATATATATATATAATACACACACACACACACACACAAAACGATTCCCCAAATGTGATCTAGGTGACAGAATCGGCACTCATTACACAAGGTCCCGGGTCTGGGTCTTACCATGATGGCTGCTTCAATAGCTTATTTTCCCAATGGAAATTCGCTAAATACAGTCAATTACACCCGCGCTCCAAATGGCCAGTGGCGCAATTAACCTGTTGCTGAAAGTTTTCCTTATCACATAGATCCCGTAATCTTACACTCAATTCAATGTCAACTGTCCCAAATTACGTAACTGCAAAGTACTGTGTGGAGAGGGCATTAAATCTTTCACAAAATATAGACGTTTGTATATAAGGAGTGAGGGTATTCGTGGTATGGAGCGAGGACCATCTACTGTGTCATGTGCTACAGGGGTGTGGTTAAACAGATGAAATAGTCGGAAGTCAAACGGTATTTGATTAGTGGTCAGAGACAAGCGTATATAACAACTTCCGGTTCTGCGTGGCAAAGAAGAAAAGCCTCCATAGTGAAAGCCATTTTGGTTCGACAACAAGAGGACGGTGGAGGCATGGCGAAGAAAATGGGATAAATCTGTGAAGAGAAAAGTAACGTACTAGCTTCCTTTACTTGAAGATGAACTACTCATAGGTACCTCCAGGGACTGTCACAGTTCTTTGCAAACCATGCTTCTTTAGGAGTAAGCTCCATTATTTCAACCTGGTGGAGGACTGCGGAGGTATCCACACGGCACAACAACTAAGCTGGAATGACCAATTACAGGCTTTGAATACAAACGTACTAAAAGTACAGCCACCAGTACAAAAAGCTTGTCGATATCAGAGGCTAAAGTCTAAATGATTGAACTATCTGCCGCTACGATGGGTGGAAACGTTTAAGAAAATATACAACACTACTATCTATTTAACTGTATTTAAACACTGTTGCAAGATGCCACCAGCAGCTAGTTCTCACAAAGCTCCCCTTAGGTTACGTGCTAGTACGTTCATGTTCAATGCTACAGGACGTGTAAAGAAGGACTGTCCAAATCATTGATGAAGGTTTAGGTTTTTGACACTTAACAGGATCTTTGCTTCGATTCGCCGACTCTTAAACACTGGCCTTGAGAAACTGTTCGGACTTGGCAATATTGTAGTATTAAGTATTTCATGTTTAGTTTTATAAGTTCGATTTAGAATGCAATAAAATTTATAACTGTAGTGTATAAGTAGCCTACATTGTGGGAAGTATAAAGAGTAGCTGCCTCTATTTATTAGGTAAAATACCGCGGAAATGGACTGTAACGTGCGAAGTGAATAAAAGAAAGAAAACCCCCAAATCACTGCTGACGTGAGTGTTCGTTGTCTACCCAATTTCAGGCGCAATGTTCTTTGATTAGGATCTAACCCAAACCTCTGGTACAGTTTACATATCCTATAACCTTCCCTATCACTACTGAAATTGACATACTGCAGTGCTCAGATGTTTAAACTCTACGTTATTTTGTTTTATTATTATTTTAAGGCGAAAAGTACATTGAGGCTATTATCGCTTCCCTAAATGTGTGTTAAAGTCGTAAGTGTAGTGTTGTAAGTGTAAGTGTTGTAAGTGTAAGTGTGTGTTAGACTCGGGTACTGCGAGAGAGTCTAAACTCTCTCATTAGATGCAACTAGTCTGCACCCCCTGCGGGGCACGTTCGTTAAAGAAAGCAGATTTAAGTAGAACGCAAAACAATTTTTAAAACACGCTTAATGTTTGCAGATTGTTTCGAAAGGATTGCATTAGTCCATTCTATGTCAATAAATTCGAAACTGACTGTTCATTTTTTTAAATTATATCTTTTCTTAATTATCATTTACCTACACAAACAGCCACGTGTACATACAAACCTGCCAACATGACAAAACAAAAATCATCGCCACCGGATTCACTTCTGTAAACTATTCAATGCACAGCTATTGAAATCAAACGTTTCTGTTGAGTGTAAAGCAGTGTTTTGTTTGAAGAGAAAGAAGAGTAAGAAGAAAGGGGAGAGGAGATTGTAAAGAGTTCCGGGACGATGCCTTCTCGATTAAGCTTAGGCTACGTCCTTGAGTCTCGGAATCTCGTCGACCCTGATGTCCTCCCCCCTCTCCACCGCAGCAGCCGGTACCATCGAACGTAGTAGTGTACAACTAATACAGGTAGCTCTAGTAATGGCCTCCCCTCAAGGTAAGACGGGTCGATGACCGATAAATACTCAACTCTTCCTCTTCTATTAATAAACACTTGATCATGCAGTAAACGTTAATTATCAAGTCAGCCGTGGTCGTGTCCAAGCACACAGTTTATCTACGAAATGTTGCATTGTTATTACGATATAACAGAACTGGTAATTTTATACGAACCGGTCGAGTTTCAACAATTTATGCCTGACAAGTACACATCACTACTTGGCTACGTGAACTGCACAACTTGCTTAGTTAAGCAACACTTCACCGCGATGATATAAAAAGTGATCGTGGAAAAATCCAACTTATGATTTAATGGGTAAATCAGATCCAAGTCCCAGCAATTAAACAAAAAGTGGTTTTTAGATTGATGTCTGTAAGTGTGTGCGTGTTCTGTACATATTGCAAAAGATTAAACGAATTGGCCGATTTCAATGAAATTTTACCACTTAGCTGTAGTCTGCCCATATCCCAAAACAATTTCGTTTTCAAACCCATTTTGGTAAAAAACCTATAAATAAACTTTAAAAAGTTAAAAATCAGTTCTAACTATTTAGTTGAAATGTTTTTGAAGTATCCAAACCAAACGTATAGGTCGTTACCTACGAAAATCTGTTATCGATTCAAAACTGGGATCTTCCTCAAATGTGGTGCATCAGATTTTGATTATGTATATAGATTTATTATTTTTCATTAATTTTAACCGTAAACCTCTTTAATTTCAAAAAATTGTTTTATTTTTACTCATCCTTTCTGACTTTTTCATCTGTGTACATCGCTAGAGACCAAATAAACTTTTCTGTATACATCGCCAGAGACCAAATAAACTTGTCTGTGTACATCGCTTGAGACCAAATAAATTTTCTGTATACATCGCTAGAGACCAAATAAACTTGTCTGTGTACATCGCTTGAGACCAAATAAACTTTTCTGTATACATCGCTAGAGACCAAATAAACTTGTCTGTGTAATCGCTTGAGACCAAATAAACTTTTCTGTATACATCGCTAGAGACCAAATAAACTTGTCTGTGTACATCGCTTGAGACCAAATAAACTTTTCTATATACATCGCTAGAGACCAAATAAACTAGTCTGTGTAATCGCTTGAGACCAAATAAACTTTTCTGTATACATCGCTAGAGACCAAATAAACTTGTCTGTGTACATCGCTTGAGACCAAATAAACTTGTCATTGTACATCGCTAGAGACCAAATAAACTTTTCTGTATACATCGCTAGAGACCAAATAAACTTTTCTGTATACATCGCTAGAGACCAAATAAACTTTTCTGTATACATCGCCAGAGACCAAATAAACTTGTCTGTGTACATCGCTTGAGACCAAATAAATTTTCTGTATACATCGCTAGAGACCAAATAAACTTGTCTGTGTACATCGCTTGAGACCAAATAAACTTTTCTGTATACATCGCTAGAGACCAAATAAACTTGTCTGTGTAATCGCTTGAGACTAAATTAACTTTTCTGTATACATCGCTAGAGACCAAATAAACTTGTCTGTGTACATCGCTTGAGACCAAATAAACTTGTCTGTGTACATCGCTTGAGACCAAATAAACTTTTCTGTATACATCGCTAGAGACCAAATAAACTAGTCTGTGTAATCGCTTGAGACCAAATAAACTTTTCTGTATACATCGCTAGAGACCAAATAAACTTGTCAGTGTACATCGCTTGAGACCAAATAAACTTGTCATTGTACATCGCTAGAGACCAAATAAACTTTTCTGTATACATCGCTAGAGACCAAATAAACTTGTCTGTGTACATCGCTTGAGACCAAATAAACTTGTCTGTGTACATTGCTTGAGACCAAATAAACTTTTCTGTATACATCGCTAGAGACCAAATAAACTAGTCTGTGTAATCGCTTGAGACCCAATAAACTTTTCTGTATACATCGCTAGAGACCACATTAACTTGTCTGTGTACATCGCTTGAGACCAAATAAACTTGTCTGTGTACATCGCTAGAGACTAAATAAACTTGTCTGTGTAATCGCTTGAGACCAAATAAACTTGTCTGTGTACATCGCTAGAGACCAAATAAACTTTTCTGTATACATCGCTAGAGACCAAATAAACTTGTCTGTGTACATCGCTTGAGACCAAATAAACTTGTCTGTGTACATCGCTAGAGACCAAATAAACTTGTCTGTGTAATCGCTTGAGACCAAATAAACTTGTCTGTGTACATCGCTAGAGACCAAATAAACTTTTCTGTATACATCGCTAGAGACCAAATAAACTTTTCTGTGTATATCGTTAGAGTCCAAATAAACTTGTCTATGTACATCGCTTGAGACCAAATAAACTTTTCTGTATACATCGCTAGAGACCAAATAAACTTGTCTGTGTACATCGCTTGAGACCAAATAATCTTGTCTGTGTACATCGCTTGAGACCAAATAAACTTGTCTGTATACATCGCTAGAGACCAAATAAACTTTTCTGTATACATCGCTAGAGACCAAATAAACTTTTCTGTGTATATCGTTAGAGTCCAAATAAACTTGTCTGTGTACATCGCTTGAGACCAAATAAACTTGTCTGTGTACATCGCTTGAGACCAAATAAACTTGTCTGTGAACATTGCTTGAGACCAAATAAACTTGTCTTTGTACATCGTTAGAGACAAAATAAACTTGTCTGTGTACATCGCATGAGACCAAATAAACTTGTCTGTATACATCGCTAGAGACCAAATAAACTTGTCTGTATACATCGCTTGAGACCAAATAAACTTGTCTGTGAACATTGCTTGAGACCAAATAAACTTGTCTTTGTACATCGCTAGAGACCAAATAAACTTGTCTGTATACATCGCTAGAGACCAAATAAACTTGTCTGTGTACATCGCTTGAGACCAAATAAACTTGTCTGTGAACATTGCTTGAGACCAAATAAACTTGTCTTTGTACATCGTTAGAGACAAAATAAACTTGTCTGTGTACATCGCATGAGACCAAATAAACTTGTCTGTATACATCGCTAGAGACCAAATAAACTTGTCTGTATACATCGCTTGAGACCAAATAAACTTGTCTGTGAACATTGCTTGAGACCAAATAAACTTGTCTTTGTACATCGTTAGAGACAAAATAAACTTGTCTGTGTACATCGCATGAGACCAAATAAACTTGTCTGTGTACATCGCATGAGACCAAATAAACTTGTCTGTGTACATCGCTAGAGACCAAATAAACTTGTCTGTGTACATCGTTAGAGACCAAATAAACCTGTCTGTGTACATCGTTACATACCAAATAAAGTCATTGAACGATTTCTATGAAATTTGGCTTACTATAGTTCTTGTATGCCATATCTCAGGATCATTTTTAAAATTTTGAAAACCTTTTCTGTCTAAAAACATGTTAAAAAACGATTTTTTTTAAAGTAGCTAAACATTTTTACCAGAAACAATAACAAAACGTATGGGTCGGTACATTAAAAAAAAAACAGTTTTAGTAATTATTAATTAGCTTGATGCATGTAAATTAAGTTAACTAGAGGAGGCCTACACTCAATTTATAACTAGTTTCATACTATAAATAAATTGTGATAAACGATAGGATATGTGATTTTACAAATTATTGATTTATTTATTTTTAAACTTTATAACACAACAAAATCTTTGAATATTACCGTTGGTGCTTCGGCTAGTTTTCACAAATTAATGCAATTACCGGTATTAATCAATTGTCACAGATTCTTATAACTAGGCCTACAAAATACACTAACATTATCATTATCAATTTTATTAATGATTAGATGGGTTAGATTTGAGTGAAAGAATTAACTGATTTACGGGTGAATTACAACAGCGATTCAGAATATGGCGTGCAACAATTAGATTAACCCTTAGGCCTATACAATTTGGCAATGTTCACTGCTTACGGCAAGGTCTGTAAATATTTTGATTAATTCTGTTCTCAGGCTGGATGTTTAAAGTTTTGATGGAATGCTGAATTTTAATGCGGAAAATATCACTCACCGAAGTTCCTTCTGTGCTTATATTTACATTACAAGATATATTTTGTTTACTGATTCATTTTAAATCTGTATTCACTTAAGTGAAGCATAAATGGTCAAATAATGTTGTCAGTTAGTTATTTAATTCGTTTATTAAAATAACATTTCAACTGTGCTTTCTTCCAAAAAATGTTAAACTTCTCTCTCCTAGATCAAACAACTAGAATGTCGTCAATAATGGCTCCCACACTGTTCATCCTCTACTTTTATTTATTATTATTTTTACCTTCTAATTTTTGTGAATTTCTTATCGTTGCACATACTCATAGATTAATTATTCACCATTCTAGGTCCGTTTTTGTATATACATGCAAACTGGGATACTTATAATTATATGATGGTTACAATATTATTATGTATACGTGATAGCTTATAGGCCTATGGATTATGAATGTGTTATGGATGTTTTCTTTATTACGAGGTGATTAGATACATACTTATGTATAACTGAGATTCCGGTATCGTTACAGCACTGACGCTAGCAAATTGATTTTAAGAAAATAATAATACAAAATCGCAATCAACAATCTTGTTCTCTTAAACCAATATCAAACACGATGCGCTTTGTAGACATTTATTTACTCCCATAACGTAAACAAAATATGCTACAAGCAGCAATATGTTTATCGTCAGTTATGGGGGTCTGACTTTTAACAAAATTATTAACTTCCTTAATTTTCCCACTTGCAACTTAATTTAGAAGATGGGTTACCGTCAAACAGACACTGTAACAAACGTTAAAACAAGACAATATGAAACAAATAACTAAATATGTTTCATCGAACATTAACAGTAACATAAATCTTGTTTTAACATAGGCCTATATCATGTTCTAAGGCTGGTTTTGATGGATTTTGCGCGTCACGTGATGCGAGTGCACGAATTTATATTGGTAGTTATAGTTCAATTGTTTTATATTAATTCGTAACAATCAGCTGATTTCATTGAACAGCTGATATGCTATAAGTTTCAGGTTATGTTGTTAAAAAACTAGCTTTAATTTGTCGTGTTTTCGGAAAAATTATAGTAATTAAAATAAAAAGGAAGAGAAATACGTGATTTTTATTTTTTTGTTCGATAACAGTCTAATTAAAATGAATAATAGTACTTTTATTTCTTTCCCAATATTTCCTTGAATATCTCCATTTATTCTAAAATAATTGGCAATTACGGAGAATAATGAAATGAACTACAAATGACAGTAATAAATTTCAGTTCCGCGCTTATAATGAAAAGAAATTATATTTAAACCTGAATACTTGTGTTATAGTTCAAAATAAGGAAAACATTGATCAGCGAAACAAAAATAATGATGTTTGTTACATTCAAAACACAATGTTATTATATAGAGCTTATTTCAGTTTTTAAAAGACATAACAGAGTGGTAAGAAAGCCGTATTGTTTAAAAATAACTTGAGTAATAAGATTTTATTATTTTATCTTTATATTAAATAGGCTACACTCTCCATAGCTATAAATTACTGCCAGAACTTTTTATTATTTTAATCTTAGTTATATAAAAGCACAGAAAATTAAGTATACACTACAGAACGCTCACAGGTTTAGAAGAACGCGTAATGTACTTTATATGCCGATTTGTTGCCTCCGGAACCCTTCCCCCTGTACCTACTCCACTAGATTTTTTTCGTGTTTAACGTCCGACTATTGTGCTCACTTGGGCTAATGCAGACGATGGGATGATTTAATCGTATGAAAATGCCAAGCCCTGGCCGGGAATCGAACCCGGGTCCTCGGAGTGAAAGCCTAATACGTTATCAACTAGGCCACCGAGGCGGCTACTCCACTAGAGAGAACAAGAGTATTTAGGGGAGGTGCAAAGAAGACCCTTCTCCAATATTGAGGATTTTATTAATATAAACATAAATAAACGTTTTGCAAACATATTTCACGTGACTATGATTAAGGGGACTTTTCTAGTCTGAAATTTTAACAAAATCCAATGTTTGGTTTTGTTTTTACAGGAAATGTTGTGAAAAACATGTTTTCGACTCGTCAGCCACACACGCTATGCTCCCGATAAAGACGTACTAGCCTTAGACGTTACTCTTAAGAGACCCGTAAACTCTAGGATCTTAACGATGAGATTCTCCTGTGGAACAGTCAGTCCCCTCTGGTCATTTCTCAAAGATTCTGTTCCCTTCTTGCTCCAAACAGACATCTTTTGACAATATATACTGTTAACATTTTTGGAATACGCGCGCCCCGACACTTTCTAAACGGCAAAAACAGCTCACAGAGATGAAGAATGAAGGATGCAGGACAGTTATAGGCAATTTAATAAAAGAGAATAATGTATTCCATTGGTGAATATCGCGGACCTTGCCTTAAAACTGTTTAATTTAAAACGCGATTATCTCGAAATCATATTTTTCCATTAGTGTACGATTTAAAAAAAAAATTGCTTCATCATAATTTTTTATTAAGTTGTACATATACACGAAGATGGTTCGACCTATCGACCTATCATATCAATCGGTTTAAATTTCTAATAGTTTTAGCCGATTTTTTAAGATAATTCCAGCTACATCCAAGTTCCAAGTTATCCTTGCCCCTCCCCCCCAATCAAATTGTTGGAGTTATGCTTACGGCCACTGAATATAAACGGACTAGAAATACAGCCACCATTATAAAAAACGTGCTCGAGATCAGCGGCTAACGTCCAACAAGTAATTGGACTATTTGCCGCTACGAATGCTGTTAGCTGCAAGGACAGGGAGAGGAGACGTTTGAAAAAATAGACAGTTTATTATCTCTTTAACTGTAGTGGAACAATCTGCTGCAAGATAGCACCAGTAGCGAGCGCTTACATCTCTCATAGGGTTATCATTCTAATACGCTTATATTCAATAGTAAGTATACATTAATTTTTTTGTGGTAAAAGGTCTTTAAAGGTTAAACCTTACACTGTTCGAAAGGCCTTCCTCACCTGAACTCAATTTTAACGTTGATTTAATTGAATAATTCTACAGACGAAGCATCTATAGGTACTGTTTGATGTACATAAAAAATATATAATTGCAGCACGCAGCTGTCTTGCTGACGTGATGGAAGCGAATTTCTGAAAGTATTTTTCTTTGTGTTACCATTTTATAAATTTTTACTTCACCATAATAATAACCTGTATACAGTAGCAGTTTAAACTTATTGAATTACAATGAAAAATACGTGTGTGATAAGGGTCGATGCTCAATTCAAGGAACTTTGCCTATATTCCAACAGCTCATTTTCCATTAGATATTCGCTAAAAATTCGACAAAATATACGATATAGCCTTAAAATTATTGTAAATCCAGAACAAAAGAAAAAAAGAAAAATGGTTTTTAACTTAATGACCTAACATTAAGTTTAGCAAAATTTAATCCAATTGCCGACAAATATAGCGAAGCCTTCAAGTAATGTTGAGTCAATCAAAAACGGGAGGTCGTTAAACTTTCTTTTCGTGAATCATCTGATTTTACCAGAAGCGATATTAGTCATTGGAAACCTCTGGTTGTGGGTGCGACTTAAGAGTACAGTCAATGGATATATTACGAAGTTATGCGGTGGATACAAGAAAAACACGCGCGCGCACGCGCGCACACGCGCGCACACACACACACACACACACACACACACACACACACACACACACACACACACACACACACACACACACACACACACACACACACACACACACATTAAACTAAGACATAAGCCTATGTTTCGTTATTTAAAATATTATGTTTTATATTTTCGAAAATGTATTAATCCAAAGGTAGGGCCTACTTGAGTTTACAAAAATGTCTGATTAGCGAAGTAAATTTTGTAACCAATAATAATTTTGTATATTATGTACACCAATAGAGTTTTGGTCACTAAACAGAACTGCCAAGTCTCAAACATTGCATAGGCCTACTTGTAACAAAACTAAAATAAGAATAGGTTATCATTAGTTACTCACTTGAGTCCGATGTTCCCCGTAACTTAAAGTAAGCACATTGATTCCCTTGTTGGCGGCAGAATGTTCTATTCGCACCACGGTGCTCGGGTCCAACCTCAGAGCAGGACTTCTTTCCGCCGACAAGACAAAGTCTTCCGTGGTCATGTCTTCCACTCTCTTCAGCTCACCGTTGGACAGCTGGATCAAGGAACCTTTGTTGAAGCTAGGAGTGGGCGAGTTGTTATTGGTTGTCACAGGTGTCTGTACTTCCACTGGAGTAGGAGGAGCCACTGCTTTTCGTTTCGCTTTGTTCGACTCAGGACGGGTCAGGATCCTGTGTTTCAGCGAGCCTTCTTTACCGGACGGCACTTTGAAGCGTCGATCGCGTATCAGTATCGATTGTCCGGGTTTTACTAGAGGACTCGGAGGCGCCGGCGGGCTATACGTCGCTGCCGGAGAGTTCGGAGCAGAATGCGGGCTCGGGTAAGCTTCTAGAGGACTAAGAGGTTGGTTAGGAGGAGGTAGGTTAGGACGGTCTCTCGGTAACCCTAAAGGCGTATAATGTCCCGGATATAACGATCCGTAAGGCCCTTGTAAACTGGGATAGTGAGGGAACGGCGGAGGATGCGGCGGTGGAAACAACCTGTGATTGTACATCTGAAAGTTCGGCTCTTCCGATGGCGGCTCGTCCTTGTGCTGCGCCAAGTTGACCGGTCCATCGTGGTATTTCACTCTTTGCACTCCGTTGAAACGGGGTACGAGCGGAGCCGGTTTCGGTAGAGGCCGGAGGAACTCGGGTACCGGCGGCATGCCGGTGTTATTTTTCAGAAAAGGGTCGAACGTCATGTGGGAATGCGGGTTCGGCGGGAAATGCAGAGGATGTCCGAGGCC
This sequence comes from Callitettix versicolor, assembly GCA_022606455.1. Classification (NCBI taxonomy): domain Eukaryota; kingdom Metazoa; phylum Arthropoda; class Insecta; order Hemiptera; family Cercopidae; genus Callitettix; species Callitettix versicolor. Next base: position 37,075,251 of record CM040187.1, read on the forward strand.
GCCATGGGATCCGTCCACCGCTATGCCGCTGGAGATCATCGCAGGATCAGTGCGTACCGCCTCATTCTGAAACAGTTAATGAACTCTGTAATGTCGTTTAATCACGAGTAACGCTTATCAATGTTAACTTATCCACTACAGCACACAATCATATCTTGGTTGCACAAGAGCCGGCGAATTCTCTCTGTGGCTTGTACAATGTAGGCCTATGCCTCGGTTACCTAATCTAAACAAATACAGTACACTACTTTTCAATTAAATATTGTTAAGTGCCTAATCACGCAAAGAAAAAAAATTATCATTACAAAATTATCTTTATCAGTGCCATGGAGAGTCCGTAATATATCCTCAGTAGCCACATATTAAACAGAAAACATTATTTCAACTTAAAATAAATCGCGGAATGCATGTGTTTCGTTAACGTGATAGAAGCGAATTTCTGAAAGAATTTGTCTTAATCTTATCCTTTTTTTTTAAGTTCACCATCATAATCAGCATTAAAACATTTTAAACTTTTAAATTTCTCTGAAAATACAAAAATGAACCGACATCGACACCAAACGATTTCTTAATTTCAACGGATTTTGAAAAATCGAAACGTTGATTTTTGCAGTTTTTTATAAGCTGATTCGGACGGTGAAATCAGATTTTTGAAAACATTTAAGACAAATTTTTTTTCTACGATTGAATCAAATCACACCAAAACTGCGAACGTAAGCGTGCTAACACACACACACACACACACACAAACGATCTTTCAAAATGTGATATAGAAGTCATGAGTCATGACCGGTGCTTATTAGAAGACCCGGATTTGGGTCTTACCAGGATGGTGCTCCAATAGCTCATTTTGTCGTTAAAAAACATAAAACGAATTTTATCCCTGTATCGTTATAATAAAAGTATTACAAAAATAAATTTTAAAAATTAGTAAGGATTAAGAAGTAAAAAAAAACTATTCAGTGATCCAATATAGTGGGATAGATTAAACATACAGCATTCATGCATTTTAGCAGAATTACAAATGTTGACAAATCAGTCCTATCTTTATCAGCAATAGTAATTCTAATTGCATTTATTTTCCGTTTCTTTGTTACTGATGAATTTACTATAAAAAAGCGAGGGAAATCGATGCTATCAAATACTCGTTTGACATTTAAATGTCAAACTGTATTCGTCGTTGTATTTTTATTAAAAGTTAAGTGAATAATTGCATTTGTAAGTAAACTCAGTTATAAATCATTACTTAGTTAGGTGTGATTTGTTTTATCATTGCCCTCGTTAACTGGAAGCACTGGGAAAAACATTAAGTAAATTCAACAAGTTTCTTTAAGGACTGCGTAACTCTTTTTATGAGGTACTCAACAGAAGCACAGAAGGTACCTTTGGGAATAATTTCCAACTATTAAATTTTAAAAAACATTGTCCAAAACACGTTTGTGTACACAGATCGCTCACCAGCTTATCGAGCGAGCCAGTTCACACCGGCAGATGTTTTGGATTAGTTCGACAAGCGATCTACAATCAATCAAAACAATGTTTATTTCTGAAACAATGAAAAAAACATATAGCCTATAGACGAAATAGTGGCCACATAAGCGTGAGGCTGTGTGAGGGCACATCCGTGGAAAATTTCACGAATAAGGAATGAAAATAATTTCACACAAATCTTTAATGATTTTATACGATAAGGAATGAGGATCGCAATGAAGACACCTTTTTAAAAAATGTTTTACACTATGTTCAAATTAAATTAGATTTAAATTAATCCAATTAAATTTATTTCCATTTGATTTGACCATAGTTAAATTTAAACAAATTTTTATTCTAACAATGTTGGTATCACTGCCAACATTGTTCGTTGTAATTTGTTACAAAACGATTGTCTGTGACTTTCTACAGGATGTTTAGTTTATGTAACTAATGCCCATGTTTTAACCAACCTGAATCAGAAGGATGCAAAGTGTAAGACAACCTGCATTGAATTATCTACAATTTTGGGAATAATATGATTAGTAAAGTACAATTTTAAATGTCTGTCACTTTAAAACCTGACGGTTGATTTTAAATAACTGTGACGGCTATTGCAAAAACGTATGCAGGCTACTCCAATTTAAAAATACGCTTAGGCCTACAAAAAGTACACTACAGAACTATACATCTTATTTTATTTGTACGAACAATATTATAAAAGATTCTGTAATTATTATTGTTATTATTATTTGCAATAAACTAAACAATTATATAGGTAGCGTACAAAATGTGAGGTTTAATCAAAAAAATGTCTGAAATCGAATTAATCGAGCTTAAACTCACGTTGGTAGAGCTTAACGAAACTACCGTGTGACTGGAAAAAACAAGAGCTTAATATTTTCACTTGAACACTGATTTTTTTTTTTTTTTGGAAGTTCATTCTAGTCTTCCACTTTGAAATTTTTTATTATCTAGGTTTACCGAATGCGTTTTTTTTTTTTTTGTTATTATTTTAAGGCAAAAAGCACATTGAGGCCATTATCGCCTCCCTAAATGTAAGTGTGAGTGTACAGCGTTAAAGTCGTAAATGTAGTGTTGTAAGTGTAAGTGTATGTTAGACTCGGGTACCGCGAGGGTCGTCTAAATCCTCTCAATAGGTGCAGCAAGTCTGCAGCGATTTATTATGGATACCCACAAAATAAAACTTTTATCGCTTTTACAAAAGGGTATTTAATAGGAAGACATTTTCAAAGAGATTGGTAGAAAACATAACGGCTTTTTTAAACAAAAAACATCAGCCAATGTGTGGAGTTTGCGCAATATGTAACGATACGCCTATTCTGTGTACATCCACGTAGAAATGGACGAGACGAAGAGATTTTCGGACACGCGTATGGGAATTCGGGTATTATCGGACAAGTAGTGTTACAAGCTTTATCCGCTGGTAGCAGCACCTATCACGGTACAAAATCGCATTAAAAAAGAGATGAAAAGAAAACTGAAATTCGTACGAGAAGTTAAAGTGAAAAGTACAAAAGTGAAACCCACAACAAATACGGAACAAAAGAAGAATGTTAGGCCTAAAACCGAGGAAAATCTCCAGAAGCTAAATAATATTTGAACTTTGACAAAGAATTGCTTGAAGAGGACGAATCGAGTCATTTTGTTATTTGCAACGAAAATTTTCAAGAAGACTGGATCCAGTGCAAAGGTTGGACTCATGAAAAAACTGTAGGGATCTTGAGAACAGCGTTTATTACGAATGTGATTCTTGTTTTTCTAAAAAACGTAAATGCTACAGATTAAATTACTAAAATGCTTTTTCTTTACATATAATTAATTTAATTGCACTTCTTTCAATTTTTTTTATAACAATATGTTCATATAGCAATTTTATGTGTTAGCCTATTTGCAAAGCCAATCGCAACACTATAGGCTACCCGATACAAGCACCCAGTAAACACAAAGGTCAAAAAGAAATGTTTTTAAAAATCAAAGAAAAGGCGATTCTAAAGGAAATCAACTTTTTAAGGTATTGAAGTTTCAGAAGAGTACAGAAGGTTCAAACTGAACCATAAACAAATTTTATAATTTTGAAAAAGCTTAAGCGTCCGGTATTACCCGATCTTCCCATAAAATCTCGGTTTCCAAGCGAGCTCAATCCGGTCATCATGGATAGTTTTAGCAGCAAAACACCCTAAGAAATAAAGGCGAAAAAGCTTAAGCGTCCGGTACTACCCGACCTTCCCATAAAATCTCGGTTTCCAAGCGAGCTCAATCCGGTCATCATGGATAGTTTTAGCAGCAAAACACCCTAAGAATTAAAGGCCGAAGCAGGAATATAAAAGTACTGGGAAATATAGTCCACAGCGGATAAGAGCAGTCATTCAGCGTCCCCAAGAGTTTTTTTAATTACTAAAGGGAAAGTAAGCCATGTGGCTTTCACTTCCTAAAGATCTAAGGGAGGCCACACGATAGGCTATGTACCAACAAGCTGCAGAAACTTTTAGAGAACGTTTCCAACAGTTTGTTATTGCTAATAGCCGCCATTAGTATAAAAACTTATGTATATTGAATGGTATTTATTGTTGGATTCAAAAATAAAAATAAGCTGATTACCCCGATAATTTGTTACACCAATCCAAGAGCGCTTAATTCAGTAGAATACGAGTATAGAGGTTAGTTTTTTCAAGTGCGTAAATCATGATTATTTTAAAGCCGGCATTTACTCATATCCGGTTTGTCGGATGGTTTTGACCCTCAGTCACGAGACGGACGGGACAGAGTAGTTGCTTGGGAAAACCCCGAGATAAACCGGCGTAGTTGCCAGTAACCAGAAGTGACATGTGGGAAATACGCGAGACCTGCCGATACTGGGCTGAATGATCTGCGTTAACTGATTAATTACAATGTAATACGACACGCAACGCTCGCGTAATATCAGCACGTTCATTACGGGGCTTTATTTACAAGGTACGGTACTTTTGTTGTCTAATTACGTAAATAATGGTTTCGAAACACGACATATCGCGCAAAAAAATCTACCAGGAAAGTAGCAAAAACATTTCTCGCATATAATACTCGGTAAGTTTGACATTTTTTTTTTTGTTTTCATTAAGAAAATAAAACGGAAGATGGCTAAGTCGCGTTTCTGTTTGCCTTAGCCACAACGACCAACAAGCCCTGAGTTATTGAACTAAAGTTCATAGTCGAGTTTCGTAACAATAAGTCATAAACAAATAAGTCTGTTTCATTGAGTTATATGTTCTCCACCAATATGCTTACGTGTCCCTAATACAATATACGATTGCAGTAGTTCTTACGGAGCACGTATAAGACTCTTTAGTTCAATACCGAGCGTCTGGAACAAGAATATAGCGTTAAACATAAAACTCGAATGAGATAATCTCGAGTTATCGACTCACATAATTTGATCAAGCGCAGATTCATCCTAACAACTTGAAGTGAACACAAACACCCACTTACTTAAGATTAAGTGCGCTCTGTGCCTAATTACGTTAGCCATGGAATACCCAGCCACTCAAGTGGATCGACAAAATTTTTAAACAGACGCAACCGAACGAAATTTTAGCTTTATATCAACTGTAAGTGAATTCAGTAATCACATGGATGACGGCAAATAACACCAACTTCTCGAATACCCACAGTACTGAATATAAACGGACTGGAAGTACAACCAACATTATAGGCCTAAAAAGCGTGCTCGATATTCAAGTTCAAGTAATTGGACTAACTGCCGCTACGAACACTGCAAGCTGCAAGGACAGGGTTGGAGACGTTTCAGAAAATATACAGTACTATTATATATTAAACTATAATTGAACACTCTACCATCAGCAGCGAGCGTTCACATACCCTTATGAGAGTTTTGTGAGCGCTCGCTACTGGTGGCATCTTGCAGCAGAATGCTCAACTACAGTTAAATAAATAATAATACTGTTTATTTTAGCAAACGTCTCCCTCCTGTCCTTGCACCGTGCGTAGCGGCAGATAGTCCAATTACTTGGACTTTAGCCGCTAATATCGAGCACGCTTATTGTAATGGTGGCTGTACTTCTAATCTGTTAATATTCAGTTGTAGAAGTCATCTTACAAGGTAATTCCTACTCGCATACTGATACAGATATAGTTACAAAATTTGAAAATAGACCTAATCAATAGATGTGGATAAATCGGGTTCGTGAACTATCGAAAAAGTAAAAAATCATGCCAATCGGTTCATCAGATTTTCCTCAAACTGTATCAGATAAAAAGAATCATAACGCAAGTGTTTGTACCAAATTTGAAATGAAAGAAAATCACGGTACAATGGTAAAATATTTGCGGTTTTCTATTTAATTCTAAACCAAAAATTTTATTTTTCACATTTGATTGATTTATGAATCATGTGACCAAAATTCGAACAAAATCTGTTAATCCGATTTTGAAAATAAAGATGAGTTTCAGGGTTTTTCGATAACTCACGAACCGTTCAAAACGTTTTTTTTATTATTTTGGGCGACATAAAATTTGTTTATTTGACCAACTAGGGTTTCGATTAAACTTTTTTTTTTAAAAAAACTACACGAAACGTGCCAAAAACACTTCTTTTAATCATGTGACATTAAAACGCAAAGATCTATCAAAATCTTAAAATCGGTTTTTCACCCATCTTCAATGTACGAATCCTAAAAATAGTCGCTGCACAAATGGAAGCGAAATTCCAAAAGTATTTTTGTATCGGACATTCTTTTTGAAACTCTGATTTAACCACATAGACAATATTAAAATCTGCTTACAATAAGCATTTTAAAATAAGCATTGCATTGAAAATAAGAAAATAAACACCGACCCCAGTCAAAATAAATTTCTCAATTTTAATGGATTTTGAAAATTAAAAAAAAAAACAAATTTCAACAGTTTCTAACGTCATTACGATGAAATCAGGTTTTCAAAAAATTTTACGACACAGAATTTTATGACTTTTTAATCATTTTAAATGACTATTTTGAAACTGTTGAACGAATTTTGCTGGTTAACGAACTTGTATAAGCTATTACAAAAATAAATTTGAATCAAATTGGACAATAATTGCGAATGTGAACTTGCAAACACACGTCTACATATATATTTTAACAACTGCTCGAAAAGTGATCTAGATGTCAGGATCGGTGCTCATTTCCAGGTCTTACCATAATGGTGCTCCGATAGAAATTCGTTAATAATGTTAATTAAAAGTTAAGGGTTCGGAATTTTCGATGATCAGTCCTCTCATAGTGGCGCAAAAAGCAATGAATTTCTTCAGGCTGATGGTCTTTGGCCTTGACGGTTCCGTTTTACAGCTGATTACAACTGGCTCTCCCTTTACTGCCCCCGAGTTCTTCCAACGAACATAAAACTGAGCCGCGGGTAACGTCGTGATTGCTTATCTCGTCTAAAAAGAATTCCAGTTAATTTCAGTAAAGTACAACAAAATCTAAACCAATGAAGTTGTATTCCTTTAAGAAAAAATCTTCCCCAACATGTTCACCTATCTTGTTCATCATTAACTAATAAGGTTTATACGCGTATTAATAAGAATACACAATAATGAAAATATATTTTTATTTAACACTTTTAACCGTGCACAATAGTAGGACGTTAAAAAAAACATAAAATAAAATAATACAGAAAACCATTTCGAACAGATCTTTCGTCTGAATAAATACATGAACTTATTTAATTAAACAATGAAGCAAATTTCATAAAAATAACTATTTTTATAGCTATATAATCGTCCAACTTATTCGCGGATCTGATGGAAGCGAATTTTCAAAGTTTGCAAGTTCAAAGACGCAACAGACAGACCGGTGCCACCTCGATCGTTGTAAAACTGAAGATTCATAAAACAAATCATTTTACAGAGGTTAATAACAAAAATTACTTTTCGTGAACGAGTAAAAACCCTGACCGCCGTTAGGTAATTTAATTAAATATGACGAAGTTTTAACAATGTTGCTTAAAAAAATCTGCAAATCCCAAATTCGATTGCAGGTTTATTCTTTAACTGCCAACACCACATTGGGCTACACATTGTTGATTACTCCACACAGACTATTAATTTGTATAAATAGAGTATTTACGTTGGCTTTTCTATTTATGTTGGCACAACTGCGCAGCCTTGACAGTGGCTGGGAGAGAAGGTTGTCAAGTACTGTAAATGCTAAATTTAAAATAGGCTACAATAAACTCAGGTAAAATGGTTCATTCATAACTATTACCAACACTGTTTGAATGGCTTTAACCTTTCGTTACCTTTGTTATCTAAAATGGTAACATTTACCATTCGAATTATTCGTGTAAATTATTAGCGAATTTCTATTGCAAAATGAGATATCCGGCCATCATAGTAAAACCTAGACCCAGAATCTTGAAATAAGTGCCCATTTTTACTTTTTACATCATTTACTTCATTTTTACCTCTAGAGAGCCGCCTCGGTGGCCTAGATGATAGCGTACTGCGCTTTCACCCCGAGAACCAGGGTTCGTTTCCCGGCCAGGGCTTGGCATTTTCATACGCTATAAATCATCCCATTGTCTGCATTAGCCCAAGTGTGCACAATAGTCGGAAATTAAACACACACAAAATTACCTCTAGATAATTTTTTGAGTGGTCGTACATATATGTAACACCAAAAGTCATTCACTCTCTCACAGACTACTGAACCTTTACTGTATCTCAAAAACGGCAAAGCCTATGAAATTGAATTTTCTTATGGTGCAATGAGGGTGGGTTTTCAAATGATTTAAAAAGGTTTATTCCTAGAACAAAAAGTTTTCGGTTGTCTACACTTTTTATCTGCTTTACGCATTTCGAAGACATGTTTTTTTTTTCGTTATATGAAGCAGTGATAAGGTTTAAGGGAATTTCAAACCGCCATAAGCCTATTTGAAACAAAATGGCGGGCATTCAAAATGCCTGATTTATTTGTCTATTACGTTAAAAAAGCCAATTAGTCCACTTTGCACTGGGACACAGCTTGACAGATTTCAACGAAAACTTACATAACCTATTTACTGTAATTACTTGTTCGGCCGGGCGGCCACCGAATGCGGAGCGGAGCTGAGCGGAATGAAGATGGACAACAACAGGAAGCTGAGTTCAGTCAGTTTAAAGAACGCATTTTTATATTTTAAATCTAAATATTTAGGCCTACTGTAACGGATTATATGAAACTATGTTTAAAAACCGTAACCTAGGCAACGAGAAATAATAAGTTTGGATGCGTAGTCGGCTTTGAGGAGGAAGCAGTCAGCTTCAAAACCGACCTGGATAGAATCGAAATACGCGGAGCCTTGCAACGCCGCTTGACTCAGCTCCACACTTACTTAAAAAACAATAGGTTAGGTTTTGAGTGCATAGTCCATTCCGCTTCGCATTCGGTAGCCACTCGGCCTAAGTTTTAAACTAACTCAAACACTCAAACGACTATTTGAAACAAAATAGCAGGCACACGAAATGCCTGATTTATTTTTAAAACGTGATATTTTCACAAGCACTAGAATTACCCACTGACTCACTGCAGCTTATACTGAAACGAAAGTTTCAAGTAAATTTTCGAAATAATCAACTGTAATTGTTATTTCCTAAAAATACTGTATCGAAATACTGGTATACAGGCAGTAAATACGGCGAGATGTGTTGGCATTCTTTAAGTCTGAAATTCCGAAATTATCGTCTGATTTGATTGAAAATTTGCACTAAAAATTAATTTTTGAGTTATAACATGCTAGTTCGTTTCCAAACAAAATTCGTTCAACCGTTTCAAAATGGCGGCGTTTTCAAATATTTAATGGGTTCGGTACTCGATGTGGTTAAACCACCGATCAGTCTAATTCTAGCCGCCGTTACCGCAGTTCCTTTACACTTACCATTAACGCTGATCCATCGTCCTCATTAATCTAACAGGCATAAAAGTATGGACGATAAACTAAAAATAGTAATAATAAAATCGTTAAACATTCATTACTTTTTGTCTGCTTGCACTAGTTTTGAAAATATGATTTCATCACCGTAATCGGCGTTAAAATTCCCATAAACTAGTAGTTCAAAGAACATTAGATCTCGAAGTATATTCGTAATTATAGGCCTACACGACGTTCCACGTCAGCAATCGTAACTTTTTCCGCCAATTTAACCTATAACCGTAATATTTGCGAAAATTGTTACCGCACCAACTTTATTAAAAAGTTTATGTTTTTTCTCCATGAAGCGGTCAATATTAAGACAATCTTGCCGTTAAATCAGTATTACAGGAAATAACCAATAACTACAATCTCAACGTTGAATCAGAGCCAGTCATCTTGAAACGGAAGTGAACGGGGAAAATGTTACACATAGGCCTACATCTTTTGGGCTTTATACAAGGTACCTTCGTACCAAATTTCATAACAATCGACCAATGCGTTTGATTAAAATTCCGTACACTCGTTATCGTTAAATCGGAGGCCGCCATTTTGAAACGTTATATATACGTCATTTGGACTTTACACAAGATGGCTTCGTACAAAATTTCAAAACAATCGGTTAATGCATTTGGCTAAAACTGCGTGAATCGTTATTGTAAGTCAGAGGCCGCCATCTTGAAATTGAAGCAAATAGGAAAAATCTTACAAATACGTCCTTTGGGCTTTATACAAGATGTTCCCGTACCAAATTTCAAACAATCGATCTATGTGTGTGGCCAAAACTGAATAACAAACACACATAAACCAAATGCCGAACGGTCGAATTGGAACAGAGAATTCGCTTCGCTCTGTCAATAAGGTTTTTAATTTGTAATCGTCCACTGATAATTTAAAATTCTAATTTAATGCTAACGAAATCAGATAAAAAATTAGTAAACAAAAATTACAGCGGTATTTTTAGGCCTACTTTTTGGAAATAAACTTCAATCATGTCAGCGAAACGGCTTTGTGTCCGATTATTTATTTTATTTGCCGTCCTGTAATGATTTTAAAAGAAAACGGCGCCACACTTAGGGCTATATGCTACGGTAAATCAAATTTCTCTTTGTTGAACCACGGAAGTACGTTTACAATAAATTGATATTATGGCGTAAAAACAAACACGACAGCGGATCCGAAATAGAACAATGTTTTATGGCTCCAGTGCACCGAGACTATGGCATCAGTAGGCCTTGGTGAAATAAACAGATTCGTCGCAGCGCTAAACAGTTTTAAAATATTTTCGCCTTTTCAGGGAATTTCCATTGGAAAATGAGTTATGGGAGCGCCGTCATTGTAAGGCCCAAAAACGTGAAACGAGTACCGATGCGGACTTCAGGTCACTTTTTGAAAAGTGATTAAATTTCCATTTTTTTTCAATACAGTGTATATGTGGAAAGGTGCTTTAGCACGCTCACGTTCGCAAATTTCAGTCCGATTTTTGTCAAACTCCGTTAATAACATGGAGAAAATTCGTTAACCAACAAAATTCTTTCAACATTTTCAAAATGGCGGTCATTTCGACTTTTTAAAAGTTCATAGCTATTTTGTCTCAATTTTTTACAATCTTACCTCACCATCGTAATCAGCGTTAAAAACTGCATAAATCTGCATTTTAAATTTTCAGAAGCCGTTGAAATTAAAAAATTAAATTTTAAGGCGGTCAGGGTTCATTTTCGTATTTTCAAAGTAATATAACAATTTTAAATGCTAGTATATGAAGAATTTAATGCTGATTTTGATATGGAAGGTCAAGATTAAAAAAATCGTATGTTATAAAGACGAGGGATCTATGTGAAAAAGGGAAAAGTCAACGACAGTAACTATATTTGAACCTGCTAACAGAGTTGTAGCGAATTACCCCCTTACCAACTGAAAAGACCCCGTCATGCTTTCTTAATACTTATGACTAGTACCTATAATTAAGGGCAAAAGAGTACCTATAATATAATAGGGGTAGCGTATTATATTCTCGTATGCGCATCGTGAATTATATTTGACCAGTTTTACAAAAATATTTTTCAGTTTTAAAATGTTCAATAAATATTTACAATACGATAAAAAAACAAAAGTTAAAGCACCTAGATATCTCGGTCTTTCCAAAAATAAAGGAAGAAAATAACAGTGGTTATTAGGACAACCATTGTTTATCAGTTCAAAATGGTAGCCATCTTGGTTAATACTTACAAGCATTTGTATAATTTTTGGTTTCATTAAAATTGAACAGTAAATAAAAAAATTGTGTTTTTTAGCTAAGGACTTCTACCAGATAACTAGGTAAAATTCGCGCGCGCGTGTGTGTGTGGTATCAGGACACCAGATTTCAGCTTTGTAGCCATAACAGTACATACTCGTTGTTCAAGAAAAGAAAAATTTTAAATGGAATTCCTCTTATGTCTAATAGTTATTGTCACGTTACGCCTAAGTAACTAAACGATTTCTTAATTTATCCCTTATTAATTAAGTAAATTATTTATAATTAAGTTTATTTTGTTATAACTTGAATAACTATTATTATACAAGTAAATTTTAAAAAAATAAATTTATATTTATTATTAAGTAAAAATTACACTTTATAAATTAAATATTAAAAAAATGACCAACAAACATGCACCTCTTTCGTAACTGTGACTGTTTTCCAGGAAGTGGCATTTATCAATGCAAAAAAAACAGACCACTATCTGATAGGAAACAAATCTTTTATCATATTTGTTACAACAATGTTTGAACTGTGACGAATGTTACAAAATGCGTCAATGTCTCATAAGGCTGAAACAATTCAATCAATTAGCACTTCCAATGTTTCGTTATAAAACAAATAAACTTCTCTTGATATTGTTTATCATTTTATGTCAATGTTTATTTATCAAATGTTTTTAGGAAAGGGTTTTAAGTAGGCTAACCTATTTGGTTTTTAATGTAACCCTATACACAACCAATTTTTCATTTTTATTTTCGATAGCGCCTGCTATTTTATGGGAATACACACGTTACTTACAGACGTAATTGATCGAAATTTAATCAAAATAGTTAAAACCAATTTAGAGAAAACCCGTTATTTAAAAATCAAATTTTAAAAAGTCGTCCTGGAATATGAGCAAACCAGAACTACATGCTGAATTTCATCAAAATCCGTCAACTTGCAACCTGATAGCGATCACGGTTATGTTTTTGGTTCTCTATTAACTCGACAACCGCAAATTATTTTAAAATTTTCTATAATAACTTGAGTTATAAAACTTAATATTTAACCAAATCTGTTAAGAAATTATACCATTTTTCAGTTTTTTCAATTGCGTTCACGTTTTTTGGGCTCTAGCGACCCCATACTTTAGTTTGGGATTCTTTGAATTTTATCCCAAAATTATCAGATTTTATTTTGAGAAAATCATATTTTTAAGTTTTTTTTACCAAAAAAAGTTTTAAAAAACTTGTTTTCAGAAATTCACAAAATTGTCTCTAGATATGGCCTACGTACCAAATTTCATCAAAATAGGTCAATTGGCTTAGTCTAGTGACACACACACACACACACACACACACACACACACACACACACACACACACACACACACACACACACACACACACACACACACACAACAACAACAACAACAACACACACACACACACACACACACACACACACACACACACACACACACACACACACACACACACACACACACACACACACACACACATCTAAGTAAAACCCACTTAAAATTAAAGATACATTAATATCTTGCACCGATTGTTGATCCCAACATTTTTTTTATGCTTAACATCCATATTTTATGTTAGACTAATGAGTACGAAGGATCAGCGTTAACGGTAAAGGTAAAACAACAGGGTAACTGCTGTTCGAACTGAGAACCTTGAAGTGCGCAGTTCAGAGATACAGCTGACTGACCGGTGCTTTAGTCACATCGACCACCGAGTCCCTCCTCTTCCATCAGTAGGAACAGACACAGAAAGCAGGAAAATAACAAATTTTAGATTCAGGGATATAAAAAAGGTTATGAATCAACGAAAATATTTCCTATAGAGATTTACAATGAGAAAGTAATTTTGTTTTTATTTTTCGTTAATTACATTTTAACACCTGCCTACTGCTTAGCGCAACGTATAGTCAGGTCAGGCAGGTGGTCGACATGACGTTTAAAATCCTTGGTATAACAATTCTTATTAACAGACATTCAGTTTTACCACAAATCATTTCACCAAAGTGACACCAGTTGAGTTAATGAGAGGTATCAATACACTGCCACTGGGTACTTGCCAACCACGACTGTAATAATTACCCACAGCCAGACATAAAATTACCTGCAATTACCCTTATATGAAGATGAAAGTTCGTCTGTGTTTATTCCGAACAGAATTGCTTATTTCACGTCTTAGACTGATTGTGATAACAATTGGTCTTCACGGGATTTCTCAATAGATTTTTTTTTGTGTTTAACTTCCGACTATTGTGCACACTTGGGCTAATGCAGACGATGGGATGATTTATAGCGTATGAAAATGCCAAGCCCGGGCCGGGAATCGAACCCGGGTCCTCGGGGAGAAAGCCCAGTACGCTATTGAATTTTGTTGAAATTTGATCAGAAATCCTTTTTTTTAATTATCGTAGCGAATTTTAACGGTCAGTTTATTACACCCAAGCAACTCGGCTATCCAAACTACGTTGCTGTAATACTTTCCAAAAATAAATATTACAGAATAAATATTGCAGAATATTGTATAAATATTATAAAATATTAAAGAATAAATATATATTACAAAAATAAATATTGCACGGCTTATTCTTATGTCGTGTATACGAATAAGCAGTGAAATATTATTTTCAATACTATAAAGTTAATCTAAAAATCAGCTGATTTAGGGACCACGCATGGATGGCATTTAAATGTTATTCTGAAAACAAAATTACCCGCAGAGTGCACAAAATTTCAACAAGAGTAGGCCTAATGGGATCAGAAATGGAATGTTTTCCTCTTACAGAGCAACTTTCTTTGGTAATTTTTGTACATCTCGATAAGACCAAAATTACCCGCAAATACTGTAATCGCCCGCCAACGGCAACACTGACACTGCCTTAACTGTGTACGCGTGCGTTAAAGTCTTCAGTTGACAGCCTAAAACAAGTTGCGCCTAATTTGTAGCCAAGTCTGAAGACTAAAGACCAGTAGCTGAGCATTCCAGGCACCACCACGTGGGTAGGTCAAGTACAAGGACGAACCTCTCCTCTCCCCTCTCTCTCTTTCTCTCAACTCCACGTGCAAATTATCGTCCAGCATTCCGACAAGACCGGCTATGGAATATACTCTGTTAGGTGTAAGATGACCGTTGAAACAAGAGTTGGCCGTTGTCTAAACCTAAACGAACATAGACCGCATTAAGCTTGAGAGTGCACGATAACCAATTAGTACAGAATAAACAGATTGTGTATAACTATTGGATATAAACGGACATAAAAGCGTGCTCGATATCAGAGGCTAAAGTCAAAGTAATTGGACTGTCTACCGCTACGAACGCTGCAAACTATAAGAACTGGGGGTGAAAAAGTTTGAGAACACTTTGCCGCTAAATGCCACTTCTCATAATGGTTATCATTCTATTACGTTTATATTCAATGTCAAAAGCGACCATATTATATTTTTTACGGGTGTTACAAAGTGTTCTTTCCGTCTGCCACAAACTGTGAATATTCGTGTTTAACTTCCCACTATACGAGTACAGTAGACTCGCTGTATTTTTTTAGGTCGAAAAGCACATTAAGGCTATTATCGCCTCCCTAAATGTATGTGTGAGTGTAAAATGTTAAAGTCGTAAGTCTAGTGTTGTAAGTGTAAGTGTGTGTTAGACTTCGGTACCGCGAGGGACGTCTGAATCCTCTCAATAGGTGTAGAGAGGACCCCCCCCCCTTAAGGGAAGACTCGATGTAAAACGACATCGCTAGTGCCGCATTATCGAAAACGACAGATTATTGGAAATAAAGGAAAATGACAGTAAATTATAGTATGTAAATTAAGAAATAGTAATTACAATACAACCACTTTTATTTGAATGACAATTTAAAATGGATTTAGTCTATTACTGAAAAACACAAAAATAAACTGAAAAACTTAAAGTTACCGTGAAAAACATTAAAACTTCTCTACTTACATTACACTATAGCCTATAGTAGAATTAAACGGAAGTGTTTTTGTAGAAGCATCGCCAAAATAGACCGCTTTTGTCCGCATTGTAAACTTGATTCGGACCTAAACCTGAATTATTTACTTTTTCTTTAACGTTCTGTATGACGGTGCAACAACATTAACATCGCGCGATAGTTTTCACCAGAAATAGACAACAACAAAAAACAATTCCATACTGTTGTTTTTATCTTATGGAGCCTTATCGAGCCACCTGTTATCGGCTTTAAAGTCATCTTTGTTCGTTACTTTTTTTTATAAAAACCTTTGCTTTCCAATCATTGTCTCGCCAGAAACTGGGGCGTGTCTTTCTTGCAAAAAAATAAGAAAAAAGCGTTTCTTTGATCTCCCGAAACTCGAAGAATTTCATTGTTTGTCGTTTACTTGACGCACTACGTCTGGGTTGTTGACGTACGATTCAAATTTTCCTTTAATTTTGTTTAAAGATTTTTTTTTATTTTAAGGCGAAAAGCACATTGAGGCTATTATCGCATCCCTAAATGTAAGTGTGAGTGTAACGTGTTAAAGTCGTAAGTGTAAGCGTGTGTCTGAATCCTCTCAACAGGCGCAGCTAGTCTGCAGCCCTCCTGCGAGTTTTTTTTAAAGAACACAAATAACACCAACGAATTAACGAAAGTGCCAGATTATCGAGGGTATAGTATAATGATATTATCGACCTTGAGTTTTTTTAAGGACCGATCCTGTCAGATTCCTGAGCCCAAAAAGTGTGTGTGTGTGTGTGTGTTAATAGCTGTGTATTCTGTGTTTCTACAGTATTTAGGCTAACTTACATTACACTCTGCAAGACCTTCAACTAAAGGTATGTTCACAGAATTTATTAAAGATGATTGTAAATTAATCTTGTTTGTTAGGTGATTCTAACTTGTTCACAAGGAAATAATGTTTATTTATGCTATTAAGAAACAAATGGTCCTCTAAGACCTGATACATGCACACTTCATAAATATTAAATACTTTTAAATATCAAACTCTCGCTTTGATGCTGGAATTTCTCTCCTTATCATGCTACATATTATTAAATATATTATACATAGACTATTTGTACATGTTATTATTAAATCACGTAGTTTGATTTGTTTATCAACTAATGGCCGCAACGTAGCGGTTTAATGCGGATTACGATGGTGAAATCAGAATTTCAAAAAAGGTGAGATAAAGAAAAATACTTTTGAAATTCGCTTCTATCACGAAGCGTGCAGCGATTATTCATTATTCGTATCAAATTTTGCCATCGTACTTACTTTAATCCGGCTAGAAATATAATGGCAGCCATTTTTAAACGGGTATTATTAGAACATATTGGGTTTGCATTCAAGTTTAAACCCATTCTGTCCAATGTTTTTAGCGTGAAAGTATAGTCAGACAAACTTCTAGGTTTTTACAACGCATTAAAAACATCTGACGTCATTGTTGAGGAAAATCGTTTTAGGACAAAGTTACAGAAACCTTTGGTATAACATTTACGCAACCCTCACCTTTACAACCGTTACCGCCTTGATATTTCTGCGCCCGTTGAAACAGCCTGCAGCCGCGTCCACAAGCCACGCGTTGGCCTGTCCTTGGGGACGACCTTGAGGAACGTTCTTTCACCCGTCTTCATCTTCGTTGCTTTTTTTAGAACACTGATTCATTTTATCATATGTGAAAGGAATGTGGAACCGGAATGAGTAGGATGGACATGCGAACAGAGGATTTTAACCAGACCCTGTTCTATCAGCTGGTTTCTCTTGAATTGCGTTATGGGTTGCAATGAATTAGCATTCTTCTGCAAAGTTTTATGTGTTTGGAAATGTTTTCTAACGATATATTTTCTACTAGCTGTTTCAAAAACATGGGTTTTGATTGAAAAAGTTGTACCGAGTTGTAAAAATTAAATAATCGATTCTGAACATACTTCGTGTATTTACTGTAAATAAATGAAGAGATGTTAAGCAGAAAGGGTTTTTTAACAAATACAAAACACAATGTAATAAATTACCAAATAATTAAAGCAATCAAAATGTGCTGAACTATTTTCAATATCAACGAGACTTGATTGAACTAACGATATTCGAACGTGGCTTTACTTGGATTAGGCCTACCAAAGATAATCAGTTGCTGTAAGGCTATAATTTCAAAACCAGGCTTTGTTTGATTTATAAATATCTTTATTTTAACTTCCCATAAGAACCCTTCTTTTATTTTTTCCCTATAAGATGTAAAAAGATATTTTGACTAGTCCAAAAATCTGGCTTGAGTGTATGACCGTCTCGGAAAGTAAGAGTAGCCACTTTTTGGTACGAAAAACTGTAAAAATCGGATTATCTCAAAATCGGCTCAAACGATTTCGATAAAATTTTGTTTAAATATAGTCCTAAACTACTGAAATAAAACATATTGCTCGCTATACATAAAAACGAAAAATAGCCTATTTTATCAAATTTCGTCATATATGAAAATGCTACTCTAACAAATTTGATGTAAAAGAAAATTACAATGCTACCAAAACTTGTGTGTTTTCGATTTATTCTACTCCCGAACCTTAGGATAAATTTATTTTACTTTAAACCTGCACAATTATTATAGTTATGGACTTTCATGTGTCCAAATTTTTAGCAAAATCAGATTAACCGGAAATAAGATCAATTTTTTGGTAGCCTATTTTTGGCGGACATTTTCTTAGTGGGGGGGGGTGAGAATTACTGATAACCAAAATAGTTGCAACATTCGAAAGTAAAAAGATTTTTATAATTTTCCTGATGTTTTCTTGATC
The DNA here is from genome assembly GCA_022606455.1 of Callitettix versicolor. Classification (NCBI taxonomy): domain Eukaryota; kingdom Metazoa; phylum Arthropoda; class Insecta; order Hemiptera; family Cercopidae; genus Callitettix; species Callitettix versicolor. Next base: position 37,093,683 of record CM040187.1, read on the forward strand.
AGCAAACAAAATGAAAATGCTATTTTTGAAGCCTATCTTAAATATGTATTACATTATTACTTTCTATAACCATCTTAATTCAGTCACTTCAAATAAGTTAAAATACACAATTTTTAAAAACAGTTTCAAAAAAGCTGGACTGTGCAAATAACTTATCAACAAAGAGAATACGCAGGTAAATTGCTCTTAAAGCAACTGAACTTCCAAATCTAGATGTGGGATGAATAATTACTTAAATACTGAAGAATGGTATTAGCTGGAGAGCCTACATTGAACTTGATGACGATAAGAATAAACGAATCGTCAGCACCGGAAAGTGTGCTGAAAATGACTTTGCTGTTGCAAAACTGGATGTAGTGGCCAATTTTGTAAGCCAGCGTGTAGGCCTATCAATTAGTCTACAACTATTTTTGCAAAGGTTTTAGTTGCTTATCCCTTAACCAAAACGAGAATAAAGAAGTCGATGGATGCACCTCGAGTAAAAACTAATATTATAAAAATATTATTTTACCAATAATTCAAATATAAGAATAGATTTTTTTAGTCCCTTTATATTTTCCCCTGTCTTTACATTGCAAACTTAGTGTTAAATTAAATTAAAAATAATTTTCCGTTTTTATATTTAATTGCTTTTAACAGCAAATAACTCACAAACTTGTATAAAAATTAGAATGAAAGGTTATTTTCTTTGCACTAAACACGGTCATTTTGAGTTTTCGTAATAAAAAATTACATTCAAATGGTTTCACATATATGCCTATGTATTTATAACTTGATTTACTAAATCGTTTCTCAACTTGCGACCATGTTATAGTCTACTTGAGCCTGTATAAGTTACATGGGATTATTTAATTTGACAGATTGTTTTCTTTTTATATTCAAAATACATAGTTTCCTTAATACAAAATACATCCGATAACGAACTCGAAATACTTTAGAAAATGTACTTATTTTCACCCCACCTCCCTTTAGCAAAAATACAATACATTAGTAACCATTAGTTTTCGCTCAGATTTTGAATAGACTGGCTAATTCCATACTATTCCGATTCAAAGTTTAATCGCTAGAGTGGCGGTGCCGACAGACACTCGCGCAAAAACATAAAAATCGTTAGTGCATAATTATGGTACAATCACAAATTTTTGAAAAGAAATGCACAATTTTTGACTATCTGAAAATAATCGTCATCGTAGGGGCTCGGTAATCGGTCAGTCTACTGCGTCGCTCAACTGCGCACTTAAAGGTTCTTGGTTCAAACCGTTCACTGATTCCTCGTCTTCATGAAGTACGGACGTTAAGAAAAAAAACCAGGAAAGGGCATTAACCCAATCAACCCAACTTAGACGGGCCAAGGAGCTCCTTAGGAACATTGACAGGAGCAGAGAAAAGATCTGTATCGGCCTTGGCAAAAATAAACAAATATTACTGACGGGTTTTCTTATTAGCTTCCTGAAATCCTCTCCAAATGAAGAGGCTGAGCCTGGAGCAGATACTGTAACTGATAGTTTCAGGCGTATAAGAAGGGGCACAATAGATCTACGATGGTCGCAATATGTTTGTAACCCTTATCAATCATTCAATGCCTATTGTAAACATTTGGATAAATCAGTATTTAATTATTTTTTTACCGAGATACGGAGAAACCTTCAAAATACAATTTTTTGTGACTACATTTTGCGGCCATCTTGTTTCACATTTTTGCTTCGCTACTCCTATTTCGCAGTAATTCAGTTTTCAAAAACTGTCAACGTATCATTTTTTTTATACATAAAAAAAATATCAGAATCAATTTTGAAAATGGAATTACTCCGACACGCATCGAAAATACAAAACTAACAAGATGGCAGTGAATTGCTCGCAATAAAAATATTAGTTCTAGCAAAAATATAACTAAAAAAGTAACAGTTCCAACGTTCCTAAGAAATGCTGTGCATTTGGCGTTAGGTTCGAAACGTAGCCTAATTGTTAAATTTGTAACTGTAATTTTTACCAGAAACACTAATTAGTAGAATATTTTAACTGATAAAAATTTAACAAGTTATGCTAATTTGTCAGTTACAAAAATGAAATAGTCACTAGTAACGTAATAGGCCTACGCCAAAAAGAACAGTTAGCTAACCTAAAGCGCGAGAATAGTGATAACTGTGACAGCAAAACTGTGATACTTCACTGTTATACTATTATTTTAGTTTAAAAACCACCGGATTCTAGACTACTGATAACAATTACAGATACTTTTATTGGTAATTCTACTTCTAAGAAACAAAACTGCACAAGATATTCTACACATTTGATACAAACTTTCTGTTCATACTCAACAATCACGCAAGATAACGTATCAACGAGTACAGTACAGCACACAGCTATCAACAAGTTTGTACAAACTAATCATGGATGTTTATCTGTTTTGACTCAATGAATGCAGTTTATCTCGCTATTATTCATCTAATCGACATAACACGTGTCGATGTAGTGATGCAAAGTTTATCGGGCGTTTCTTTATGCGAATCGGACGTTTTGATTAGATTCATTACGATAATGACGGACTACAATTGTAGTAAAATTTTGTGTAAATTGTTAAAGCCGATTTTGATCAAATCTAATGTTTAACATTGAGAAATTAAGTATTCCGAGATACGGGAAAACTTTAACGCTACACGATAAATTTCATTAAAATTTGTTTAGTCTCTCGCGATGTCCACACACGTCCGAATAAAATCACTTTTTTTTACACAAGGTACCCGAAAACGTAAAGCGCCATCAAAAGCTCAAGTTAGTATAATTAAACTTTCTTTATACTTCGTATAGTTAGAAAGAAAAAAAGCACTTAATTACATTTGTAATATCTTGTATGTCTTTTTAGATTTCGTGTTTTTTTCTAAATTATGGATATTTGAACAAAAATATCATATAAGGTATCAAATTTCTGAACATTTTTTTTTTTTTGTACAAAAGAACATCCACTTGTGATTAAAAATTAATATTATAAAAGAAACAAGATTTTCCCTATTCACGCACAAAACATTAACGCCTTCTGGCTTTCTATGTATGATAAAGTTAAAACCGCTAAAATTAAACACGAGTCTTGTATATTACTTAGCTATCTGGTTTTATCATATCCTTGATGGTGTTTGTAATTAATCCGAATAGTAAAGTCGGCCATCGGCAGGACCAGGGACCAGGGACCAGGACGTGAATGGCGGAGCTGATGGTACAAAAACTGGCCCAGACACTAACGTCTTGCGGTCCATCTTCACGGTCGGAGTGAGAAGGAATTTTTAGCAAACCGGTCTCGGCTGGGTCGCCTTTGCCGATTCTCGCCAAGTGAACTCATTGATCAGCATTGCGCAGGCAAAGAACAGTTTAGCTAAGAGTTATGTTACTTTTATTACCTCTCGTCCAAGGATAAATTGTTTACCTTACCTTTCTTTGTGCGTAACGTGAAATACTGCTTCTGAAGAGCGGACAATAGCTTCATTAACTGTATTCTTCTTCAGCGGTTACTGCCTATACCGTCTCCGTTTTAAATTTTACTTGCTATTTAGACTAATGTATTTAGGCTTCAATTAAGAGATTATAATTCCTCAGGAGGTTAGATAAGTGAAAAATTTACAGCAACATAAGAAATAATGCAAAAATGTTTTTATAGTAGGCAGTTCTTCAAACTAAACATATGAGTCAGTAATGATGACAACATAAATAATCTAGGCACGCAGCTGTATCGCTGACACGATGGAAGCGAATTAGAAGAAATTATAAATCAACTTGTTCAAGCTACGAATCGATTTTTGAGCCAAGTTTTAATCAAATCGCACCAAAATTTCGAACGCTAAAATGCTAACGCAAACACAACAGTCATCGGTTGTCTCTAACATTAATTACGGGGACACAGCATTAATTTGATCCCACACCCGGTACACACGGCAATGGACAAAGCGTTCAAGGAAAACTGCTACTTACTGGCTGGAAAAAAATATACGCAGAGAATGCACATTTTACAATTCCATTTATTGCGAGCACCGTAGTGGAACGCCGGCCTCGAATACATTATGAGATTACGCTACAAGGTATTATCTTAATTAGGACCATAGTGATAACATCCTCCATTATCCCGCCAACATATTCTGCTTTGTCGTTTTACAGATTGAAGCCTTTGGAATTCCCGACGGGTGTACGGAAATTTGGATCTTTTAATTTACATACTGGCAGACGTTAAGTTGAAAAGGAAAGTTGGTTATTGCTCTGGATTCACTTCCTAGTCCGAAATGCCGTGGGATAGACTCTCCTTTTGCTTAAGAGAATCACAATCAATAGTGTTGTGAAGAACCAATTTTATAATGCGCAGCTTACGTATTTATTAACGCATTGTACTTGTACTGTCATAATTGTATTTACAAATACACAACCGTACTTCAAACTTGGAAGCCGTAACTCTTGTTATCAATGACAGTGACACTACAATGAAAGTACGCGCCGCGCATGCTCAGTTATCGATCAGAAACATTAAGTTCAGTAGTAAGGCGAGGCGAATAACCCACGCAACAGAAGTTAGGTTAAGAAATCCAACGTCATCAAGTTCACTGATCCTGTCTCCGTCCTCGTAACGTAACGTTCGATAATGGAAATTAGCAAGTGTTCGTGTCACGTCGCTCGGCCCTGTTCCGCCTGCACTACGCGGCTCAATTTTATTATTCAATCGTGAATCAGAAATAGAATGACGATGTAATTAACTGACCAATTAACACTCGTATCGATCGATATATCCAATCTACGACTATAATTTCCCATTAAATCATACAACGCTTGACTGGCTATCTGACGGTCGATTGGACAGATTTGATTTAAGCGGTGAAAAGTGATTTAAAAACCTATGGAAACCAGAGACTAGTAAAGCTCTCTAAAGTGTTTACATTTATTGGAGTAATACAAAGAATTATGCAAAATGTAGAGGGTAACAGATTTACTAAACACTTTTTGGCCGTTTTGGTAGGAAAAGAGCCCAAAAAAGGTCTTACTAGGTATAGAAATTTTCGAGGTGTTTACTTGGGTTTTAGCCCACCAAATGTCAAAATCAGGATGCTACCAATGAAAGGAAAAATGCACGTAGTACCAAAACCCGACAGCACATCACTCTGGACTCGTTTTCCTACTACCTACCCATCCTTGAGTCTATAAACTACTGTAGTGACGTGAATTTATCTTACACTCGATTAAGATGTCTAATAAATATCACTCATGATTCATACATTAACAAATAAACTTATTCTAGTCTCAAAAGCTAACCTGAAAGTACATGGTTCATTTCACTGTTGATAGATAGCGTTCTCCATTTTCAGTTACACAATTTTCTATGCCGTGAAATCTCTGTGTATTATAGACCCAAGGCAAAAGCTAACCTAAGAGTACATAGTTCATTTCTCTTCTGATAGATAGCGTTCTCCATTTTCAGTCACACAATTTTTGGCAGAGATCTCTATGTATTAGGCCGTGCGGCCACCAAATGCAAAGCGGAACTGCGCTGAACTGGACGAGCGTGAGCAGAATAAAGTTGAACGGCAAACAGAAGTGGAGTTCAGTCAGTTTAAACAATGCGTGGTCAACATGGTTGGGGAAGCAGAGTTAGCTTGAAAACCGAACCAAGATAGAGTCAAAGCTGCGCGGGGCTTGAGGCCGCTTCACTCCCTTTCGTTACGCTTTCAGAGATCGTACTTACATTAAAAACAATAGGTTAGGTTTTGAATGCATAGTCCGCTCCGCATTTGGTGGCCGGCCAGCCTTATAGATTCAAGGCAAAAGCTAACCTAAAAGTACTTTGTTCATTTCCCTTCTGACAGTGTCCTCCATTTAGTGAAATCTCGCTGTATTATAGACTCAAGGCAAAAGATAACATAAAAATGGTTCATTTTCCTTCTGATAGATAGCGTTCTCCATTTTCAGTTACACATGCAGTGAGATCTCTGTTTATTATAGACTCAAGGCAAAAACTAACCTAAAAGTACATGTATATGTAAAGTATATTTTCAGTCATACAATTTCTTATGCAATGAGATTCTATGTATTACACAATCAACCATTTTAATAAGGTTTGAAAATCCTTACATTAAAAAAATATATCGTATTTGTAAAACTAGGTAGTAAAAAAAAAAAGTAAAAGATATATCGTTTAAATATTATATACTGTATTAGATTTTTAATGATATTTGTTTTAAATTCTTTTAATTTTCTTTTAATCAACATGGCGGTGACCGAGTAAGTTGGCAAATTACGTTTCCTCTAATTTTGTTACGAAGGTATCGAAAATTCTGAAAACAGTCAAGTATACAAGCATAGAAACGATTATGCAGCATTAATTACAACAAATCTATTGTAAAGTTTTTATAAATATGCCTAGTTCACGTGTAACACTTGATGTTTGATCCGAGCACAATATTTAAAAACAAACAATAAATCTGACAAGAATTTATTCGAACGCGTTGACCAATGACGTCATTGTTGTCATGGCGAAAGTTGTATATTACTGCGAAGGTAATGAAACACATTCGAGTTGCATTTACTGAAACAAGATTTGAGTGGAATACTTATTAAATTTAAATTCTTCACTAGTATTGCCTACGTGCACACACTTTATGCATAAATAATGGCCCCTGAGTGTACGCGGAGGCGTGCAAACAGCTGACCGCGCGCCTACAGCACTGCATTGTATTAAACACTGTTTGGTTTACTTAATAATATAGTTTATTCCTGCGTTCCTTATAAGGAAGCAACTGTCGGTTAGTTATCTAGCCACTCGGCAGTGGTCGAGTGTAGGATCTGGGCGGAGCAAACTCCATAGCCTATTGTTTGTATTTAAATATAGGCTGCCTGGAACGGAGAAAAGTGTCCAACCATAGTATAATTATTTAACGTACATTGTTATAATGTAGTTTTATAGTGAATGGAGATAAAAATAGTGCTATTTTCCGCCAATATTTAATCACCCAGTTTATAATATAAAGCCCTACATTTCAAGCTGATGATGCATATATATATATATATATATATATATATATATATATATATATTATATAATATTTAGCTAATAGGCATATAGCTACTTATTTATAATAAGCTAATAACTACTACTTGGCCAACTACTAGCTCCTCCTTTAATCTATATTTCTTCAAACCACACAGATATACAGAAAACAAAATTTCGTATCCTACTACCTACATTCTTTAAAATATTATTCGTAATTTTAATTTTGGTATTTATACAGTGTAGGTTGTTCTGTTATAATAGCGATTTTTGAATATTTGTATTGTTTTATTTTGTACCTTATTATCTAATGAACACATATTAAACCGCGGAAATAATTTTTTTAAAGATTAGTTACGATTTAGGGCCGTTTTTTACGGAACTATATTGTGGCGTCATTGCGTTTACATTGCATTGCGGTCACGTATTTAAAAAAAGTATTTTTTAAAGGTTTTTTTTTATAGTTTTAGTGATCAAAAACACGCTACCTACAGGATAACCACTTAGTTCAATTATATAAAATTTTCACCAAACGCCGTGTCAGTTACGTTATTAAATATTTCTTTTAAAAAAGTGTTTTTTACGCAACAACCGTGTAAGTTGGGTTCACCACCCAAAAACCCGTCTCAGTTAGGTTATTGAGTATTTTTTTTAAAAAACTAATAAAGGTGTTTTTATAAACGTGTTAGGTTCACCACGAATCAACAGTACAGTTAGGTTATTGTTTTTTTTTTTAATAAAGGTGTTTTTATCAAAAACAATCGTGATAGGGTTCACCGCCCAACAATCGTGTCAGTTAGGTATGAGTCCTTTTTTTAGAAAAACGTAAAAGGTTTTTTATCGTTTTAACGATCAAAAACACTTTACCTACTTTCAAGCGGTAGCAATTTTGAGGTTATGAGGGTCACTTTTATTTTCGATTTTTGTCGTACTTCTCGTGCTTTTCACGCTTTTATATTTTGGATTATTGCTTTTGGACATGTAATAAAGCGTTTTAGTAAAAAAAAATACCGAAAAATCGAAGAGAATCTATACTGCATATTTAGGCCCTACTTTAATTTTTTTTTAACAATGCTTTAAAAAGTGGGACGGACAACAAAATAATAACTACAAATCTATTATGAAAATATAAAAACAACGATCAATATACAACGAAAAAAATTGTTACTCTATGGTAAGGTTGGGAAGGTAATAGGCTTAGCATAAACAGCTGATTTGCACCATAGGTGTTTCATAAAACTATCTCAACTGAGGTTACGTTATTGCCGTTGTTTATGATGAATATACAACAACAAATCATTAATCATTTTATTTAAATTGTTGATATTGAGATATTTATGTGTGACAAAGAGAAATGCAAACAACTAAAATGATTATTAAAATTAATTCTGTTTTAATCAACAACATATTTGGTAATTATGGGTCTTGTTGTTTAAACTTACACAGTGTTATGAGTTAACACTTCGAATGTAATTGAAACTGTTGCAGAAAAAAACGTTTGTTTAGAGAAATGTTTTATTGTATAAGTCGGACACTAATTTAATGTCCATAATATTAGGCTATTACTGCGGTAATTGTGCACAATAACGTGACCAACAATATTTAAGAACATTTTTTTAATACGTTATTTTGAATATTAGCTAGTTTTTGAAAACTGCTGGTTGTATGGATTAAAATAGCGATTTCGAAAATTGATTTCTTTGCATGAAATATTAAATGAAACGTAGAGATTTACGTACTGAATAGTACAAATATTACATAAACTTTTTTACTTTTGTTAAATATTTTGTGATTTTGATAAACGATATTTTTATTTTACTAAAATCTGTACTACCATCCATTCTGTTTCACGATTCATATTTTGTGACGGTCAACTGAATCCTTGTTTCATAATTAATAAATTTCCAATGAAAACAATAGGAACTTTAATATTTAATTTTGAATTAAACTGAATTATTGCTTGCATTACACATTTAGTAAAACCTAACATACGTTCAAAAAACGTTCACGGTTCACCGGATTTCCTACATTTTGTTTTGTGTTAAGAGATTTTTGGCTTCTTAAAAGTAAGTAACGTACTTTTAAGATTACAAAACCAACAAAAATTTAAGTCGTTTGACAAGTTTATTCACATTTTTTTTATTTCTATTAAAACAATATCTTCTTTATCTTGGTCCAAGCACACTTATAAACTAACATAATATAAAGAGCCTACATATTAAAAAAAAACTCAAAATATTAAAAAACTCCATTTTTTCAATAAATCAAACAAATAATAGTCGATGAAATCATTTGCAAATCGTAAGATTAAACAAATTTTTGGCAAGAAGGTGCACCGAAGACAATTTGTGTTCAGTCAGTTCAGTTGGCGATAGCTGGCGAATGGCCAATAAACAAGTTTCCTGTTTATTTAACGTTTCTGTACTTTAAAATTATCCAATTTCTTTATTCTTTGCGGCCGAGAGTTTCGAAATCACCGAAAGGTTGAATGTTGAACGCCAACATCGAGTTAGCTAATTCACTGTTGGAGCCACCCACACGAGCGCCAACTCTAAACTCATGCCAAACTTTGCGTCTGCCAATTAGGAAATACAACAATCGATTAATCTTCGTTGACAGATAAGCTATAAATTAATTGTATGATGTAAGCAGTTATTACACAGGTATGGCTTTAAATATGGGCAATTGTGTTATTTTAGAAGTTGCGCGTAGTCGACTGGTTGTAACTCGCGCGTAATTGGCTGGTTGTCTGTAACTGGTGGTTACTGATTGGTTTTGAGCTGCGCGTAGTTGACTGGTTGCCCGTAACTGGTAACTACTACTTGACATGCGCGTAGAATATTCAGGATAATTTTTTTTTGCGCGCGCGTGTGTGTTGTTTTTAAAAGACAAAACAAAGATATTTAAAAGCAAAAAATATTTATAAAATGTAAAAATCTGACATTTCCACATAAAACACCTTAGACATGTTTAAAAAAATCAAACACATTTAGCTAATTTTTACTGGAAAAATGGGCCATCTTAGTAAGACCTCAGTAGTGAAATGAGCGCTGATCCTGATCTTTAGATCACTTTTTAAATGGGTTGTTGAACTATATAGATAGATAGATTGTACTCTAGAGGAAGGGATTTGTTCAACCCCAGGCACTGCGATCAACTTACCTCTTAAAATACCTAGTTCAGCAGATTGGTGCCCCTAATAAGTTCCAACAACACACTGACTAGCTCATTCTGCTGAATGAAGGGGTCTTGGAAACCAAAAACCCCTAGCCTCCTACTAGCAAGAGCCTCACAATCATAAATTATGTGACCTGCAGTTTCCTCCTCCTTCCTGCACAATCTACACACGGTTTCTCCGTGGTACACACCTATCCTGTTCATGTGCACTTTCAGACCACAGTGCCCTGTTATGAGCCCCATGATCCTCCTGAGTTGTGCTCTGCCCAGGACATCTGCTGCCCCTTTGATTCCTCCAGAAGCAACTTTGCTTAAGAGACGTTTACTATGGGAATACCCATGAAGGTTGTCCCATCTTACCTGGTATTGACATTTAATCCACCCATTAATAGCGGACCTGGCCAACGATAGAGAAATTCCTAAAGCCGGCTCAGGTCCGATAAACTCAGATGCAGATCCAAGTCCAGCCAGTCGGTCTGCCTCCTCATTACCCTCAACTCATAGTTCAAATTGTAAAGTTGAACTATATATATATATATATATATATATATATATATATATATATATATATATATATATCACGTTCAAAATTCTGATCCAATTTGATTCAAACTTGGCACAAAAATCGATTTTGGTAACAGCTTGAACAAGTTCGATAACCAGCAAAATTCGTTCGATAATTTCAACATGGCAGCCATTTCAAATCTTCAAAAATTGTTTCACCAACGTGATCAGCGTTAAAAACTGTATAAATTAGCACTTCGAATTTTCAAAATCCGTAGAAACTGACAACGATCGTTTTTCTTATTCGGTGAAACAAACATTTTAAAAAAGGGTACGATAACAACCCTTTGGAATTTCGCTTCTATCCCGTCAGCGCGACAGCTGCGTGCCGCATTTATTTTACCTTACAAATATCAGAGTATCTGCTATAGTCTTGAAGGGAATAGATTCAATATGGCCGATAGTGCATACAAACTCTTAAGTTTGTTAAGTCTAATTAGGCTCGTAAGAAATGGAGTTGACTCATACTCATCAATATTTGTTTATTGTTCTACATGCACCATGTATGAATAAACAACAATAATTACATGAATGTTCCATCAGTGAGTGACAATTTTAAATACAAGGTCGTTCATATTTGGTTTAAAATCGTAAAATCTGTCCGTTTATACTGTATTATTAACATTTCTTCTCGCCAGGTCTAGGCTGCTTCACAGGCGTGCATGTGGAAAATAATAAAATCAATACTGTATTATTAACATTTCTTCTCGCCAGGTCTAGGCTGCTTCAAGAAAAATGTCCACAGGGCATATTAACCTTTACTTCACAGGCGTGCATGTGGAAAATAATAAAATCAATACTGTATTATTAACATTTCTTCTCGCCAGGTCTAGGCTGCTTCAAGAAAAATGTCCACAGGGCATATTAACCTTTACTTCACAGGCGTGCATGTGGAAAATAATAAAATCAATACTGTATTATTAACATTTCTTCTCGCCAGGTCTAGGCTGCTTCAAGAAAAATGTCCACAGGGCATATTAACCTTTACTTCACAGGCGTGCATGTGGAAAATAATAAAATCAATACTGTATTATTAACATTTCTTCTCGCCAGGTCTAGGCTGCTTCAAGAAAAATGTCCACAGGGCATATTAACCTTTACTTCACAGGCGTGCATGTGGAAAATAATAAAATCAATACTGTATTATTAACATTTCTTCTCGCCAGGTCTAGGCTGCTTCAAGAAAAATGTCCACAGGGCATATTAACCTTTACTTCACAGGCGTGCATGTGGAAAATAATAAAATCAATACTGTATTATTAACATTTCTTCTCGCCAGGTCTAGGCTGCTTCAAGAAAAATGTCCACAGGGCATATTAACCTTTACTTCACAGGCGTGCATGTGGAAAATAATAAAATCAATACTGTATTATTAACATTTCTTCTCGCCAGGTCTAGGCTGCTTCAAGAAAAATGTCCACAGGGCATATTAACCTTTACTTCACAGGCGTGCATGTGGAAAATAATAAAATCAATACTGTATTATTAACATTTCTTCTCGCCAGGTCTAGGCTGCTTCAAGAAAAATGTCCACAGGGCATATTAACCTTTACTTCACAGGCGTGCATGTGGAAAATAATAAAATCAATACTGTATTATTAACATTTCTTCTCGCCAGGTCTAGGCTGCTTCAAGAAAAATGTCCACAGGGCATATTAACCTTTACTTCACAGGCGTGCATGTGGAAAATAATAAAATCAATACTGTATTATTAACATTTCTTCTCGCCAGGTCTAGGCTGCTTCAAGAAAATGTCCACAGGGCATATTAACCTTTACTTCACAGGCGTGCATGTGGAAAATAATAAAATCAATACTGTATTATTAACATTTCTTCTCGCCAGGTCTAGGCTGCTTCAAGAAAAATGTCCACAGGGCATATTAACCTTTACTTCACAGGCGTGCATGTGGAAAATAATAAAATCAATACTGTATTATTAACATTTCTTCTCGCCAGGTCTAGGCTGCTTCAAGAAAAATGTCCACAGGGCATATTAACCTTTACTTCACAGGCGTGCATGTGGAAAATAATAAAATCAATACTGTATTATTAACATTTCTTCTCGCCAGGTCTAGGCTGCTTCAAGAAAAATGTCCACAGGGCATATTAACCTTTACTTCACAGGCGTGCATGTGGAAAATAATAAAATCAATACTGTATTATTAACATTTCTTCTCGCCAGGTCTAGGCTGCTTCAAGAAAAATGTCCACAGGGCATATTAACCTTTACTTCACAGGCGTGCATGTGGAAAATAATAAAATCAATACTGTATTATTAACATTTCTTCTCGCCAGGTCTAGGCTGCTTCAAGAAAAATGTCCACAGGGCATATTAACCTTTACTTCACAGGCGTGCATGTGGAAAATAATAAAATCAATACTGTATTACCATCATGAACTGAAGTTTAAAAAGTATTAATTTGTATTACATTTGCATTTGTTACAATATTTATGATTTTAGATTGCATTCGTTTAATGTATTTAGCGTTTAATGTTAAAGTAAATATTCATGACACTGTCTCGCACGCTAGCCGCTAGGGGCGTGGGGCGTGGCTAGTTTCACGAGTGGAATAGTAAAATTGTAAAATATTCTACGCGGTCGAGTGAATAATTTACAATGAAATAGACGAAACACTTTCCTAAAACCTATTGGTAGTTGTTACTGGAAAATAAATAGCTCATATACATTGCACAATTATTTAAACAAAACATACAGTTCGAAAGGTACAGAAAAAAAACCGGCTTAATTTTTCAAAATCGGTTCATCTGATTTTTAAAACTTTAGGTACTTTAACATCAGTCAGGGTTTATTTTTCGTCTTACTCTCTAATCGTGAAACGAAGCTTTTAATGTTAGCTTTGGCGAGAGGAGTGAAAAAAAAGTCTGCCGAACGGAGGAATGTAACGGAAATATAAAAAAGAACGAGGAAACGAATTTCGTCTCTTTCTTCCTTCTTTTCCATAACAGTACACGGGTATTATGTATAAACGTTGAATTGCTTTCGTTCGGTATTTTTTCTTAGTTGAAGAACACGCGCACGTTTTAACCGTTTATAATACTCGTACATTCGAAATTAATATAAACGTTTATAAAAATTGTTAATATTGGTAGTTTCTAACAACATAACCTGAAACTTATTACAGCCTATCAGCTGTTCAATGAAATCAGTTGATCGTTACGAATTAATATAAAACAACGGATCATTTACTATGACTACAGTAAATAATACCTAAGCTAGGTTCACGTATTTATTTATTTATTTAAACAAAAGAAAATATTTGTAAACATACTTTCAAACTACCGGTAATTATATATTCAGCAAAGATATTAACAAAATCTTCGTTCTGTCGGTAACTCCCCGAGTTCCAAACGTGTAGACTTTCTTTATTACAAATTTGCTACACTAAATTGAACCGTGAACCTTCATAACTTCATTTATATAAATGCTGTTGTAGAATTATTGACGTTTCTTAAAGAATTATTTCAATGAAGTTGCTGGTAACAAAATTAGCACTTTTTATAAAAAAAATCATCAGAATTTCAATTTTTCTTAAACGTTGGTCGAATTCGGCAAAAAATGTCTATGCCATAACATATTTGAACAGCATTGTTGTGGACATAACATATAAAATCACCAGAGTTATGAACTTTCAAAGTAGGAAATAGTAGACAAACTGCGTGAAAATCGTTTTTCAGTAAATTTATTGAATTAAAAAATCGACGTTTGAAAATATATTAACGGAATTATCACAGATTTATAGACATAAGGACATGCTTTAATTTGGTGTATCTGAAATTTCTGTGCGATAACCAACTGTAACGTCCAAAGGTGTTTTCCTTCGTGGGCCAGGCTATAGGCTAATAAAGTACACATCTAAACAAGGGAAGGTCTCACAACTCAGTCGGCAGGAATGCGGACGCTTAGCTAAATCTCAAGATCTGTACGCAGTTCGAATCTATTAACTATCGCTGGTTTTTCTCCAGATTTACTTCGTTCCTTTTGCTTCGTTAGTCTAATTGGCGTAAGGTAACGACGTTAAACAAACAAACAAAAACACCCATTTAAACAATCTTAATCGTAGTATAATTCTGAAAGTCTGTGTGTTTGTTTGTTGCTCAATCGTGCATTGACTACTGGACTAATTTAGATGAAATTTGGAATGAACATTGTTTAGGTATCTGAGGTGGTTTGGACGTATTTCCGTTGTAAGAATGATCCCTGTTATTATTTATTACAAAATTATTGTTAATAAGCTTACATTTGCAATAATTTTAACTGAAAATTTTTCAAAAATCCTTGTAATTCCAAACAACCTGCATTCCCAATTTAAAAAATTGCAGTTTCCATTGAATTTGACATACAATGACAATTAATATTTGCAGGGTCAGTTGTTAAGAGTAGCAGGAATACATTTGGGAACTCCGTGCTTCTCCCACGGTCAGTCGCCTGTTCTAGCAAAAACCAAAAACCATAAATCTTATAATATTGTATACAGAAATATATTAAATTAAAATGAACCTGTTCTCATTTTGAAAATCTACTATACATTTTAAAACCTACATTATAATTGCGGGCGAAGCCGCGACTGGTAACAGCTAATGCTAATATAAACTAGTGTCTATTTATATGCCGTGATGAGTAACAGTTAGTGCTAATATAAAATAGTGTCTACTAATATGCCTCGACGGGTAAAAGTGAGTGCGAATATAAACTAGTGTCTACTAAAATGCCGCGACGGGTAACAGTGATTGTTAATATAAACCTAGTGTCTACTAATATGCCGCGACGGGTAACAGTGATTGTTAATATAAACCTAGTGTCTACTAATATGCCGCGACGGGTAACAGTTAATGCTAATATAAACTAGTGTCTACTAATATGCCGCGACGGGTAACAGTTAATGCTAATATAAACTAGTGTCTACTAAAATGCCGCGACGGGTAACAGCTAGTGCTATAATAAACTAGTGTCTATTAATATGCCGCGACAGGTAACAGTGATTGTTAATATAAACCTAGTGTCTACTAATATGCCGCGACGGGTAACAGTGATTGTTAATATAAACCTAGTGTCTACTAATATGCCGCGACGGGTAACAGCTAGTGCT
This sequence comes from Callitettix versicolor, assembly GCA_022606455.1. NCBI lineage: Eukaryota > Metazoa > Arthropoda > Insecta > Hemiptera > Cercopidae > Callitettix > Callitettix versicolor. The sequence continues at coordinate 37,109,547 of CM040187.1, forward strand.
ATAATAAACTAGTGTCTATTAATATGCCGCGACAGGTAACAGTGATTGTTAATATAAACCTAGTGTCTACTAATATGCCGCGACGGGTAACAGTGATTGTTAATATAAACCTAGTGTCTACTAATATGCCGCGACGGGTAACAGCTAGTGCTATAATAAACTAGTGTCTATTAATATGCCGCGACAGGTAACAGTGATTGTTAATATAAACCTAGTGTCTACTAATATGCCGCGACGGGTAACAGTGATTGTTAATATAAACCTAGTGTCTACTAATATGCCGCGACGGGTAACAGTTAATGCTAATATAAACTAGTGTCTACTAATATGCCGCGACGGGTAACAGTTAATGCTAATATAAACTAGTGTCTACTAAAATGCCGCGACGGGTAACAGCTAGTGCTATAATAAACTAGTGTCTATTAATATGCCGCGACAGGTAACAGTGATTGTTAATATAAACCTAGTGTCTACTAATATGCCGCGACGGGTAACAGTGATTGTTAATATAAACCTAGTGTCTACTAATATGCCGCGACGGGTAACAGCTAGTGCTATAATAAACTAGTGTCTATTAATATGCCGCGACAGGTAACAGTGATTGTTAATATAAACCTAGTGTCTACTAATATGCCGCGACGGGTAACAGTGATTGTTAATATAAACCTAGTGTCTACTAATATGCCGCGACGGGTAACAGCTAGTGCTATAATAAACTAGTGTCTATTAATATGCCGCGACAGGTAACAGTGATTGTTAATATAAACCTAGTGTCTACTAATATGCCGCGACGGGTAACAGTGATTGTTAATATAAACCTAGTGTCTACTAATATGCCGCGACGGGTAACAGTTAATGCTAATATAAACTAGTGTCTACTAATATGCCGCGACGGGTAACAGTTAATGCTAATATAAACTAGTGTCTACTAAAATGCCGCGACGGGTAACAGCTAGTGCTATAATAAACTAGTGTCTATTAATATGCCGCGACAGGTAACAGTGATTGTTAATATAAACCTAGTGTCTACTAATATGCCGCGACGGGTAACAGTGATTGTTAATATAAACCTAGTGTCTACTAATATGCCGCGACGGGTAACAGCTAGTGCTATAATAAACTAGTGTCTATTAATATGCCGCGACAGGTAACAGTGATTGTTAATATAAACCTAGTGTCTACTAATATGCCGCGACGGGTAACAGTGATTGTTAATATAAACCTAGTGTCTACTAATATGCCGCGACGGGTAACAGTTAATGCTAATATAAACTAGTGTCTACTAATATGCCGCGACGGGTAACAGCTAGTGCTAATACAAACTAGTGTCTACTAATATGCCGCGACAGGTAACAGTGAGTGTTAATATAAACCTAGTGTCTACTAATATGCCGCGACGGGTAACAGCTAGTGCTATAATAAACTAGTGTCTATTAATATGCCGCGACAGGTAACAGTGATTGTTAATATAAACCTAGTGTCTACTAATATGCCGCGACGGGTAACAGTTAATGCTAATATAAACTAGTGTCTACTAATATGCCGCGACGGGTAACAGCTAGTGCTAATACAAACTAGTGTCTACTAATATGCCGCGACAGGTAACAGTGAGTGTTAATATAAACCTAGTGTCTACTAATATGCCGCGACGGGTAACAGTTAATGCTAATATAAACTAGTGTCTACTAATATGCCGCGACGGGTAACAGCTAGTGCTAATATAAACTAGTGTCTACTAATATGCCGCGACGGGTAACAGCTAGTGCTATAATAAACTAGTGTCTATTAATATGCCGCGACAGGTAACAGTGATTGTTAATATAAACCTAGTGTCTACTAATATGCCGCGACAGGTAACAGTGAGTGTTAATATAAACCTAGTGTCTACTAATATGCCGCGACGGGTAACAGCTAGTGCTAATATAAACTAGTGTCTACTAATATGCCGCGACGGGTAACAGTTAGTGCTAATATAAACTAGTGTCTATTAATATGCCGCGACAGGTAACAGTGAGTGTTAATATAAACCTAGTGTCTACTAATATGCCGCGACGGGTAACAGTTAATGCTAATATAAACTAGTGTCTACTAATATGCCGCGACGGGTAACAGCTAGTGCTAATACAAACTAGTGTCTACTAATATGCCGCGACAGGTAACAGTGAGTGTTAATATAAACCTAGTGTCTACTAATATGCCGCGACGGGTAACAGTTAATGCTAATATAAACTAGTGTCTACTAATATGCCGCGACGGGTAAAAGTGAGTGCTAATATAAACTAGTGTCTACTAATATGCCGCGACGGGTAACAGCTAGTGCTAATACAAACTAGTGTCTACTAATATGCCGCGACGGGTAAAAGTGAGTGCTAATATAAACTAGTGTCTACTAATATGCCGCGACGGGTAACAGCTAGTGCTAATATAAACTAGTATCTATTAATATGCCGCGACAGGTAACAGTGAGTGTTAATATAAACCTAGTGTCTACTAATATGCCGCGACGGGTAACAGTTAATGCTAATATAAACTAGTGTCTACTAATATGCCGCGACGGGTAACAGTTAGTGCTAATACAAACTAGCGTCTACTAATATGCCGCGACGGGTAAAAGTGAGTGCTAATATAAACTAGTGTCTACTAATATGCCGCGACGGGTAACAGTGAGTGCTAATATAAACTAGTGTCTACTTATATGCTGCGACGGGTAACAGTTAATGCTAATATAAACTAGTGTCTGCTAATATGCCGCGACGGGTAACAGTTAGTGCTAATACAAACTAGTGTCTACTAATATGCCGCGACGGGTAACAGTGAGTGCTAATATAAACTAGTGTCTACTAATATGCCACGACGGGTAACAGTGAGTGTTAATATAAACTAGTGTCTACTAATATGCCGCGACGGGTAACAGTGAGTGCTAATATAAACTAGTGTCTACTTATATGCTGCGACGGGTAACAGTTAGTGCTAATATAAACTAGTGTCTACTAATATGCCGCGACGGGTAACAGTGAGTGCTAATATAAACTAGTGTCTACTTATATGCTGCGAAGGGTAACAATTAATGCAAATATAAACTAGTGTCTACTTATATGCTGCGACGGGTAACAGTGAGTGCTAATATAAACTAGTGTCTACTAATATGCCGCGACGAGTAACAGTTAGTGCTAATATAAACTAGTGTCTACTAATATGCCGCGACGGGTAACAGCTAGTGCTAATATAAACTAATGTCTACTTATATGCTGCGAAGGGTAACAATTAATGCAAATATAAACTAGTGCCTACTAATATGCCGCAACGGGTAACAGTGAGTGCTAATATAAACTAGTGTCTACTAATATGCCGCGACGGGTAACAGCTAGTGCTAATATAAACTAATGTCTACTTATATGCTGCGAAGGGTAACAATTAATGCAAATATAAACTAGTGCCTACTAATATGCCGCAACGGGTAACAGTGAGTGCTAATATAAACTAGTGTCTACTAATATGCCGCGACGGGTAACAGCTAGTGCTAATATAAACTAATGTCTACTTATATGCTGCGAAGGGTAACAATTAATGCAAATATAAACTAGTGCCTACTAATATGCCGCGACGGGTAACAGTGAGTGCTAATATAAACTAGTGTCTACTGATATGCCGCGCCTTGATAGGTATAAGGTTGAGCTTCATCTGTCCGTTACCACTCCACCGACCAATAACGGTCTGATTTATGTTACCAGACGACTTGCATAAAATTTACATTCAGTCTGACTACTCAATCAAGCTTATCCATTCATTAAAATAAAAACTGCGAGCTGGGAATGTGCGTGACCACATTACTGTTCCGTTCGTTAGCGGCATGCAACGGGCCACATGTTTTAAATACGGGTTTCTTTTAGAAACAGCGACCAACAAAATCCGGCAGCTCTGATGTTGTCCGAACTTATTGTTAAACGTACTTTGCGCCGCGTTAGGACAATTTTATTATTGATATGACCTTTAGGCATTATGTTTACGGTAACACTCTAAATGATAGCGAAGCTGTGTCCGAAACGTCTGAACTTTGCCGCTATGCAACACTGCCACGATGGCAATGAAACTAACAACATTGAATAACACCACGAAGATTTCGATACATGTAAACAAAACTTGAGATAAGGAATATACGAGGTGCTACACAACAGTACGGAGAATTACGCGCGCGAACCGCTTTTGGTATGACCTGCTGCTGGTTAAGGACGCTAGTACGAGTCACTGAGGCGAGTATTATACAGGGGATAATGACGTCTACACGCTAAAATTGGCTAACAACGTGTAGAGACACCGCTCGGTGTAGCGACAATTTCCAGTAGTCGAGTTTTTTGTCTTATTTCCTAGCAAAGATGAGCAAAAAATCTTTGATCAAAAAGTGTTTAAAGAAGTGTATTTAAGTGTCGTGCGAAGAATTGATGGTTATAATCGAATCAGAAGAAAAAGTGTAAAAAATAATACGGGTAAGAAAATGGCTGGCTAGAAGACATTCCCGATTACCGAAATTGTACGCGAATGTCTCAGAATGTTTTAATTTACTGTTGGAAAAATATCGCCACGAATACAACGAACCGATACAACAATGAAAAAAGCTATACACAGCCGAATAAAGCTGGAAGTAACCCTTACCTTACCTTGCAAACTGGAAATAGCTTTCGATATCTTCCGAGAGTTTGGATTTCTTAATTTGAACAAGCTCTTAACTATATGTTGACCTTAAATTCTTAATTTTATTTTTTGCCTCAAAAACACCAAAAATCAGAAATATTCATTTATTTTACAATTCTTATAAAGCTGATTCACGGGCCGATTTGTTCTTATAATTATTCAGGCTCGTATTCCGTAAGCATTCTTCGTCTCTGTACAGTTCCACTATTTAAAGTGCTGTCTTCACCCCACTACACACAACGATCAACCATTACAAAACAAGTGGTACGCACTATCAACGACTTCAGTAGCACTACACTAATCACTCGTACGTGTTACTCGAATCGTGTAATCGGTCCCGAACGGTGCTAGTACGTCATACAATCGAGTATTGTGTGGGGGAACCAACTCGTTCCAGTAAATAGGACTGCTCTCTATTCACTCGACTGGCGTGGGGACTCGCAGCGAGTACTCTACTGGAATACAAAACACCAATTTACACAAGGAGAGTACTCGGTTTTAGTGATTCGTACTAGTTACTAGCGGCGTACAAAGCCGCCTTCAGAGTGGGCGAACTGTGTGCCAACAGCTGTGACGGTGAAACACCGTGTTTCGTGCGTTTGTGAAACGTTGTGTTTTATTGTTGCGTTAAGTGTTTAACCTGTGTAAATGACAGATTGTAAGGAGCAAATAACTTGCATTGCACCAAATTTACTTCAAAGCTTAAAATATCGCTGCAGAACCTATCGCATGTTTGTGGAAGCAAGGAGTCCATTGAAAGCACAACACCGGAAAACATTGCGAAAGTGTTGCATTGTTGCGATGTTTATGCGATCGTAGGATATTGTACACGTTTGTTACCCAGTACAATCGATTCATATAAAGTACAAATTTGAAAACAAATTGAATGATCCCTCAACATGTAATCTCGAGTTAATGATCTTCGTACATTTTATAATTCCAGACGAAGAACTTACCATGACGGCCGCTCTAATAATAAATTAGCTAATAAATACATCAAAGAATTTCGAAGAAACTTTATCCCAAGCTGTGTCCGGTGCATTAGTTCAATTAATATTAAACACATTTAAATAAAAACTAATACGATTTTTTATACCAGTATTTAGTAGGCCATGATCCAATAATACTTAAGTGGATGGAGGTTCTTTCTATTGTACTTATACTAAAAAAATGTTAAATCTCTATGATGCCTCCTATGATAAACTTTAAACGAGTGCTTCCCACCATTGAGTATAAACAAACTAGAAGTACAACCACCGTTATAAAAAGTGTGCTTGGTATTAACGGCTAAAATCCAAATAATTGAACTATCTGCCGCTACGATCGCTGCATACTGTAACGACAAGAGGTTTGAGAAAATAGACAGTACATTATCTATTAAACTGTAGTTGAATACTCTGTCGCAAGATGCCACCAGCAGTGAGCGCTCACAAAGCTATCTTTCTAGTATGCTTATATTCAATGGTCTCACTCACGTAGGGGAATAAAGGACACAAGGGGTGCAGATGAAAGGCCGACAAGAAGTCAAGAGGATCCAGGTTCGTAAGCCGACGAGGCTACATTAAGGTTGATTAGAGTTTGTTTTGTTTTATTCACGAATCTAAATTTTTATCAAATATTTTAACACAATCTTAACACCAAATTTTAAAAATAAATGATAATCATGAATTTGTTTATTGAAAAAAATTATTTGAGTGTGTGTGTGTGTGTGTGTGTGTGTGTTCGGGAGCTAACGGGAAAATAAAAAAAATCGATGTAATTTATTAAAATCGGTTCATCAGATTTTGTTCATCAAGTCTTGGCCACAATTCATGAAGAAACATAATCAGGTATGTGTAGCAAATTTTTAATGAAAGAAATTTACAGTAAAGAGTAAAAAAACATTAATAAACCTTGACCACTATTAGATTTATTTTGGTTTTTTGATTAATTTCAAATTTGTTACACCGACTTGAGTTATGATTCTTCATTTTTGACCAAAGTTTGAGCAAAATCTGCAAACCCGATTTTGAAAAATTTGGCCTATTCAATTTTTTCCTGCTAAGATCGTTACTATTTCAAAAGCAAATAAACCTATTTGTTTTAAAATAAAATCGCACCGCGTACATACAACTGGGACAGAAGAGAACCGACGTGACACGAACACTTGCTGATTTCCATTATCGAACGTAACGTTACGAGGACGGAGACAGGATCAGTGAACTTGATGACGTTGGATTTCTTAACCTAACTTCTGTTGCGTGGGTTTCTCGCCTCGCCTTACTACTGAACTTAAATGTTACCGATCGATAACTGAGCATGCGCACCGCGTACTTTCATTGTAATGTCACTGTCATTGATAACAAAGTACAGTATACTGTTTGGAACGCAATCTATTGTTAGGCTATAATTTCTTACTGACACCTACAGCTGAATACCATATAAGTACTCGCAGCACATATTTTTGTATTTGACTCCTTTATTGAAACCCTCATTCCACCGTCATAAACAGTATTAAAATGTTCAGAAACTAGTAGTTCAACAGAACAGTGGGCATGGCAGTATATTCTTAATAGCCTATACAGAAACAACGCTCGTAACCTTTTCCATCAATTTAACCGGTAACCGTAATATTTATGAAAAATGTTACAGTGCTAATTTTATTGGAAATGTTATGCAACGGTCAAACGGTCATGAATTGCGATAGGACATGATGTTCAGAAATTATTACAGGAAATAACCAGCAGCTACGGGAAAACATCTTACGTATACAGTATATCTTTCGGGCATTATGATATGGTACCGTCGTGCCAAATTTCAAAACAATGGGTCAATGCGTTTGGCCAAAACTCCGTACACTCGTATCTTTAAATCAGAGGCCGCCACCTTGAAACGGAAGTAAATAGGAAAAAATGTTCCACATAAGTCATTTGGGATTTATACAAGATATTTTCCTACCAAATTTCAAAACAATCGGTCAATTCGTTTGACAAAAACTGCGTACTGTTAATCAAAGGCTGCCATCTTGAAACGGAAGTGAATACATTCTTAAATATGCACCGTTTCGGGCTTCAGGCATACCTCGATACGAAATTTGAAAAGGTACGGTCAAAGCGTTTGACTAAAATTGTGAACATACGTTCTTGTAAATCAGAGTCCGCCATCTTGAAAAAGAAATTAATGGAGGGGAATCTTACACATATGTCGTTCGGGTTTTATACTAGGCAAATCGATATCAAATTTCAAAACAATCGGTCAATGCGTTTGGCTAAAAGTGCGTAACAAACACACAAACCAAATGCCGAACGGTCGAGTGGAAACAGATTTACGTTTCGTTCGGGTAATTAGCATTTTTAACTTTTAGAATACACTAACCGCAATGATTAAGTAAATTTCTTAATCACATAATTTTTTTGAAAATTCAAAACATTAATATTCAGTTTTCAAGGCCAATTACGACGGTGTAATCAAATTTTCAAGAAAGAAATTTTTAAGACAAAAAGTTGACGAATTTTTAAAGATTCTAAATGGCAGCCATTTTGACACTGTCAAACGAATTTTGCTGGTTAACGAAACTGATCAAGCTATTACCAAAATCGATTTATGTTCCAAGTTTGAATCAAATCTTAGGCCCCCCACACACACACACACCAGATTAGGCTTTATACAGAAAAAAAAAAAAGGAATTGTCATACTAGCAATTAACTTTTTACCTACTTTGCATTCTGATTTGATTTCTGCGCACTAGAAGCTCTCTAATATAAGAATGTGAAGAATGTTGAATTTGATTTAACAAAAACCAAATATCGTGAAGTTGACACGATATTTGTTAACATAGTTACAGTCTTATTACGTCACGTGTATTATCAGCTTTCTTTGAGAAGATTTCAATTGGTCGAATGAAGAGGCTGATAGTCAATCAGCGTTCGGACCAGTTCAAAAATTACCTCAACTAAATAAATGATGTAACACATTTGTGTGTGATGTTATTTATTGACACCTCCACACCTAGAAAGTGATGGAAGCTTTGCAATCATTACACAAGCCGCAACATCTCTGTATCGTCATCAATTCTCTATTTATATTGTTTCATGTACAAACATTTGTTTTAGGAATTTTTGGTTCCGTAGCAGTCTCAAATTTTCTACGAACGCCCACATAAATGTGAGATTCACGTACAAATTTTAAAATTCAAGTGTTTATAAATCTGACTATAATTTTGTTTTTAAACAAAGTAATTTATAACTAGTAAACATAATATATTTTTCACAATCAGTTTGAATAATCAACACGTATTAAAATTATTATAAGTTTGGGCTCATTTTTGGAGAAACAAATTAAGTGAAAGAACCTAAATGTAAATTTGTTAATCCGAACCCAATTTTTGGAGATGTAGCCACAGAGGTTATATATTTTGTTTGGGTAGGTCTACTTATTGATTACATTTGAGAAACAAATTAATGAAAATCGTTACAGCCGATTTTTAGATATTTTTATTTTTGTGAGACTTGTAACAAAAAAAAGTTTCAAAATTTGTTTTAAACAGAATTTTTTTGAAATTTGGGCAAACCAAACTGCATGCTAAATTTCATCAAAATCTGTCAATTAATTACACAGACAGGCAAGGATAAACGGACATATTTAATTCAAAATCCGTCGAAACTAAAAAAAAATAATTTTAATTTAAAAGCGTCCGGATACATTTTCCTATTTTCAATGTAATTTTTAATTTTACATGCTAATATATGCAAAGTTTAATGCTGATTATATCAGTTTCAACTCGACCGTTAGGCATTTGGTTTGTGCTTGTTACGCAGTTTTGACCAAATTCATTGACCAGTTGTTTTCAAATTGGTACGGAGGCACCTTGTATAAAATTTGCCTACTCACTTACTTCCGTTTCAAAATGGCGGTTTCTGATTTACAATTAACGTGTTTACGCAGTTTTAGCCAAAAGCATTAACCGGCTGTTTTGAAATTTGGTGCGAAGGTACCTTGTATAAAGTCCGAACGACGTATGTTTAAGATTTTTTTCCCCATTTACTTCCGTTTAAAGATGGCGGCCTCTAATTTAACTATGATTAGTATAGAAATTTTGGTCAAACGCACTGACCGGTTGTTTTGAAATTTGACACGAAAGTACTTTGCATAAAACCCAAAAAATATATGTATAAGAATTTTTCTCCATTCACTACTGTTTCAAGATGGCGGTTTCTAATTTACAATGATGAGTGTACACAGTTTTAGCCGAACGCATTAACACCCATATGACGTAAGTGTAACATTTTTTTATTCACTTCTTTTCAATATGGCGGCCTCTGACTTCACGAGACAAGTGCACGCAATTTTAATCAAACGTATTGTTTTGAAATTTAGTACGAAGGTACCTTGTACTTGTACAAAGTCCGAAAGCCATATATTTAAGATTTTTGCCAGTCACTTATGTTTCAAGGTGGATGGCTCTGATTTCTGGTTATTACCTCTAATACTGACTGAACGGCAAAACCTATCGTAATGTTGACAGCTTCATGGAGAAATAGCACAAAATTTCTAATAAGGTTGGTCTAATAATATTTTTCGTAACAATTAGCGGTAAAATTGTTGGAAAAGGTTATGGCCGCTGTAGTGGAGTGCTGTATTAATATTAATTAAGAATATACTGCGAAGTCTGCTGTTCTTTGAACTACGGTAGAGTAAATAAATTGGCCTAACTTCATAGTACCTGCCAAGCAAACGTAGGATCTTATATTAGTACCCATACATAAACCGGCGATTCCAGCACACACGCTGTAGACTACCAATGAGGCACTATATCGTACAAGTCCTCAATCAATACGAATTTGGTTTTGCAAAATACTATCATCAGATTTGTTATTCATAGCATCGGCCTTATCTCCTACTGATAACCATTTCCTTTGGTTTATTCATAGCAAGCATGAGGTGGTTGACTCAATAGTTCCACACAAACAGTTCGATTAACATATGCTCATGATATTGTATTCATGATTGGATTTATTCATTTTTAAGGTCCGTTGGACCTGTCGAACATTTCGTGTGAGAGTAATATTGCTGTAGCCTTTAAACTGTATAACAGAGGTAACGAATACGTAACCAATTTTCAAAACTTATATTTAAAAATAAATTTCAACACATTATTCAATACTTGGTGTTCACAAAAATTCACTTAATGTGTATAAAAATAAATTAAAGTCATCGTACAATTATACTACACCATCAAGGCATAAAGTATAGTACTCGTGACAGAAAAACGATCTTAAGATTTTGATGGTTCTGTCAGTTTTCAGATTCCTTGAGTCAAAAAAGCGTGTCTCTTGTACGTCTGTGGATCTGTACACATCGCAAGAGACTAAACAAATTTCGATGAAATATCGCCCCATTTCTGAGGACCATTTTTCACTTCTTCAAAACAAAGTTTTTAAGCATTTTTGGATAACATAAAACTGTTGTATTTTCTCAAAATCGGCTCTAAAGAGTTTGATCACACTTTGTTCTATTAAGTGAAATCAGAATAAAACATTTATTTCACAGAAAGTATCAAAAAGAATTGAAGATTCGTTTAATTTCTCTGACCACCGTCGGGATTGTCTTTTTCCAGTTTCTATCGAACGATAATTTTCTTTTGTATCAAATTTAGTAAGAAATTGAGCAAAATTTGGTAAATGATTTTGAGAAATCAGGCCTATCATCTGATCGTTTTTCCGTAACTTCCGTACCCGATATTTTGGATAAATAATTGAATTAAAGTTTGTGTAACGTTTTTGCACGATATATTTTCCTGTTGGTTTTTATTTTCTTATAAAAACACATTAAAACATGTTTAAACCGTATATTAAGGTCCGTATCATGTTTACAGAGACTATACAATGGTTTTGTTCAGTTTATCTAGTTTTGCCTGCCTAGTAATACAGCCACATGCCAAAGTGGGACTAAACACGCTTCTTCCTGATGGAATCCTTATTTTATCGTCGGCTTGGCATGTCTGCACTGTTTGACAGACCTTGGTAGCCGTTCGGCCGTATTTACATACAATTGTAGCCGACTACCGCACATAGTCTACACCTTCACTCTGCAAACTTTCCTCCCTCGCTGTTGGTAACCTTCAGTTTGTTAGGCTGACACACAAGAAACGTTTTAGATTTATTTGATTTTGAAGCGATGCACGAGTGATGCCTACTTTTAAAAATGTACAGAAACTATTATTTGGTTCACACATCATTTAAAAAAAAAAATAATTATCTCTCAAAAACTGAACCTCAGGTCAAAATAGGAAACTAGATATGGGGTATCAACGGGTTCGTCAGAACATCATAGAAAACTCATGCCTTATACTTTTCCATTTTAAAGTTTTATAATAACATAAAACCGACTTAAATCTGATAAAAGGTTTGTAAACAAGATTCCAGGACCAGTATAAGTGTCCTTGTGAGAGTGCAGCATAATGCAGTCATAGGTAACAAAAATAATTGTGCGTGCGTGCGTGCGTGTGTGTGTACGCGCGCGCGTTTGTGTGTACCAAAACAGCTGGTTGCTAGAAAAACATTAACATTTAAATTATTACTGTATACAAGACTTAAGTAATTATTGACCGAATCAGTTTTGAAAGTAGAATCAGAATACAATCTAGGAGCGTTCTAATATGTAAAATGTTAATAAATAAAAAACTGTGCTTTCAATAAACAATAAATATTGTAGCCTAATTTAGGTAAGTAATGTAAAGTCCGGTTAAAATTGGTTTCATTTGTACATATTTTAATAAGGTACAATATTATAATTCAGTCATTATAGGTTATAGTTTTAAATACGAATGTATAACGAAGTAAGGTCTATTGTATTAAATAACATTAATATAATGAATGGCACTGCTTTAAAATAACTAAGAAATTCTTGCTGTACATTGTTGTATATTATTGGTTTCTTTACCCATTAACTGCCAAAGATCTCCCACTAAAGATTAAACAAATCCTGACGACGGTGGTCAAAGTTTTTTCCTACCTAATTCCTCTATTGACATCGGGCGCAAACTGACTTACTCATAATACATTATCGGTTAGGTTAGGCCTGGCCATTGTTGATAGTGGAGTTATCTTTAAGTTTATAGCTCTGCCATTTAATACACATTAAACAAGCTTACGTGTGTGACGTAACAGGCAACAAGTGGTCCTGGGCAGGTGATTGGCATTCTGTGTTCACGTGCAATCCAATGGAATGGGCGAAGTATTCGGTCGCTTTTACGTCCGCCACGGTTTGATTTAGCGTTGCCGATCTCATCTTCAACACATTTTGTACGATTTTAATAGTTACACGGGATTTGCGCGTTATGAATTTTCTCCCTGAAGAAGACCTCCGGGTTAGCTTGTGAGATACTTGACAAATGGTAGATAAGAACAAGAAATACATCTTTGTGTTTTTTTACTGGAAATATAAAAAAGCAAAGACGAAAAAAAAAGCTAAGCTAAAACTATTTTAGTTAAGTGCTGTCTTTAAATGCCCCCTCCAAAAAAGTACTCCCGACAATCCGATTTGGCAGCCACAGATTTAAAAAAACCGAAAATTTAACCGGCATTGTTTTTAAAACACAGGTTCTGCATAAATATATGAAACGTCAAAGATCAAAAAACGGTAACAAATTTGAAATAAAATACGATTCGAAAGTAAACTCATAAAACCAAACTCTAGCCGCCAATTTATTTCATTGATTTGTTAACCAACTTGAGTTACGACTGACTACAAACATAATGTTATAATATTACAATGTGTGCAACATCTGTAAATATATTTTGAGAAATTATAATCCTCATATTTCCTTCATGTCCTGCTTTTTGTCGATAGATTCTGAAAAAAACTTGTTTTGAAATCTTTACATACTTGCAGGCCTGCTAGCGTATGGGCTTTATTGGTGGTTTCTTAAAATTTATGTGATGTTTTTCACTATTTATTAAAGGTAAAGGTGTAGTTATAGTAAAGAATAACGGCCCAACAAGATTGCTTAGGTTTTCACTAGCCAAACGTTTTTACTGGATTTTTGCATGGATTATAAACGAATTTTTGATGGATTTATTTCATTTACTCATTGTGTGTAATAATACTTGATGGTTAAATCTAATTTAAAATTCGGTCTAGCCGTTTGTTGTGTGCATATAATTGCGTAGACATAATTTTTAACTGCATTATTACTGCAAGTAACTTTCGTTGTGTCTATCTAATAACAAAAGATTACTGCAAACTTTCTTTGTGACTATCTAATAATGTAGAATTTCTGCAAGCAATATTCTTTGTTGTGACTATCTAATAACACACGATTTATGCAAGCAACTTTCTTTGTGACTACTAATAACATAAGATTACTGCAAGCAACTCTCTCTGTGACACAGAATTACTAATCAAATACATATAAGATCTAATTATTAATCTAATTACAGAATCTAATAACACAGAATTAATGCAAGCAATTTTTTGGTGACTAATAACTTAAGAATTACTAAAAGCAACTTTCGTTTTGTCTATCTAATTACATAAGATTACTGCAAGCAACGTTCTTGTAAGTACCTAATAACATAAGATTACTGCAAACTTTCTTTGTGACTATCTAATAACACAGAATTACTGCAAGCAATTTTTTTTTGTTACTATCTAATAACACAGAATTACTGCAAGCAATTTTTGTGACTATCTAATAACATAGAATTACTGCAAACAACTCTCTTTGTGACTATCTAATAACATAAAATTATTGCAAGCAATTTTTTGTGACTATCTAATAACATAGAATTACTGCAAGCAATTTTTTGTGACTATCTAATAAAATAGAATTACTGCAAACAACTCTCTTTGTGACTAATAACATAAAATTACTGCAAGCAATTTTTTGTGACTATCTAATAACATAGAATTACTGCAAACAACTCTCTTTGTGACTATCTAATAACATAAAATTACTGCAAGCAATTTTTTGTGACTATCTAATAACATAGAATTACTGCAAGCAATTTTTTGTGACTATCTAATAAAATAGAATTACTGCAAACAGCTCTCGCTGTGACTATCTAATAACACAGAATTACTGCAAGTAATTTTTTTGACTATCTAATAACATAGAATTACTGCAAGTAATTTTTGTGACTATCTAATAACATAGAATTACTGCAAGTAATTTTTGTGACTATCTAATAACATAGAATTACTGCAAGTAATTTTTGTGACTATCTAATAACACAGAATTAATGCAGGCAATTTTTTGTGACTATCTAATAACATAGAATTACTGCAAACGACTCTCGTTGTGACTATCTAATAACATAAGATTACTGCAAGAAACTTTCAGTGGGTGTATCTAGTAGCAAAGGATTAATAAATTTACCGTTTTGGGGATTTTAAAGAAGCACACATTAAAATATCTCCACGGATTCTAAACAACTGGCCCAGTTTTTCAAAATTAAAAGTTGCAACCCTAAAACAAAGTTTCTAACAAACTATTCTCGAAGGACTTCTCTAGGTCATGGTCAAGGCCCTGCACGAGGCATCACGACGCCTACACCGGTGAATGGTTACCATGACAACGCACAAAACTCCCTGTACCCGCTGCTCTTCTCAGCTCAATCAATGAACATCACCGATCGGCCTACTATGCCCTTACCTTACTAGTTGTTATTTCAGCTGCTACACTCTGCATCACTGCTATTACCTTCAACATCACATAGGACAATAACAACAACTTGGATCAACTGTTATTATTATACCAACTAATAGTTCAAAGAACGGTAAACCTTGCAGAATATTTACTACTTAATACACATTGCGCTCCATGACAACACTCGTTATATTTTCCAACAGTTTAAACTAGTAACTGTAAATTTACGAAAAACGTTACTGGACCAAATTCATTGGAAATTGTATGTTATTTCTCAATGAAGCGGTCAAATTGTGACAGGAAGAACCGTTCAGCCAGTATTACAGGGAAAAACCAGCAGCAACTACATTACAAAATTTGAATCAGAGCCCGCCATATTGAAACGGAACGGAACTGAATGGGAAAAATCTTAGGCGTACTTCTTTCGGGCTTTGTACAAGGTACCTTTGTACCAAATTTTAAAACGATCGAATTTCACTACCTTAATTATTTGTTGTCGTCAACCCCAAAATTTTTCCTGGGTTCGGGCAGCTACAGGGAGGTGCGTTTCGACAAACTCACACGGCCAAGAATTTATTTGGGATTTCGAGAATGCCGTTAATTATGTTGCTGTTTATTATGGTGAACAAAGATGTGCGTGATAAAACAAATATTGTTGACCACACGTTAAACGAGATAGCGCCTTACAGAGGTTATTTGTTTTGCTATTGACAAAATCTGAAACAATTTTACTATTGAACTCACTCACTGAAACAATGCCTCACTTATTCTGGTATCAGTTTAACGCCTTCATAAACATACACGTGTTCGACATTAAAAGTCGATTCTGTCCAATGGCCACGCCTCCTGAAGCGTTGGTAATTGTAAATTAATTGTAGGTCGATTGTTTTACAACCATCGTGAGTACGCCTGCCCGTGCTCTAACTAATTACGAACGGTCGATTCAAACATTTCAACAGTGAACGTTCAACCAAATTAGTTTGATTTTTGTTTAATATTCAGTTTATAGAATAGTTTTAGAGCCTTCGTGTTTTCGCTTGAATGTTTGTCAGTGGCACACCTCTCGCATCTAAACAGTATGACAGAAAATGTTTAACGGTGCTTAAATATGGAAAATATAATATAGCGGTTACAAAAGAAATAATTGTATTTTAAAAATCGAGAAGTACAAGAATAGGATAAAAAATACAATCAGCGTACTATATGTAACTTATGACATGTTTGATATCGAATTGACAAGAGAGTTGATTGATAAGAACAGCTAATTACGATTAAGGTTTTTTAAAAGAAAAATCTAATATGGCAGCAACAGAGCGAGAGGAAGGTGACAAATTATGTGTTTCAACTTAGCCTATGATTAGTTTTAATAAGTAAACAATTTGCATATGAAAATTATACAAAATTAAAGTATACGTGGCAAATTTTTCATTAATTATAAAAAAACATAAAATTTAAAAACTGAAATGCACAATTTTATTTAACAAGAACTCTACAAATAAAAATTGCAGATGGAACAAAACATTGCATATTTAAAAGATATTAGAAATTTCTTTCATTGTTCCCGAATCGTAGGCTGATTGTTATTTATTCCAAATACAACACAATGACTTGAAATAATATGAGTGAAATGTAGTAAAATCGTTTTGAATTTCCTTTTTCTTTTAGATTTTTCAGTTTTCAGTCGACGACATTCGAACCAGATTTTCTGTGAAGGTAACGTCTCTTTTTTAACTCGACCGTTCCTGGATTTGGTTTGTGTGTTTTGTTACGCAGTTTTGGACAAACGCATTGACCGATTGTTTTGAAATTTAATACGAAGACACTTTGTACGAAGTTCAAATGATGTATGTGTAAGATTGGTTCCTATTCACTTCTGTTTCAAAATGGCAGCCTCTGATTTACAATGAGTGTACGCAGTTTTAACCAAAAGCAATAAACAATTGTTTTAAAATCTGGTACGAAGGTCAATACAAGTATAAAGCTCGAAAGACATGGTAAGATTTTTCCCACTTACTTCCGTTTCAAGATGGCGGGCTCTGATTCAACTTTGAGGTGTAGCTGCTCGTTATTTCCTTTAATACTGGCTGAATGGCAAACCTAACATAATTTGACCGCTTCATGGAGAAAGTAACTTTTTCGTAAATATATCGGTTATCGGGTAAATTGGCGGAAAAAGTTACGAGCGCTGTCGTGAAGCGCTCTGTGTATCAATTAATAATACACTACGAGGTCTTTAGGTGTTCTTTGGACTACTATTATACTTCTATCAAAGACAATAATTTGGTTAAATGCGATCAAAATCTTTAAACACGATTTTTTAAAAGAAAAATGTGAGGTTTTGTGTAATAGTGTAAAAAAAAAAAAATTGTAGAGTAAATATCTTTGCCTTTCCTAGCTTCAAATACTTTATATTTGTTGACACGTTTCGGAATACTTTTGGAGAACAGTAAAAAGTTTTTTTTGAAAATGGAATATTCCGAAACGAGTCAACAAATATAAAGTGTTTGATGCTATGAAAGGCAGAGTTACATATTCTATAAAATTACAATATTCCTAAGGAAAAACTTGATTACATTAAGAACTGAAATAAACCTTCGTTAAAAGGTTAACATTATTTCCTCCACTATTCACTTACGAACAGCATCCGAAACAGCGTTGTACGAAGTATGTTTCAACGACCGCACAGCATACGGCTGTGACCACTGAATATATAGCTCTTATGAGAGCTCGCTACTAGTGGCATCTTGCGGCAGAGTGTTGAACTACACTAACTACAGTTAAATAGGCATTGTTTATTTTCTCAAACGCTGCCACTTTCTGGCCTTGCAGCGTTCCTAGCGGCCACTAGTTCAATTACTTGGACTTTAGGCACTAATATCGAGCTCGCTTTTTATAATGGCGATTGTACGCTATGCGCAATCTTCCTCGTAGGTTAAGAATAGCGTACTAATCCAGTTCCGTTAATCTTAAAATTTCACCACACAAGTATTACACATCATCATACAAATCACTTTTCTACATTCAATTCGAAACCAAATATATACTACAAAAAAACCAAATAGAATTAATACACGATCACAGTGAGAAAATAAAAAAAAAAAAACTTCCTCAACAATGTTCTCACGTGAAAACCTACTTGTCAAAACACTTCAACCTTCTAATTCGACCAAACAGGATCCACCTGATAAAAGCATACATAATTTACAGCAATCACTTTTTGGCAACAGTGCATCCAATCGTTAATGACGTGCGTCCGAAATGCCATGAATTCGGGCGATCCGTTCCGCTTTCATCGTTGGCCCGAGCCTCGGCGAAAGGTCACCGGCGAGACGAGGGCTACGCTCGGACCTGGCCGATGACGTCCGACGGTCCGTTGTGTAACCACGGCGGAAGTCGACGTAAACGCGGTAAACAAATGCACGTTACATTCAAACTGCGGATATTAGTAATGACAGAATGTACAGAGAACTCGTAATTCAAATCGTATAGACGTAAATTATTTGTTTATCTCTTGAAGAATTTAACAGCTTGTAGAAGAAGGAAGGTGGATTCGATCAATTATAAAATAGCGTCTGTCGTTTGAAAGTGGAAAAAAGTAAAAGTAAGTGCAGAAATTGAGCACACACAGAGATAGAATTGGGCATAATAGCATTACAGAAGAGTATAAAAGAAGGGTCACACTTTATGGCTGAGAGAAGTAGAGTGAAGATGGACTGCTATGAAAGGTAGTGAATCAATAAATCCATAAAGATTGTGCACAGAACGATCTTTATAAAATAAGATCTTTATAAATAAGATCACATTAATAAAATAAAGACTGTACACCAGACGTATTTTGAATTGCACTGAACGGAAAATTTATTTCATTTCAAATAAATACTGAAATATAATAGGTCGAAGCAGATTTTGAAAAAATAGCCTTACAAATATTTCTCACTTTTTGTACAACGCTGTCAAACCACGTTTAAAAAAAATACCCAAAAGTTTTGTCTGGGTACTTAATTCTTATCTTGATCTAGCTAAATTTAAAGGATAACTTTAAACTCAATTTGGACAAAATACGACTTGTTAATTTTTAAGGTTTTTTTACAAGAAAAGGTTAATTTAAACCAAAAGCAAGGTTAAGGTTAAGCATAAATGCTAAACAAAAACAAAAAATAGTCAAGAGATGAGCAAAATATTTCACAAATTTATCGATTTTGGTAATTTCGTTTAATGTTCAGCTGTATATACGGACATGCATCCATGTAAAAATTACTTTTTTTTAATCGGAGATCTGGAAATTGGAATATCAACTACTTAAAAGATGGTTTTCTATAATAGAAGCCGGTAACAGAAGGCTTAAATTATTCTAAAAAAGGGAGCTCAGTGGTCGAAATGGCTAAATCTACTGTCACTCAACTGCGCATCTAAAAGGTTCTTAGTTCGAGCCGCAGTTGCTCCTGAACATTAAAAATGATCCCTCGTCCTCAGTAGTCTAACTGACAAAAATATTATAAAAAAGAAAATCAGTAACGTATTAATTATTATCATGAACAAATTGTTTAACAACAAAGTCAGTTATTGCTACACGATAAGCCAACAGCTTATGTGCTAAAGAAACGATTAATCGATTGCTGTATTTCCTAATTGGCAGACGCAAAGTTTGGCATGAGTTTAGAGTTGGCGCTCGTGTGGGTGGTTCCAACAGTGAATTAGCTAACTCGATGCTGGCGTTCAACATTCAACCTTTCGGTGATTTCGAAACTCTCGGCCGCAAAGTGTAGATTGGATAATTTTAAAGTACAGAAACGTTAAATAAACAGGAAACTTGTTTATTGGCCATTCGCCAGCTATCGCCAACTGAACTGACTGAACACAAATTGTCTTCGGTGCACCTTCTTGTCAAAAATTTGTTTAATCTTACAATTTGCAAATGACAGATTAAATACGTACGCATAAAACAGGAAACTAACTTCTAAATCTTTTTATCGATATTCGTACACTAAAATTGTACACTTATAATTTTAGAAATGAAAATATTCCCATAAAACCTTTTGGATATAAGAAAAGGATAATTACATTTGAGCTTAACGAATTTAATATTATTCACAGAAACTGATGTGCAATGTACTGAAAAACTGACATAAATTTCTAAACAACATTTTTCAAAGTTCTGCTAGATAATATATGGCCTGTAACATATGAACATTAGAAGAAGATCCTGCAAACACCATAGAACAGCTGACTTATTCACACAAATAACGACCAAAATATCCAAATCAAAAAGCTTATTTTAGACATTTTTCTTACCTTTAGTGAATTTCCATTGGAAAATGAGCTATTGGAGCAACGACCAAAATAAACCTATACATGGAGCCATTAATTGTGTACCAATCCTGACATCGAAACATCTTAAGGGTTGTTTAAAAATTATGCAATCGCTCTAGTTCTTTGGAAAATTAGCAACGATTAAGATAAACACAGACATGAAGTCATTAATTATGTACCGATCCTGACATCGAAACATCTTAAGAATTGTTTTAAAAAATCACTCAATCGCTCTAGTTCTTTGGAAAACGAGCTATTAAAACAACGATCAATAGCCTAGAGCCATTAATTGTGTTCCGATCCTGACATTTAAACATCTTTAAGGGTTGTTTAAAAAAACCACTCAATCGCTCTAGTTCTTTGGAAACGAGCTATTAAAACAACGATCAATAGCCTAGAGTCATTAATTGTGTTCCGATCCTGACATTTAAACATCTTTAAGGGTTGTTTAAAAAAACCACTCAATCGCTCTAGTTCTTTGGAAAACGAGCTATTGAAACAACGATCAAGGTAAACCCAGACATAGATCCATTAATTGTCTACCGTTACTAACATCTAAACATCTTAAGAATTGTTTAAAAAAATCATTATATCGCTCTAGTTCTTTGTAAAACGAGCTATTGAAGCAACGATCACGGTAAACCCAGACAGCCTAGAGTCATTAATTGTGTACCGATCCTGACCTTTAAACATCTTTAAGCGTTGTTTAAAAAATTACGCAATAGTTTTAGTTCTTTGGAAAATGAGCTACTGAAGCAACGATCAAGATAAAACACAGACATAGAGCCATTAATTGTGTACCGATCCTGACATCTAAATCACCTTAAGGGTTGTTTAAAAAACACACAATCGCTATAGCTCTACCAATGTACAATGGAATTTGAAATATTAATTTATATAGATGGGTGAGAACAATGTTGAGATGAGATTAGGTTATGTTATTGTTATTGTTATGTTATGTTAGGTTATATAGATAGGTATAACGCTAAGAACGATGGGAGACCGAGAATTATAAAAAAATGCCTCAAAGATATAAACTTTACCGCGGCCAGCTTATATTTTTTAAATGTTGTATTGTAAAATACGTAGGGCCTATAGGCTATACGGAAGAGTTAACTTACGTAATGAAAGAAAATGTCAGTTTTTGTAGCGATGCAGTTGCGTGCTGTGATTATGTTTTTGTGCGCAAGTCCTGCGCCAACAAACAGGGTTGGCTTACGATTTGCTTGACCTATTCAAGTTGGCTTCTCTCTAATATGACCTTGAAATATTTGCTACTTTAGTCAACGAGATAATGATTAATAATACGTTAATCGAATTGTACTTTGATACGTCAGTCAGCAATTTAATAAACATAATAATTTAAAACATACAACTTCTTAACCGTTTAATCTCGAGTTAAACACTGAAAGCAATAAAACTTTGTGACATCACTACTTAATAATAGAAACTAAAACCTCTACTGGCTGGCCAGCGCAGGATGATTCACGGAGAGAGAAAATAAAACTGATAATTGTCTCACTACAGGCGACTTATTATAATTTCGCATTTTGAGCATGTCTAGCCAGAAGTACAAGATAATGACGTCAGACTCTAAGTATTCATGACATCATCCAGATAATGATGCTCTTCAACTCTCGAGTTAGCCTCTAGCGACCTACTAATTGCCCGTGCAAGAGCGCCCCCTACTTCCAACCGCCCTAATTAACAGAGTAGGCGAGGCTTGGGTTTTAAAATATAAAATAAATTATTAAAAAAAAGAAAAACACCGACTCAGACGAGTGTCGTAGTTGCGCTAAATGAGATGCCGGCAATTAGGCTAGGTTTGTTATTTTTTTAAAAGAGAAAACGTTTACACAGTACTTCCGTCGAGAGTTGGCGCAGTCTGACGGCGTAAACATTTCAAAGTACGTCTCTTCAATTTCCACATTTTTTAAAATGTCTTTTTCAGTAATTACCCTGCGCTTTACGACTGCGGCAGCGTTCCGCTCCGCCACGTCCTTCCACTCCACTCTGCCGTCAAGTGTAGACGTACGCGTGGTAAGTACTCCTCGAAAACGACAGAAATTTTTTGTAATACATTAAAAACAGACGTAAAGAATTTAATAACAGCTGAGAAAAATGAATCTGACGACTGCACTTTTAAAAATATTTAATCCTTTCTTAAATGTTGACGGGATTTTGTTTTTAAGATTACAAACTGATTTGGATGGGCTACCGTGGACAGGCTATCCTATAAATATGTAGATCAGACTCTCTGGTTGGTGATTCTATAATTCCGTTCAACAAACCTTTTAAAACCTAGCCTGAATCCCATACCTAGCATTCTGATACCTCCGAAGGTCGTATGCAAGAGAAGACAAGGAATGTTTTCCAGAAAAGGGAAGGCCACCGTAACTGCCTACAATGCTAAACCGATTTTAACAAGCGAGGGCATATATTGTTCGTTAAGATGACAGTTACCTTTGTATTGACATTACGGAAAATAATGTCTACCAGGTAAACGTACGTAATTACTAAAGCTATTTTTGACAAAGCGTTTACTATTTTGTTATAACTATATTCATTCTTTCGTAAGTCAATAAAAACAGTTACAAAATGTTAACATTATGTCCCACACAGATGATTTTGTAAATGGTAACATTATATTCCACACAGATGATTTTGTAAACGATAACATTATATTCCACACAGATGATTTTGTAAATGATAACATTATATTCCACACAGATGATTTTGTAAATGATAACATTATATTCCACACAGACGATTTTTTAATGATAACATTATATTCCACACAGATGATTTTGTAAATGATAACATTATATTCCACACAGATGATTTTGTAAATGGTAACATTATATTCCACACAGATGTTTTTGTAAATGGTAACATTATATTCCACACAGATGATTTTGTAAATGGTAACATTATATTCTACACAGATGATTTTGTAAATGATAACATTATATTCCACACAGATGATTTTGTAAATTATAACATTATGATCCACACAAATGATTCTGTAAATGGTAACATTACGTTCCACACATAGATGTTTTTGTAAATGGTAACATTGCGTCCCACACGGATGTTTTTGTAAATGTTAACATTATATCCCAGACAGATGTTTTTATAAATGGTAACATTATGTCCCATCAGACAGATGTTTTTGTAAATGCTAACATTATGTCCCAGACAGATGTTTTTGTAAATGGTAACATTACGTCCCACACAGATGATTTTGTAAATGATAACATATATTCCACGCAGATGATTTTGTAAATGGTAACATTATATTCCACACAGATGTTTTTGTAAATGGTAACATTATATTCTATACAGATTAAATGTCCCATCAGACAGATGTTTTTATAAATGGTAACATTATGTCCCATCAGACAGATGTTTTTATAAATGGTAACATTATGTCCCATCAGACAGATGTTTTTATAAATGGTAACATTATGTCCCATCAGACAGATGTTTTTTTAAATGCTAACATTATGTTCCAGACAGATGTTTTTGTAAATGATAACATTATGTCCCACACAGATGTTTTTGTAAATGCTAACACTATGTCCCAAACAGGTGCTTTTGTAAATGGTAATATCTAGTTTCGACATCCCTGTCCTATTTTGCTAAAAACAAGGAATAATCGCAGCACGCAACTGTCTCGCTGACGTGACGTATACACGTATAAACGAAAACATTAGACAGAAACTTTTACAGCGAAATCTTGGTAGCCATTTTTAATTGTACCAAAACCAAATTGACAATTTTAAATGCTTACTTATGTAGGTGGAGTCGAATTTTCAAAAATGCAATTTTTTGAGTTAAGTCTGAATCAGATCTGACAAACATTGCGAACACTACAGCGCTAACACACGCACAGACACGCGCGCGCGCCATATGTTTAAGGACTCAAAACGCATTTTACTGGATATTCCAAGCAAATTTCATGGTACCGAGTGAAGGTCTTACAGTGATGGCCGTTGCAACTCTAGTAAGGTGATAGGCTCTGATTACAAAAATAAATACTGAACCACTAAACAAGCTCAAAAGTAAACATTTACCAGTAACTCAGTTTAATATTCTGCAATTAGCAGCTGATTATCGTATTAGCACACTACCAAGTATAGCTTCAAGTGCCTCTCCAACACATGCTACACTATATTGACTTCAGAAGAAGAAGAATAACGAAAATAAATGCATACACAACTGTATAGTTGACGCAAAGGACACGAATTTCCAAAACGTAACAACGCGTCACATTAAATAATCGGATATTTCTATACACGTAGGTCTAAATCGATTTGGCAATAACATATGTTCGTAACCCATCGAAACCTGTTCATTTTTTTCAAAATGGCGGCCGTAAAAATTTAAGAAATTATACTTTACTGACGTAATCAGTGTTAAAATCCGTATAAAGAGTAACATTAAAACTGTTATTAAAAATGAACCAAACGCATATCGAATCACGGATATTTTTTAACGGACGAACGAATTTCGCTCGGTAAGAATCTAATTAAAAATCAATTTAGATTTGTAACATGACGGTGATTTGGGTTCATTTTCGTTTTTCAACGTAGGCTTTACTGAGATTCGAAATGAAATAATATACAGAGATGTACACAGATTAATATACAAATTTTACTCTGATTAATACAAATTTATACGCTGATTAATATAGATTTGTACGTTGATTAATATAGATTTGTACGTTGACTAAAATATACAGATTTTACGTTGATTAATGTACAGATTTTGCGTTGATTAATATACAGATGTTTACTTTGATCAATATACAGATTTTACGCTGATTAATATAGATTTATACACTGATTAATATACAGATTTAATAGATTATAGATATTACAGATTTAATATATAGATCTACGTTGATTAATATAGATTTTAGGCTGATTAATATAGATTTATACAATGATTAATATACAGATTTTACGCTGATTAATATACAGATTTTTACGTTGATTAATATACAGAATTTAGGCTGATTAAAATAGATTTGTACGCTTATTAATATACAGATTTTACGCTGTTTAATGCCCAGATTTTTATTTTTATTAATATACAGATTTTAGGCTGATTAATATAGATTTGTACGCTGATTAATATGTAGAGGTCCAGGGTGTGAGAGTTCCGGGATTTATTCAGCACTATTGTATTAATTATTTAATATAATTAAATATAATGAATGACACTGCTTTATTAACAGGTCATACAAGTATCAAATACAAGTCTATTTTAAAATAAGTTGTTATTGACAAGAAATAGGAGGCCTACATAGTTTTACAACAATTTTACTTAAGAAGATATGTACAGTAATCTAAAAATACAAGTACTGAAATAGATTAGTGTTAGTAATTAAATACCAGCCAATGAAAAAACTGTCCTAAACTCTTTTCCTTTTCGTTCATGTACCAACAAAGAAGTTACGTTGTTGGTTGCCACATAACTCACAGCACGAAATAGTTCGTCGTACGAGGCCACTAGTAATTTAAATATTAATTACTGACATTATTTTTATACAATATTTGTATTTTCACTGTGTTCAAAAATAACTCCTACCTATAACCTATAAAAGCTAGCTAGCAAGACGCGATTGTATTTTCCTCCATACAAAAATGGCAAGACGGGACTAAAAAAGTTTCCACTTCAGAAATTAAAGAGGAAAAGTGTTACAAAACTATACTACTTACTATTTTGTACGATTTTCTGCATAAAAAGTATAATAACATTCATACCTTTTGTTAAGGAACAATCTAACCTCAACGTACCTGTAACATAACACAATTTTACTATTAAAACTACAGTACTACAATTTTAACCAATAAAATGTAACATGTAATGCAGTAAACATCATATCCGTCGTGAGCAATTTGTTTGTATGTAAATATTAGCTGCCTGTATAAACAGCTGATACACGCAAACAAACGCTATAGTTTTAATTATAGTAACCAAAAAGTTATGTTTGTATATACACACGCGCAAACGAAAATGTAAATATTTAACTTCTTCATATGACCTTGTCTACGGTGCTGTAATAAATTATCTGATACCAACACAACAGTACTATCGCAAAGAAAGAATAAACAGAAGGTGACGTCAGACTACGGGATTTTTAAACCCACTAGTGCACTCTGTACACTGTACACTGTACACACATCATTATCTTTGGTAAAAATATTTCTTTCAATGGTTATTCAAACTTAAATGGTTTTTGACCTTATTTACCTACGTTCCTGAACAGCCTGTGGGTCTTACGCGCTATGTCCCCCACATTTTATATTTTCCCATGAACTTAAGTGAATTTAAAGTAGCTGCAAAAACAGTTTAATAATCAAGAAATGTTCAGGAAAAGTCGATCGAGGTCGGTAATGAATACCGCAGATTCCGAACGGTAGACCTAAACACCTAAACTTAACAATTGTTAGTAAATTTCAATTAGAGAACGACCGTCACTGTAAAAACCCAGACCTAGGACACTGAAATTATCACTTATACCTGTGATAATTTTGAGAGGTCATTACATAAATACAATCAAAATCGTCGTTAAAATTCTACATTTTAAATTTTCAAATTGAAAATGAAACTGACCTGTCAATTTAGTATGTAAACTGTATTGACACAACCTACTAAGTTATGTAAACTTGAATGCCACAGCGGCAGTGATTCTTTTTCGTGTTTTTATTGTAAAATACGAAAAAGTCAGAACAAATTAACAACAGTAATATCTACAAAAGTTAGATAAATTGTAATACATGAAAGTTTATAAGAAAGGCAAACAAAAAATTATATTTATTTGCATAAGTATTTTATAACGAAAACTAAAACGCAATACTAAATACGTGGATCTAATCGCCAGGAACGATGGGAGACCTAAGAAGTCATTCTCACAGTAAGTCTTCAAAAAAAAGTTCCTGATACACTTACAGGGACAGTAGGGATAGAGGGCAACTCAGAAAAACCATGGGACTCATAAATGCGCATTGTGACTTGTGGGTGCATCTATACAGGGTGTAGGAGCTACGAGAGACAACTGCAGGTCACACAATCTACGACTGTAAGGCTCTTGAAACATAAAGTCGTACAAAAGATCAGGTACGAAACTGTCTCGCTTTGTAGTCTATATCATCCAATAAACGTACTAGAAGTATAACCACCATTACAAAAAGCGTGTTCGATATTAACGGCGTCCAAGTAATTGGACTATCTCCCACTAAGAACGCTGCAAGGAGAGAAGAAAATATACAGTACTATTATTTATTTAATTGTAATTAAACACTCTGCCGCAAGATGCCACCAGCAGCGAGCTCTTACATATCTCTCATAAGCGTTATCATTCTAGTACGTTTATATTCAATGGCTATATCTTGCGGGAGCATGACGTGTGGCAAGGACGTCTTAAACTGCTACAATTTGTGGTCCGGGGCATACTGTACGTGATATCCAGTAAAGATAATGAAGAAGAAGCTCGAAGAAATGTTTCGTACCAAGTAACCAGATACCATTGAATATCACACGAATCACGTGTTAGGTACTTCACTAAGGGCTTCAATTTAACTTCAACTAACTTTGTATTTGAACGGTTAAACGCTTACTGTCACAACTTTCTGTGTTAGGACAGAGCAAGAGTGCATAATTAATTATGAACTGTGCTTAGTTGTAGTAGTTTTTTTTTTGTTAATGTAGCACTGCCAATCCTACTGCGAAAAGTACTCACGATGCCTTCACACCACCGCAAGCATCTAACTTTTTGTTTCGATGTCCTTTACAGTAAAAATTAATCTTATAAAAATGAACATTCTGACTAGTTCATAGTTTATCGCGCTGTCTTCCGAGTCAGAAACTTTTCAACACGCAATTATTATAAAACTATAAAGTAGTTTTTTTGTGTGTGTTTAACTTTGTGCACTATTGTGCACACTTGGGCTAATGCAGACGATGGGATGATTTATAGCGTATGAAAATGCCAAGCCCTGGCAGGGAATCGAACCCGGGTCCTCGGGATGAAAGCCCAGTACGCTATCAACTAGGCCACCGAGGCGGATATTTATGCCTAGTATATTAAAAAAGAGAAAATTGTTTAAGGCTTTTTTTTAAACTACAAGGAGAAGCGAAGCTATTGCTTCAGTCGTATGCTGCGTTATCGTTGAAACATATTTTTGTACTAACATTGAGTATAAACGTAGCAGAAAGATAACCCTTATGAGAGCTTTGTGAGCGCTCGCTGCAGGCGGCACCTTGCAGCAGCGTGTTCAACTATAGTTAAATAGATAATAGTACTGTATTTTCTCAAACGTCACCACATAGATAGTTCAATTACTTGGACTTTAGCCGCTAATATCGAGCACGCTTTTTATAATAGTGGCTATAATGAAAAGTTAATTTGAAGTTGAAATTAAACTGAAGCTCTTGGAAATACCTATTACGTGATTGGTGTGAGACTTAATTTTATTATGTTTTCTGGTAAGAATCACTTCTTTGAGTTTCTTTTCCATCGTTTCCCTGGATCGATGATGTTCAGTACATATGATCCGGACCACAAATTCTAGTCCTCCATTGAATTTAAGCGTACTAAAATGTTAACCATTATGATTAACATGTGTAAGCTGCTAGTGGCATCTTGCGGCAGAGTGTTCAACTTCAGTTAAATAGATAGTAGTATTGTTTGTTTTCTTCTGTCCTTGCAGCTTGCAGAGTTCGTAGCGGCAGATAGTTCAATTACTTGAACTTTAGCCGCTAATATCGAACGCGCTTTTTATACTGGTGGCTGTACTTCTAGTACGTTTTTATTCAGTAGTACTAGGTTGTTTCCGATTTTATTTATGTATAGTGGAGGAAACATTTATCGCATTCACAAAGGTTAACTGTTATCTTAAAACATCACACATCAGAACTTCGCAACCTTTAAGGAAAATTTGCGATTACTCACATTCAATGAATTTTTTTAAAAACAACGCCCGATTATGTGTATTCAGTGACGTTTTCCGGAAGTACGATGTCTGCATGGGCGGATCCAACCAGTTTAAAAGGGTCAGCGCGGAGGGCTGACCCAAGGATAAACCCGGTAACTCATAAAATATTATTATAATATCCAATAATTTCATATAGGCCTATGCATAGGCTATCTAGGTCTCCTTGAACTAGTTCTACGTTAGGGTAATAAATTTAATGTTTATGGTTAAAGCTAGAAAAAAACATTATTTATTGTAAGAATCCCTGTTACATGGAATACATAAAATTAAATATAGAAATTAATATAAATAAAAATGATAAAAAAATAAATAAATGAAAATACATTGTATAAACATTTTTTTGCTAAGTTCATGTTTTTTACTGACTTCAGATAAGGAAGTCTTTTTTTTCATCTTCGCGAATTCTTCAAAAATTTTGTTTGGATCGATTTTGTCTGCTATTTCTCTGTTCACACTCATATCTTTCGTGTCCTTGCATCCTGACTAAGAAATTTGTGCGCGTACTTATTCCTTCTTCCCCCCCATTCTCTTCAAAGATAAGTTAAACCTGTCCCGTTGTGCCTGTGCACGCAGGATTCAGAATTCAATTTTAATACAAAGAGTAAAATTATACCAACAGTTGGTATTTTTATTTTACTTAAAGAGGTAACTAAAAATTTATATTTCTTAAAGTTGTTTCCCATTCCAAAGGGAAGGGGGAGGCTGCAGCCCTTACAGCGTTTTGTGAGCCTGAGAAACAGTCTCTAAAACATAATCTACAAAAATTATTTTCCAGCGTGAACTACCAAAAAAATTTACAGAACCGGACAAAGGCTCTTAAGAACATATAAAGTTTGTTGAATCGCAATACTAGGCTACAATTGAAATCATCCAAGAAAAGCAAAAACATTCTATTTTCAGATTGAAGCGGAATTTTCCACAACTATTTTACTAGGAAAAAACAAAACCCTACAAAGTAACATCTAGAAAGATCAAAAGTAAACTAAGGTTATTGTTGGATGACCTTCACGAGTTAGCGATTCTCAGCCTAATGTCAATTAGTTTGGATTAACAATCTATCAGTCTGTTTGCTGTTGACCTTTTTACAAGTGATAAGATAAAAAAAGATGTTTACTAGAAGATCGTAATTAGAAAAGATCAATTCTGTCTGCATAGCAACAAGTGAACAAGTGATAAGATAACACTTTGAGACAGCTGGGCGTCATGTCAACCTCTCAGTTGCGCGAAAATGTTCCCTTTCAAATACCTGCAAGAGCTCAGTCTATCTTACGGCAAGAATAATTTATGTACGTCTTGTGATAAAGTGTCTTCACGAGATTCGTTAACAGTTGTTTGAAGTATTAAGATTACACGACTTACTGTTTATAGTACAAAACTTGAAGGACAATAATAAGTGTTAAAGAACTTAGTTTTACAAAAACAAATTACAATTGCTGTACAGTAAAGTTTCGTTTGACTTTTAGTTGAAAAGGATGTTTGTTTGTATTTATAACAGATAAAAATGTATTATTGTTTTACGCTAATTGTTACTGATTAGTTAACCCAACCCGTTATTATTTCATTGTTCATTTGCGGTCTGTGTTTATAGAAACACTACACCAACTCTCGTTCCCAAATTTAGTGTTCTTGATTTGTGTTTCAGAACAAGAATTGATCCATACTCTCGATACAACGTGTATTGTTTTCTAATATACACATATGATGGTAACAATAGTAATCGCGGAACGCAGCTGTCTCGCTGACGTGATAGAAGCGAATTTCCAAACGCATTTCTCTTTATTGTATTTTTAAAAATACGATAATGAACTTTGACCGTCGTCAAAAAATTTCTTAATTTCAAAGGGTTTTTAAAACTCAAAATGCTAATTTATACAATTTTTAACGTTGATTACGACTTCGTGAATCTGACTTTCAAACAAATGTAAGATAAAGAACTTAAGAATTTTTAAAGATTTGAAATGGCCGCGCCATTCGGACCATGCGAACATGAGCGTGTGCTCTCTCTCTCTCTCTCTCTCACACACACACACACACACACACACACACACACACACACACACACACACACACACACAATTATTCATAAAAAAGTTATCCACATGTCAGGATCGGTGCTCTTTTCCACGTGTCTTACAAATGTCTTACCACGTCCAATAGCTCATTTTCCCAGTGGAAATTCGCTCGTAACATTTATAGCCCATTAAAGCAACAATTTGAACACCAGAATAACCTAACCTGTTTTTACAGACTAAAAAATGTAATTAAGGCCACTAAAAAACAAATTAATTCAATCCGTATTATTGGGTTAAAAATAATTTTAAACGTAAAAAAACCACTAAACAGATTTTTTATAAATAAATAACTAAATCTTAACAACTCTTGTTTAGATTTTATCATTTCTGAGTCACGTTTATGTTTGACGAGCAACGGCTTCGTGATGGATGTTTGGTTGGCGTCTACGAAACGAAACGCAAGGTCATTCAAGGTTATTACTGGAAACAAGTTTGAGCATGCATCGAACAACACCGTACCCAACGGCGGCTTGCGTCACATTCGCACTCTCTACCCAACACTTACTGTGAACTCTATATGCCGAACAAAATATTGGAAATGTGTGATATTCGCGGTAAACAGTTGTTTCTTTGACGTGATAGAAGCGAATTTCCGGAAGTATTTTTCTTTCTTACCTTTTTGAAATTCTGATTTCACTA
Organism: Callitettix versicolor; assembly: GCA_022606455.1. Lineage (NCBI taxonomy): Eukaryota > Metazoa > Arthropoda > Insecta > Hemiptera > Cercopidae > Callitettix > Callitettix versicolor. Next base: position 37,141,889 of record CM040187.1, read on the forward strand.
TCATAATCAGTATTAAATCTACATTTATCTAATAGCTCTCTCTCTCTCTCTCTCTCTCTCTCTCTCTCTCTCTCAAGTGCGCGCGCGTATCTACGTACGTATGTATGTATGTATGTATATATATATATATATATCTTATATCGGAAATGGCTGTAAAGATTTGTTTTTGAAAAATTGTAAAGGTTTTTTTATACCAGGAATCTATTGCGCTAGATCTATTGGTCTCATATCTGCGAAAAATCGTTAATTTCGTGTTGTGTAAACAACGCCATTCAATAAGCTAATTACCACCATATTTACTGTATGCACTAATCCATGCGGTGGTACTTCGGAAGGACAGTGCAACGGTACAAGGTTCACTACGACTGAACTTTATAACAGTATTAAAGACAAGATTATTACCTATGAATTTCCAGGCCGAAAAGTTTAGGACATCCCAAGAATTACATTAAACTTTAGCAAAAGTAAACTTGGATATGTTATGCAAAGGCATCAAGTTCCCGTCAAAACAGCTTTTGCAATGTTATATAATCGTTGTTTACAAATGTATGTGTGTAGGCTATAATATTTTTGGAGACATTTAGTTTTTTTGCGCATCTCAAGAAAAATTTGGTAAAAACTTAGTAATAGAAATTACATTTTAAATGTGTATTGTTTTGCTCTCTTCAATGTGGCGGATGATGCATAGTAAATAGTCTATATTGAAAAATGTATTCATTAATTGTAATCCAAGAAATATAATGTAAACTGGCAGCGATAATGAAAGCGCCATTTTAATTATATTTATCGCGGTTTATATTAAAAAAAACCTTTTATTATGCATAAAGTGACTTCTTAGTGGTACAACTTTTACATATTATTAATTAATTATAATCTTATACATAAACATAGATTTAATTGCATACTTAGTGTTTTGTATTTTTTGTTTCTAATATCATCTATGATATGTACGACTTTGTTTACTTCATGAATAATAACTTGTAATAATAATGTTTATTTACATTTTAAATAATTAGTATACGCATCGCCTACCGAGCGAGGTTCGGTCACGCGGTACTTAGCATTGTAAGCTATCAAATTACATCGAAAAAAACGAAAATAATCCTTGACCAAAGTTTAAATCAAATCGGACCAAAAAGGAAATTACGGTTCGTGCGAAAATCAAGAAGTAAACCGACTGCGGTCAAGGTTTAGTTTAACTTTTAGTTTTTTCGATTTATTCTGCCGACCGTAAATTTCTTTCGTTGCTACACCGACTGCGCTCAAAATTAGGAAATTTAAGTCAGTTTTTGACCGAAAATGTTTCTGAATAAAAAAAGAAGATAAAAGCAAACCAGTTTTAGTAAATTTCACAAAAATCGGTAAATTAGTTTAGCACCAGCTACTGTCCGCTATAGATAAGATGAACCCTGAACCGGCTATCAATACTGCCACACATTTTAACTGTACAGGCACTAACGCTTCCCCACCTGTGACGATTTCATACTCACGTGAGCTTATCTTTAAGTTGCAATGTTTAATCAACAACCGAAGGTACTCTGTAATTTTCCTTTTATTTTTGAAGTCGTGTGCAAAATTTCATCAACATCGGAATATAAATGCAGCCTTGTATGAAGTACAAAAATACAAACACATGCTGAGTTTTTCATAGATAGATTGTGTAGATATTATGTAATAATGTATTCATAAATAAAAAGTTACAAATTGAAATAAAAAAACTTTTAATAACAATTATTTATTAACAGTATTGAGATTACACACACACAGTCCGACAGAAAGCAAAATAAAAACTAATTTTTGGACTCATGTGGGACCTAAAAACGGTTAGATCCATAAAAACTACAAGAACAACGTTTCACGATCCCCAAATTTTCTTTATAATTCTTTAATTACACTGACTTTCCCTGAGCATATTACAAATAGGAGAGTATAGGCTCATAAAACAACGCTAATTCAAACAAGTCTAATAATTCACTAATGTGCTTATCGATATACAGTATTACTATATTCCAGTTATGTAGTAACTGAATATATAAAGAAACATTAAAACTAATGCACCAATACCATGACGCAAATACACATACTGGGTTTACTATCGACATTAAAAAAACAATTCAAAATAAGTGCAATAAAAACAAATTTATAAATACTCTGATAAAATAGTGCAGCCAAGGACGGAATGTGAACAGTTTCATTACATCCTCTTATCGTAATGACTTACTCATTGGCAAGGCTTTGTAGCGATAGGCCTAAACTTCCGTGTTAACAGATGGAACTTCATCAACACTTAGGCCTACTTAACATCATGTGTTCCGAGAACTGAAATGACTGATAACAACTTATATAAGTACGGATAGGTTATTAAACGATTAGAAAAGCGTGACATTTCGCCCAGGGTATAATCGTTTTATTCATTTTGTAGCCGGTTCGGTTCTATTCTCTGAATCGGATAGTAGGCCTAGCCTACCATTGATGTCTTGTTACGTTTTTACTCAATAAATACTACATTTGTTGAAACATTATATCAAACAATGGACACATTCAGACTATAAAACATTAATGTACCTGGCCTACTATTGATTGGCTTGTTACGTTTTTACTCAATAAATACTACATTTGTTGAAACATTATATCAAACAATGGACACATTCAGACTATAAAACATTAATGTACCTAGCCTACCATTGATTGTCTTGTTACGTTTTTACTCAATAAATACTACATTTGTTGAAACATTATATCAAACAATGGACACATTCAGACTATAAAACATTAATGTACTTGGCCTACTATTGATTGGCTTGTTACGTTTTTACTCAATAAATACTACATTTGTTGAAACAATATATCAAACAATGGACACATTCAGACTATAAAACATTAATGTACCTGGCCTACTATTGATTGTCTTGTTACGTTTTTACTCAATAAATACTACATTTGTTGAAACAATATATCAAACAATGGACACATTCAGTCTATAAAACATTAATGTACTTGGCCTACTATTGATTGTCTTGTTACGTTTTTACTCAATAAATACTACATTTGTTGAAACATTATATCAAACAATGGACACATTCAGACTATAAAACATTAATGTACCTGGCCTACTATTGATTGGCTTGTTACGTTTTTACTCAATAAATACTACATTTGTTGAAACATTATATCAAACAATGGACACATTCAGACTATAAAACATTAATGTACCTGGCCTACTATTGATTGTCTTGTTACGTTTTTACTCAATAAATACTACATTTGTTGAAACAATATATCAAACAATGGACACATTCAGACTATAAAACATTAATGTACATGGCCTACTATTGATTGGCTTGTTACGTTTTTACTCAATAAATACTACATTTGTTGAAACATTATATCAAACAATGGACACATTCAGACTATAAAACATTAATGTACCTGGCCTACTATTGATTGGCTTGTTACGTTTTACTCAATAAATACTACATTTGTTGAAACATTATATCAAACAATGGACACATTCAGACTATAAAACATTAATGTACCTGGCCTACTATTGATTGTCTTGTTACGTTTTTACTCAATAAATACTACATTTGTTGAAACAATATATCAAACAATGGACACATTCAGACTATAAAACATTAATGTACATGGCCTACTATTGATTGGCTTGTTACGTTTTTACTCAATAAATACTACATTTGTTGAAACATTATATCAAACAATGGACACATTCAGACTATAAAACATTAATGTACCTGGCCTACTATTGATTGTCTTGTTACGTTTTACTCAATAAATACTACATTTGTTGAAACAATATATCAAACAATGGACACATTCAGACTATAAAACATTAATGTACATGGCCTACTATTGATTGGCTTGTTACGTTTTACTCAATAAATACTACATTTGTTGAAACATTATATCAAACAATGGACACATTCAGACTATAAAACATTAATGTACCTGGCCTACTATTGATTGTCTTGTTACGTTTTTACTCAATAAATACTACATTTGTTGAAACAATATATCAAACAATGGACACATTCAGACTATAAAACATTAATGTACTTGGCCTACTATTGATTGTCTTGTTACGTTTTTACTCAATAAATACTACATTTGTTGAAACATTATATCAAACAATGGACACATTCAGACTATAAAACATTAATGTACCTGGCCTACTATTGATTGGCTTGTTACGTTTTTACTCAATAAATACTACATTTGTTGAAACAATATATCAAACAATGGACACATTCAGACTATAAAACATTAATGTACTTGGCCTACTATTGATTGTCTTGTTACGTTTTACTCAATAAATACTACATTTGTTGAAACATTATATCAAACAATGGACACATTCAGACTATAAAACATTAATGTACCTGGCCTACTATTGATTGGCTTGTTACGTTTTTACTCAATAAATACTACATTTGTTGAAACATTATATCAAACAATGGACACATTCAGACTATAAAACATTAATGTACCTGGCCTACTATTGATTGGCATGTGCTTTGTCTATTCAATAAATACTACAATATGTTTGAAACAATATATCAAACAATGGACACATTCAGACTATAAAACATTAATGTACCTGGCCTACTATTGATTGGCTTGTGCTTTGTCTACTCAATAAATACTACAATATGTTTGAAACAATATATCAAACAATGGACACATTCAGACAATAAAACATTAATGTACCTGGCCTACTATTGATTGGCATGTGCTTTGTCTACTCAATAAATACTACAATATGTTTGAAACAATATTTCAAGCAATGGACACATTCAGACAATAAAACATTAATGTACCTGGCCTACTATTGATTGTCTTGTTACGTTTTTACTCAATAAATACTACAATATGTTTGAAACAATATATCAAACAATGGACACATTCAGACTATAAAACATTAATGTACCTGGTCTACTATTGATTGGCTTGTGATTTGTCTACTCAATAAATACTACAATATGTTTGAAACAATATATCAAACAATGGACACATTCAGATAATAAAACATTAATGTACCTGGCCTACTATTGATTGTCTTGTTACGTTTTTACTCAATAAACACTACAATATGTTGAACAATATACCAAAACAATGGGCACATTTAGACTATACAACACTACTATTGTGTATTGTATAAACCTGGCCTACTATTGATTGACTGTCTTGTGATTTTTCTACTCAATAAATACTACAATATGAAACAATGTACCAAAACAATGGAGACTATAAAACATTAGTGTACACGATTATAAAATATCGTCCGCTACAAACACTGCTATATGTAGCTTATATTCCTTTGATCTTTACCTATTCTGAACAGAGCACAACGTAGCATAGACTATATAGCAAAAACAGCTCTACATGTAAAATTTCTGTTCGTTTTGCTATTTTTTAGCTGTTATAAAAGTTTGTTATGTAGCAGGGTTTTACCAATGTAATCAGCGCTAAAAGTCAATATAAGTTGGCGGTGAACAGGGTACAATTTCATGATAATATGTGCAGATTTCAATGCTGATCATGACGGTGAAATCAGATTTCAAAAATTTTAAGATAAAAAAAAGTTTTAAATTCAGTTCCTTCACGAAAGCAAAACAGCTACGTTTATCAATTTTGTACACATTGCATTCGAAAACGTTCAAAATTATTTCCGGCAACTAAATGTGCCCTAAGGGTTTTTACTTTTTCACTGTACGAAAACATTTGGATTTCATAAAGGAAAAAGCGTATCTTAAGAATTTCATAACAGAGTCCAAATATATGGATTGTTAGTGGATATGTTTCTGCCCGTCACGAATTGTCGTTTTTGATTAAATCTGGCATAACTCGGGACACTTACATTTAAAAAATCTAAATGTGTCATAATCAACTAACAATTTGGATCACATTTTGCTCAAATAAAACCCACGATAAACCGGTTTCGGTAGCAATCGAGAAAAAATATCTTGTCTAATTTCTCGTTAGTTTGTTCAAATTTTGAACATTTATGAATATATTTGTCGAGAAAACTAAACTAAACCTTGATCGCCATAGAGTTTTACCTTCTTCGATTTACTCATGAACAATAAATTTCTTTTATTTCAAATTTCGTTCATCAACTTCGTATTTAACCAAAATCTGATGAAACGATTTTGAGAAACTAAGCCAAGTTTCCGAGAGTTTTTTTTTTTAATCTGTGAATGTGAGAAAATTTGTGTTAATTATTTTGTACCATTTATTTTTAAACATTGAATTATTTGGTATCAGAATATTTCCTTTTCCTTGATTAAAATTTGACTTTGGATCCTGATAAGCTCCTAATAGTTGACAATCGACGAGAAATAAGGAAAATTCGTTTACTGTAAGAACTTTAGTGTTCCTCTGTACCCACTGTGGGCTAAATTTCAGATCAGTGAATCAGGCCCACATAATTTTAACAACAGCTGCATATATACAATGGTGATCCAAGCTTTACGCACTTAATTCTGTTTCAAAACTGTGTGACAACATACATTTTTAACACGAGAACATACATTTTAACATATATCATGTTTTAGGGCTGGTTGTGATGCTGGATTATGCGAGGAACATATTTATATCGATATATAACAGTATATTTTGCGCGTTGCGAGTCTCATATTATATTAATTGTAATAAAAATTACTGTTTCTGTCCGGATCGAACCGGGAACCTTGTGCCGGGATACCCACTACACTACGAAAACTCCAAAGACGTTTGACCGATTTAAGTATATGAAATCAATCGTTAATTTAATTTTAGTAGTTACATTAATTCGTAAAGATCAGCTGATTTCACTGATCAGCTGATAACAATAATACATTTTAGGTTATGTTGTTAGAAACTAGCTATGTTAATTTGTCATTTATATTAATTCGTAACGATCAGCTGATTTCATTGAACAGCTGATAGGCTACAATAAGTTTCAGGTTACGTTGTTAAAAACTAGCTATGTTAATTTGTCGTTTATATTAATTCGTAACGATCAGCTGATTTTATTGAACAGCTGATAGGCTACAATAATTTTCAGGTTATGTTGTTAAAAACTAGCTATGTTAATTTGCCGTTTATATTAATTCGTAACGATCAGCTGATTTCATTAAACAGCTGATAGGCTACAAAAAGTTTCAGGTTCTGTTGTTAAAAACTAGCTATGTTAATTTGCCGTTTATATTAATTCGTAACGATCAGCTGATTTCATTGAACAGCTGATAGGCTAAAATAAGTTTCTGTCGTGTTTTCGAACAAATTATCGTAATTAAAATAAAAAAGGAAGAGAAAACATGATACAGGATTTTTATTTTTGGTTCAATGACAGAAATTTTTCGAACTGATCACCTCTATACGAACTCAGAGAACATAATTTACCCAGAAGCTGTAAATAACCTAGCACGGCAACTACTTACTCCAGACCTACTTACGCCAGAACTAAATCAAGTCCAGATGAAAGGTTAGGTCAGACCGGACTCCACTGCAACCTAACCTAGACCGATAGATTCAGCCTTGAACCTTTCACCTTCTGGTAGCCGCACAGAAACATCTGTCAGGCCGATACATTCACTTCCGTGCCGATCAAATGCTTCAATTAATGTATCCTTTTTAATAACAGCTGTGCCCGTTATTCGCGCGGTCATTACAAATTCAGCTCATGTTAATCGGTAAATGGTCACAAAGAAAAACAGTGGAAAATAAAATGCAACGCCTTGTTGGGAGAACTAGTAGTGCGAGTTGTACAGTACAGTACGTGGAAACAAGAGGAAGGAATTCGCGTTATGGTTGTAGCGGCAGTGGCGCGATACGGTAAAGCAAAGGATCACTACAGTCCATTCCATATTAGTTGGTAGTGCGTCATATTAAATTGAACGCGAGCTATTCTAATTATTTTTTTAACCTGTATTCTACATTCAAAGGGAATGCCATTACCAGTATTTCAAAGAACAGTAGACCTGGCAATACATTCTTAATTAATATACAGAGCGCTCCACGACATTGGCTCGTAACTTTTTCCGCCAATTTAACCGGTGACCGTAATATTTAGAGGAAATGTTACTGAACCAGCTTTATTGGAAATTTTATGCGATTTCTCCAAGAAGCTGTCAAAATTTTCGTAGGTTTTGCCGTTCAGCCAATATTACAGGAAATAACCAGCAATTACACTCTCGACGTTAAATCAGACCCTCCATCTTTAAACGAAAGTAAATGGGGGAAACACCTTACACATACGTTGGCCTTTATACAAAGTACCTTCGTTCTAGATTTTAAAACAATCGGCCAGAGCGTTTGGCCAAAACTGCGTACACTTGTCATCTTTAAATCAGAGGCCGTCATCTTGAAACGGAAGTAAATGGGGGAAACACCTTACACATACGTTGGCCTTTATACAAAGTACCTTCGTTCTAGATTTTAAAACAATCGGCCAGAGCGTTTGGCCAAAACTGCGTACACTTGTCATCTTTAAATCAGAGGCCGTCATCTTGAAACGGAAGTAAATATGAGGAAAATGTTTAACAATCATCATTTAGGCTTTGTACAAGATATAATCGCGCCAAATTTCAAAACACTCGGTTAATTCGTATGGCTAAAACTGCTTACACCCGTTATTGTAAATTCCATCTTCAAACGGAATTGAATGGGGAAAACTCAGGCATATGTCGTTCGGACTTTGTACAAAGTGTCTCTATGCCAAATTAAAATTTTTCCGTTCAACCAGTATTAGAGGAAATAACCGGCACTACACTCTAAACGTTGAATCGGATCCCGCCATCTTGAAACATAAACGAGTGGGATAAAATCGTACACGCAACTTTCGGGCTTTGTACAGGTAGGGCCTTCCTCCGTACCAAATTTCAAAACAATCGGCCAATTCGTTTGATTAAAATTGAGAACACTTTTCGCACCAATCTCGAAATGGAAATAAATGGAAATAGATGTTATAAAAAAGTAATTTGGGCTTTATATAAGATACCCTCGTACCAAACTTCATAATAATCAGTTAATACGTATGGCCAAAATTCCGTGCACTCGTTATCGTTAAATCAGAGGCGGCCATCTTGAAACCGAAGTACACACACACACACACACACACACACACACACTCAAAGTTACCTTTAAAACCGTCAATGTGTTTGCCTAAAACTGCGTATACTCTTTATTGTAAATGAGATGCCGCCATCTTGAAAGCAAAAGGGAATGGGAAAACATCTTTCACATACATCGTTCAGGCTTTATTCAAGGTACTTGCGCACCAAATTTCAAATCAATCGGTCAATGCTTTTAATTTTTCATAATTAAAGACCAAAATACTCACCCTACTTTCAGATTTATAAACCTTGTAAGAAGTAAATTTTGAAAATAAACCGACAACAATACTTGTTGAAAGCTAAATAATATAATACCCTTTTTCATAATACGTACTAATAACTAATAAGCAGTGGTTTTTGCTGTTCCCACTGTTTGCCAATTCACAAAACGTAACAAAGAATACCTAAATACACTCATGACGCCATCTAGCGTATTGTGGACAGACTAAACACTTTATTTGCCAAAATAAACATGGCCTAAGTAACTACATTTCTACTGTCAACAAACTCAAAGTATCACTCAAACCCTCCTTGGCTTTGACGTAATTACGGCTTTCGACGTCAAACAATTGGAAGAAGAAAATCTACATATGAAAGCTAAATACCAATGACTCGCTCATTCGGCACGAAATCTGCGAAAAAGTAAACAATTTTGGTACGTTCCGCTTAGGCTTTAATGTTTGTGCCAACATTAACTTCAGTTACTATAAATTGTCCTGCAATTTTTACTAGTCTTGTAGTAATGGAAACATTCGGATGGATACATGTGCGCATGCGCAGTAACTTGCATCCGATGAACCAAAGCTATTTACATGATTCTAGCTAGATATTTAAGGTTTGCATTCTTTGTCGTCTATTCCTCGGTTTTCAATGTTTTTATTTTTGTTACTATTTTTTTTTTTTTTTAATCGGACATACGCCATCATTTGTGTAAGCCTATATAGAAACTTTAAAACAAAACCATAAGCTTAGGTGCATATTTGTTAAAATAACTAGGATTTAAGCTTTTACATTTAAAGGCCTACACCAGATACCCCAGTAGTTCAAAGAACAGCAGACCAGCAGACCTCGCAGTATATTCTTTATTAATTACACAGAGCGCTCCACGACGCGCTCGTAACGTTTCCGCCAATTTAACCGGTGACGTAATATTTACGGAAAATGTTACTGGACCAGCTTTATTGGACATCGTATGCTCTTTCTCCACGAAGCTGTCAAAATCATGATAGGTTTTGCCGTTCAGCCAGTATTACAGGAAATAACCAGCACCTACTCACTTGAAACAAAAGTGAATGGGGAAAAATCATACTCATAAGACATTCGGGCTTTATAAACAGTAACTCCGTTTCAAATTTTAAAACAGTCGGGTCAATGCCTTTGGCAAAAACAAACAAACTCACAAACCAAATGCCGAACGATCGAGTTGAAACAGACCTCGCTTCGCTCGGCCAAAAATAACTGATTAAAAAAATAACAACCGCTGCACGCAGCTTTCTCGCTGACATGATGGTAGCAAATTTACAACACTAACAGTTTTTGCTCCACATTATTTTGAAAATGATTTCAACATCATAATCAGTAATAAAACCTGCATACTGACGTAATTACAGCTTCGCGACTTCCAACAAATGAAAGAAAAAAATATGCATTTGAAATTTTTTTAAATACATTGAAAATACGAAAAAGAGCACTGGTCGGATTAATTTTCCCATTTCAAACGGAATTTGAAAATTAAAAATTAAAATTTAAGCTGATTTTTATGCCAATTATGATGTTGAAATCAAATTTTCAAACAAAAAAGTGTAAAATGTAAGATTTGAAACTGCAGTTATCCCGAAACTGTTTATCGGATTTTGCTGAATAACGAACTAATCCAAGCTATTACCAAAATCGAGCTTTGTACCAAGTTTTGAACCGAATTGAACCAAAGTAGTTAACGTAAGACTGCAAACACACACGTATAAAAAGTACACAATGGGCAAAATATATTTAACTGTAAATGCTCTAAACAATTTTGTGCCAGATGGGTTACGTATGTACCCTAATTATAATTTAAATATTTATTTTTGAACTTACTTATATACGTAATTTAAAGACAAATAAATACTAAATGTAAAAAAGTTAGGGTCAGTAACGGGATTAGAACTCACGTCTCTTACTTTAAAAAAAAACAATCATCATACCACTGAGCTATGAATGAATTTTAAATAAGTTGCTCACTTATATAGCCTAAATTCACTTCATATACTTCCTAATTGATTGGCTCATAGCGTGACGGTTTTTTTTATGAGAAAAGGAGGCTGAAATTCGTCAATTCGGCTGATCTGAAGCAAGAAGGCCTACACTTGAGTGGGTTGATATGAAAGGCTGATGATTGGCCGCCTCGATGGCCTAGTGGATAGCGTACTAGGCTTTCACCCCGAGGACCCGGGTTCGATTCCCGGCGAGGGCTTGGCATTTTCATACGCTATAAATCATCCCATCGTCTGCATTAACCCAAGCGTGCACAATAGTCGGACGTTAAACACAAAACAAAAAACGAAAGGTTGACGGTCCGACAGTCAATTTCTATTATATTTTATAGAGCGTCCTATTTATTGTGAGTGTTTTTTCTTCCAAAAATGTCACGCGAAGAAGAAAACAATAGTCTGAATCATCTCGGAAGACTTCAGATCTTCAAAAGTTGCCCCAGTAGCTACAGTGAGGCCGTCAGTCGTTCCTAAAAGATCGCATTTACCCATCACCGAACTTTTGTTTCTCAATAAACGGTGCAACCAATGACAAGTTTTAAATCAAAAAGAAATTTTCATTTCAAAAATATAAAAATATCTAAAAATGTGATCTAGTGGCCGCTCCAATAGCTCTTTTTCCCCAAGGGAATGAGAGTATAAACGGTGGGAAAACGTGGATAAATCCACAATAATTAAAAAATTAATTCTTGCAAAATGGTCATAGAATTTACCTAATTTGTTTATGAGAAAGTAATACGTTTTTGCTCTAACTACTATAGACAATTAGATCGTCAAAAATGTCCGCCATCTCGAAACGTTTTAAAGATTTGTCCACAAAAACAAGAAGAGATGAAGCAATTTACGTTACACGGGCTATTTTGTACAATAGTTACTCCAGAGGTCAATGTAACAGACAATACACAAGCGGATCGTATTTCATCGAGTCGTGAAAGCCGAAGTATACTGTTTACCTTGCACTTTGCGGCTCGCTGACACACAAGTGCAACAAGAAGCCTATCCTGCAGTGTGTGTCATCAACAGAGTTAGTCACTGAGCCACGACTCCGACAATTATTTAGTCTTTGTACTTCTAAAAATAGCCTCTTCCCGTTCTTCGTCTCATTCGCGCCAAATGCCAGCCTTAAATATCAATCAATTTAACATTTGTTCTGGGGTTTCATATTGCTTGGGAGAAATACAAGTACAAGCCTGTCAGTTACGTTCGAACAGTCCACGAGTCCACCGGAGACCGGTGGTTGGAGTTCGACAATCCCGCTGACCTGAAGAGAATCCAGGTAAGCCTGTACGTGAGCGGGTTCATACAAAAGGCTGGCGACCGGCTCAGTCAGCTTCCAATTTACTGTGAATGTTTTGTCACGCAAAATTGTGACTTGAAACATCTCTGCAGAGTTCAGGTCTTCGAAACTTTTCCCAGTAGCTGCAGGAACCTGAGTGAAGCCTGAGAACGCATTTCTAATCACCGTATTTTGTTCCTCAATTAATGGCTGCAACCAATGACAAAAGTTTGAAATTCGTATTTTCGCCCATTCTTAGGTAGCTGTAATAGTGTTTTGAAGTCACCTTAACTTACGCTTTTCTTCAAGAACTACTTTTTACACCGAGTTGCCCACTGTCTTGTTTGTCTGATCAGTGAATTGCGCGCGCATTTTCAGTACTGGGAAACACGATTATACTGTTATAAATCAGCCGGGCGGAATTCAGCTGATGGAATACCCTTTCCCAGGTTAAACAAGTCATGGATCTCCGGTAGACGTAACTGACGGACTTGCCGTTACATGTATGACCCTTTAACAATTACTAATAAACCAACGTCAATGACGATTGTAGCTGAAGGATGACAGGGTATGCGGTCTTTCTTAAAGGTGCAAGATCAACTGATGAGATTCAGACTAAACTTTGTCGCTTCCTTACATACTGTCTTCAGTTCCAGACCTACCTAGATTTGCCCTAGACCTACCTTCGCACAATATCCTGTTAATTCCCGAAAGTGCGAGAAGGTACAAAATTATTCTTCAAAAACGTTTGCTTGGACACTTCAATGTTCACTGCTACATACTGGAGCTCTTCACCCTAAATCCATTAACAACTAAACACTGCTGTACTCTGTGAGCGTCGAACTAACAATGAGGTTGTTTCATCACTTTTTTTATTGTTCTGAACGATCAATTTCCTTTCATTATGACAGATGACGTACAGAGATAAAATCAAGCGGAGCCGGACTTGGAAGTGCGCCAACCGCTAAGAACTGAGGCTTAGCCGTGACGTGTCCCTAACGTTGCCGCTCCAGCTTGACCGAGAGGAATGACGCTAACTGTTCAACTTTCAGGATTTACGGGAGTTCTAGCTTTAATTTTAAATGTATCATGTTTTAGGGCTGATTTTGATGGATTTTGCGGACGCGTGATGTTCGCAAAATGACATTTTGATATTGATATATCATCTTTATATAGATAGGCCCTATATATCTTTATATATACGCTATATATCTTTATATTGATATATAACAGTATATTTTGAAATTCTTTTTATATTCTTCTTCTTTTCTGCTAGGATTATTATCACTATGTTCAGTATAATGATGTGCCTTCCCTAGCTCGTCGATTCTAAAGATGGAGGTTCTCCGAAACGCGTCAACGAAAGTAGAATTGACGAAGCTAGGGAAGGCAGATCATTATACTGAAGATAGTATATTTTGAAAGTCGCAAGTCTCACATTTAACCAATACACTACGGAAACAACAAACAAACTTCACCGATATATAAAATTATCGTATCAGTAGACTATATAAAATTAATCGTGAATTTAATTTTGGTGATTATATTAAAAGATCAGTTGTTTTATATTAATTCGTAAAGATCAGTTGATTTCATTGAACAGCTGATAGGCTATAATCAGTTTCAGGTTATGTTGTTAAAAACTCGTTATGTTAATTTTTCGTGTTTTCAAACAAATTACCGTAATTAAAATAAAAAAGGAAGAGAAAACACTATACATGATTTTTGTTTTTTGTTTAATAACAGAAATTTTTGTCAGTTAAATTTTGAGAGATAGAAGATTTTGTTTTACATGTAAACATTTGTTACAAACCATGCACTTTTTACTCTCATATACCCACTTCGTTGTTTTCAAGTATTCACTTGCAATAAACAGGGTGTTTCGCAACTCTAATCCGGCTACAGATTGTAGTCTTTAAAATATTTCCAAAGACATAATTGAAATGAACCATTTTCCTTTATATTTTTTAATTATTATCAATTAAATCAAGCGTAGGCTTACATCTAATGTTTGCTATCAATTTTTTAACCTTTTTTCGATTTTTACTTGTTCAGAAGGTTTTATTTTTCACCATTTAGGATATCAGCCTTCAACATCTTCCTCTGATATAGGCTACGTAATATATTTTAGTATATGAACATTGGCCATCTAGGCTTATGGTTTAATTTTCCGTTTCTATTTTAGGCTAGGAACGGAAGGCAGACGGAAGGATAACATAGACACTCATTATGTTAACTATCCGATTTAAAATTATAATAATAAGAATATTTCATTGATAACTAATAATTTTTAAAACCCGAAATATTTCTCATCAATTTAATCAGTCAGCCTAGTTTTTTTATGTCGCAAAGGAATCGAAGTTGAACAGAAATGAAAATTTAGGAACAAATACCGTACGATGAATGTATTTGATATTGACACAATATTGATATTGAACGGTACCGAGAGGATTCGTTTGACACTGAAAATATTTCTGTCAGTGACAGATGAAAGTTGCAAACAAAATAATGTCCAATCTAAATCATTTTGTAACGTCTCATCCGAAAGTCGGCACTTTTTTTAAAAGCGTTTCGGAATTCAATGAAAAAACTGTTTCTTACGTTGGGTTATTAGGATTTTTTCTATCAACACCTGAACAAACACTTCAAACAACGCGCGCACACTGCCTAGAAGAGAATTTTCGAAAGTAGGCCTATTTTTTCTTACTTTACCCTTTTTGAAATTCTGATTTCACCGTTATAATCAGCTTTAAAATCTGCAATATTAGCATTTTAAATTATCAAATTATATTGAAAATTTCTTAATTTTAAAGGATTTTTGAAAATTCAAAACTCTAATTCATGCAGTATTTAACGTTGGTACAATCGGATTTTCAAAAAAAGTTCTCAATTTTTAAAGATTTGAAAATTTACTGTTGAACGAATTTGCCCCATCACACATAAACGCGCGCGCACGCACGCACGCACACACGCACAAACTTTAACGACCTCTAAAAGTAGGGTATAGCTGTTTTTACAAGGTACCTTCCTACCAAATTTCAAAACAATCGGTCAATGCGTTCGGCTAAAATTGCATATACTCGTCATCATCGTAAATCAAGGCCGCCATCTTGAAACGGAAATGAATTGCAAAGAATCTTACACGTACATCGTTCGGGCTTTATAAAAGTACCTTCGTACCAAATATCAAAAGAACTGGTCAATAAGTTTGCCAAAACTGCGTAACTAACACGCAAACTATGTGCCCATATCTAGTTGAACAACAGAGCTCGCTACGCTCAATCAAAAACAGGAGCTCTGATTATAACAAATGTAAATATAGTACTACCATGTTACAATAACAGATAAGTATAGAATGATTGATCTGTTTAGCACCATACCATTCTGAAATGAAAGTCGCCTGCGTATTTGTAATTAAACATTAATATTTAGTCCATATTATATTTAAGTACTGATCTATAGGCTATAATTACCTGTGACTTGATTTGTAATTAAACAGAAATATTTATATCTGATTGTGTTTGCCTGTGTTGCTGATAGTGTACGCCTATATAGAATATGTGTAATATGAATATAATTCATCTTCAAGCTGGCAAATTAATATCTATAGGTCTACGTGAAGTTATATTTTTATTTTATTCATTATTGATAAGATAATAATAATTATAATTTCCTTTAAATTACACATTTGTCGTAAACTATTTACAAATTAAATGTGGTATTTTTACTAGCGACTTTGCACTTGATTGGAGCGGCTATCATGGTAAGACCCAAACTCACGACCTTGAAATAATCGCCAATCACCTTCTATATTACGTTTTGAAGGATAGTTAAAAATTTATTTACAGATACAGGCATGTTAACACGTATGTTCGCAATTTTATTCAAACTTGGCAGAAAAATCGATTATGATAGGCCTAATAGCTTTTTTCAGTTCTTTAACCAGCAAAATTCGTTCGACAGTTTCAAAATGGCGGCAATTTCATAACTTTTTTTATTTGTTTGGAAATATGATTTCACTATCGTAATTGACGTTTAAAAAAATGCATAAAACAGTATTTTGAATTTTCAAAGACTGATGAAATTTAGAAATGTAATTCGACGGCGGTCAGGGTTCATTTTCGTATTTTAAATATAAATTTGAAGTTTTAAATGTTAGTACACGTAGATTGTAAAGATGATTATTATTGTGAAATTGAAACTTCAGAAAAAAAGGTTACGATAAAAAAATATTTTTGGAAATTCGCTTCCATCACGTCAACGACACAGTACACCACATGTTTATTAATAAAAAAAAACGGACTGGCTTACATAAATTGTTAATACATAAGCTTTTCAAATTTTCACAAACAAAACGTACACGTGTAGAACTCGGGGAGATAGCGACAGAAGCGAAACTTTTGTTAACGATATCTTTGCTGAATATATAATTAGTTTGAAGACATGTTTGCAAATATCTCGTTTTGTTTAAACAAATAAATACGAGAACCTACTTTAGACAATATTTACTGTAGTTATAGTTATCAGTTGTTTTATATTAATTCGTAACGATTAGCTGATTTTATTGAACAGCTGATAGGCTATAATACGTTTCAGGTTATGTTGTTAAAAACCAGAAATAATAACAACATTATTGTAAACGTTAATATTAATATTATATGTTTACAACGCGCACTTGTTTTTCAACTAAGGAAAAGTATCTAAACGAAAGCAACACAACGTTTTCATATAATACGCGTGTACTGTTTGTTTGTTCGTTCCATATTTTCGTTACATTAGAAAGGTTCGAGGCACTTTTTTCCTATTCACTCCTCTCGCCAAAGCTAAGATTAAAAGCTTCGCTTAAAGATATAGCAAATGTTACTCAGAAAAATGAGTTGGCATAATTTTTCCGGAAAATAAATCAAAACACGTTATCTTTGGTCACATTTTTCTGGATCTATGTGTTCAATTCCCTTCATTGATACTTATAGTCGGTAAGGGTCATTCCTTTAATACAATCACGTTTTAAGTTTACAAACACGGCAATGAGCAATGTTTCGTAACAAATACTAAAGACACTTGCAGGATTCAATACAATACCAGTTGTGTGACTCATACTGGCTGATGGCTGATCTGTGATATGGCTTCCATTTAACTTTAAAACACTTTATCTTCATGAATCGACACATTAAAGTAATTGTTATTGATCCAATAATAAATCTAGCTATCAATAATTAAATGGCATGGTTTTTACAGTGTATTTCTCACTATTTGTTTACGAAATTAAAATTTTTCCTATTGTAAAGTTGTACACACACACACACTCGTGCACACACGAGCACACGCGCCCCCTACACACGTGTGTGTGTGTGTGTGTGTGTGTGTGTGTGTGTGTGTGTGTGTGTGTGTGTGTGTGTGTGTTAGAAATCTAGCGTTTGCAATTTTGATCACCGTTAACTTTTTCTGACAGTTTCAAAATGGCACTCATTGCACATCTTAAAAAAAATTACATTTTTTCTTACTTTCTTTTAAAAAAATTATTTCGCCATAATTAACAGCGTTTAAAGTCTGCATAAATCTTCAATTAAAATTTTTTTAATTTCAAAAATAGTCGATAAAAATTATATTTATATACATTTACAATAAAAAATGTATATTCTATTGCACTTGAAGAGACAAAAAACTTTTAACCTTTTACAAATAATTATTAACAGATAAATAGGCCTCCTCACTATTTTAAAAATATTCATTATTTACTATTAGTCAACATAAAAACCAATAAAATAATCTGATCATATTGTCCAGTTTTACCTTGTCATTATTAAAATTTTTGGATTATTTTAAAACAAGCAGACTATCAGCGAAAACGATTTAATTATTTGCATCATGCATGCGCCGCTTTCAATTCTTTAAAAGTGAACCATTTTTGTGTGAAAAGTAATAATCTAAAAGGTTAACGAACTACTGATACAGCCGCGTCAGCGAAAATCAAGGCGCGAATTGTATAAGAAAGAATATCCGAATCGGTTAATCTATAGTCTACAACAATTTTGTACGGAACAATTTGTTTGCAAGTTTTAAATACAGTTATAGAATACTTGTAGGATCTGTAGAATTAGAAATTACCAGTTGAAAGAAAAATAGGAAAGCGGATGGAAGAAATTTTAAAATAAACTCATGTCGTTAGGGCCAGTAGAAGAAGAAGAAAATGGAAGGGGAGGAGGAAGAGGAGCAGGAGAAGAAACAGAAGATCAAGAAGTAGGAGAAAGGGGAGGAGGAGAAGGAGGAAGAGGAGCAGGAGAAGAAATAGAAGATCAAGAAGTAGGAGAAAGGGGAGGAGGAGAAGGAGGAAGAGGAGCAGGAGAAGAAGTAGAAGATCAAGAGGTAGGAGAAAGGGGAGGAGGAGGAGAAAGAGGAGCAGGAGAAGTAGAAGATCAAGAGGTAGGAGAAAGGGGAGGAGGAGGAGAAAGAGGAGCAGGAGAAGTAGAAGATCAAGAGGTAGGAGAAAGGTGAGGAGAAGGAAGAGGAGCAGGAGAAGAAATAGAAGATCAAGAAGGAGGAGAAAGGTTAGGAGGAGAAGGAGGAAGAGGAGCAGGAGAAGAAGTAGAAGACCAAGAAGTAGGAGAAAGGGGAAGAGGAGAAGGAGGAAGAGGAGCAGGAGAAGAAATAGAAGATCAAGAAGTAGGAGATAGGGGAGGAGTAAGAGGAGGAAGAGAAGCAGAAGATCAAGAAGTAGGAGAAAGGGGAGGAGGAGAAGGAGGAAGAGGAGCAGGAGAAGAAGTAGAAGATCAAGATGGAGGAGAAAGGGGAGTGGAAGAGGAGCAGGAGGAGAAATAGATGATCAAGACGAAGGAGAAAGGAGAGGAGTAGAAGGAGGAAGAGGAGAAATAGAAGATTAAGAAGGAGGATAAATGGCAGGAGGAGGATGACAAGAAGGAGGAGAAGTAGAAGAACAAGAAGAAGGATAAGGAGGAGGATGACGACGAAAAGGAGGAGAAGTAGTAGAACAACAAGAAGAAGAAAAGTATAGGCAATAAGTGCATGATTTTAGAGCTTATCGAAGACCAATCTAACATAAGTCTCAGGTTAATATATTGACCTAAATTAAAATGGTGGCCAGTCATTTTAACCATTTTAATATCAAGTCCGATGGACTATTCAGGTGAAAACTGATAGCGTCAGGTGAATTCTTTGCGAGTTGCATACATGACTATAGTTTTGCTACTTTTGTCTTACTATGTACTGGCGTGTCCAGCTTGAAATTATTATTTCATTAAATATGTTCATTAGGCTCGAAATATGTCCATGGATTATGTGTGTTAAGTAGAGACAGATAGAGACTTACCAAATGCAAATACCCAAATAAAAACTACAAAATGTACGTTCTGAAAAATATGGAGAACACTGAAAGATGTAGCTTATCGCACTGAAGTACCAACAACACTTTTTGAACAACAGCACTTTTTGAAAATAACAACATACATACATTCTTAAAAAAACGTAAAGATCGAGAGATGTCACAGCTTATCAAATAATAGTGCACAGCTGATAAAAGCAAGATTTTTAGGAAACAAGGGGAAGATTAAGAAGTGCCTTAGCTTATCAAATAAAAATTACATAACCGATAACATATCTTTTCTGGAAAATAAGGGAAGATTGAGGTGGTATAGCTTATCATATGAAAATATGTTAATATTTCTGAACATAATAAGAAGATTGAGATATGTCATAACTTATTGTATAAAAATATCTAAATGATAATAATGAGATAAATGTTATGCAAAAATAAAGACAAGACTGGTTTAAGTCACGACTTGTTAAATGAAAGTACTTAAATGACAAGAACAAGTCTATACGTTCTGTGAAAATAAGAAGATTGAGAGATGCTATTAGCTTCTCATATAAAAGTATCTAAAAGATAACGAGATATATGTTCTGCAAAAATAAGGACAAGATCGGTTGAAGTCACAACCTGTTAAATAAAAGTACCTAAACGATAAGAACAAGACATGTTCTGAAAACATAAGGAGAAGATTGAGAGATGCCATAACGTCTCATAAAAGTACCCAATTGGTAACAAGACATCTGTTTGACTAAATAAGGTGATGATTTGAGAGATGTAATTATCAAATAAAACAAAGTTATGCAACAAAATGCAGATCTGTTACAAACTTTCACTATTTTTAATCTCACTCAATATCCTACTTATTTTCTTTAGTTATACAAGCCAGAATATGATACGTGGTAATTGTTTAAGACATTACCAAGGAACGACTCATCCATTATTTCTTTTCGAAAGGTTGGATTAACACTAACTTTCTTATTATAACCATGAGGAAAACAGTAAAATGTAAACACAATACACAAGGTACCACAATGTTGCTTGACCTCTACGATATGCGATTACTCAATGACAGATGATATATTTATTATACACGCGATCATACCATCTTGTCCAAAGTGATATAAAATGTCATCGCGAGGAAGGCGTGGTGACGTCACCACAATGAGGTCATTCCTGGAAATTGCTAGCCTGATTGTCGTTAACGACTTCTGACAAACAACCGTCTAGAACCTTCCAAGAAGCCGGTCAAGACGTGAACAGTTTTCTATCTATATTTATTTTTAATTAAGACGCATCCAACTAATGAGTAAAAGTTTTGTACAGATGTAAACAACTGCTTAACTACTATTGGCCGCCGGGTTGAGTTGGGTGATAGAGGAATCGTAGACAACTTCATGAATCAATACATTAATTCGATATTAATGACTGTGAAATCCAGTTCCAACACAAAAGTAGCATTTCTTTTTTCAGCACGAAACGGCAATAATCGCGGCAAGCTGACGTCTCGCTGACATAATAGAAGCTAATTTCCAAAGGATTTTAATTTTAAACATTAACTTTTTTTTCGAAAATCTGATTTCGCCATCATAATCTGCATTTATTACCGTGTTTCTCTTTTAAATTTCATTTTAAAAACAAATAAGAACCCTGACCGCCGTCAAATTAAATTTTCCAATTTAAAGAGATTTTGAAAATCCAAAAATGCTAATTTATGCAGTTTTTAACCGCTTATTACGATGGTAAAATTATTTTTTTCAAAATATTTTGAAACAAAAAAAGTCTGAAATAGCAGTCATTTTGAAACTGTTGAACGAATTTTGTGGTTAACGATCGTGTCCAAGCTATTCGACTTTTGTGCCAAGTTTGAATAAAAACGAGTACAATTGTGAATACAATTAGAAATCAATTCAATAATTCTACCACCACACATTGTAACGTATTTTAACCTGGAAATGTGATTCAATCACGATTATTGAAAGTTTCATATTTTATTTATATTTACAATAAGAACTTTGAGCAATTTCCACGAGAATAGACTAAACAAACTGATTTCGAAATTTCACTTATACTATAAATTAGACAGGAATAATACAACAAAATAGGCCTAGTCCAATGTGCCCTATATCAAGAACATTACAAGTCAAATATTTAGAATTAATGTATGTACGATAAGACTTTAACAAGTACAGTGAAAACATTGTTTGTACGTGTGAATGAAAAAGTATCAAAATGTAAATTATAGTAATATTTTTTATTTCCATTTTGTCCCGTGTGAGTTATAAATTAGGCTTCACGCAGAGATTAGGTAAGTTGTGTCTGTAAGAAAATAATGGCTTTAGAAAGAAAGAACAATAAAATAATAAATAAATAATACCAAAATATATTGATAGCATACGAGAGTTAACCTCTAGCAGTGTTAGAAAAAAACTGATACTTTCTGAAACATTTGTAGACGATCTGGTATGGTTGATGAATATGTAACTTGTAATTTTGTTTAACAGGGCACAAAGTTGGTAAGATAATTCCTGACATACGAAACACTTATTACCTTAAAAGATAAAGTCCGCCAGTACAAATTTGAATATCCCGTAGCAATAGACAGAGGCAACAACATTGCAACTGACCTAATCGTCCAACAAATACCACAATACTGCTGGCTGCTGGCCTTCCTTCAGTTCATTGCTTTGGGTTTGATGTTTAGGGAGAGGGGAGTGAGAAGGGTCACTACCTGGGACTCTTGTTAAGGGTTAACTTTGAAGTCATTGTGTATCTTCCGCCTCTACTTTTGCAAATCGGGGGGTGGTCCAATGAGATATCACGACAGGTTCTGAAGATGACAACAGGGTTGATTGCGTTCGCCTCTTGACGCTTCAGTGCCTGCCGTAATCAAAACTGTAATTTGCCGACGACCGACCATTATATAGAAACATTACAAAAACTTTCTCGCGATCAATTCATATGGCTTTTAGCTTATAACGTATTTACGTCCGAAAATTTCCGCTCGTTAAGATAGAGTATCGACAAAAAAAATCAGTAATTTGGCAAATCTACGAGATATGATTTTTCAAAATTGATTCTACGGAATCAGTTGGTGATTCATAAAAATGCGTTCCGAATTCGAAACAAAAGAACGTGCGCAATTCAAAAACTAAAATAACACACTGCAAAAAGCACAGCAGAAGAGAGCAGTTTTTGGCAAACACAAAGCGCGGTTAATCTTCATGCAGGCAGTGGCACCATGGCGCTGTCTGAAGTGTCTCGGAAATTGTTTCTGAGTGAAAAATCTTTAGTTCATGTCGCCAGCAGTTCAAGGGAAGATAGAATTGATCGAGTACGTCCATTTGATAAATACGTACAAACATCAATAATAGGCTAACTTTTATTTCACCTAGTTTTCAGTATTATTTTCTTATCGCTTTGCACGCGTACATTTCCTTGTAAAACAAAGAGCAGACAAGAGAACACTGAGCAGGACAGTTGAACAGCAATCACAAGAGCAGACAAGAGAACACTGAGCAGGACAGTTGAACAGCATTCACAAGAGCAGACAAGAGAACACTGAGCAGGACAGTAGAACAGCATTCACAAGAGCAGACAAGAGAACACTGAGCAGGACAGTTGAACAGTACTCACAACTGCTCACTGCTGTCAGTGTTCTCAGTAGCAGTGATAACATTCACAGTCTCGTCTCTGAATTAAGAGCTGAAAGAAATTTTAGAAGCCGGTAAGTACGGAGCCGTGTCGAAAGCTTGTCATCGTTTCTCAGGAGCATGCGTTATGGATCCTTGATTAGTCCAGAACTAAAACAGCGTGAAATTGTCATCCCTCGTACCGACAATTAACGTTTTTAATATACCCACTAAGAGGGTTTATTTACAAACCCAAATATGGGTGGGGAAACAAATGAATTCGTCCAACTGATTGGGGATGGATTAATAACGGTTTGTAATGCTTTAAATATTGTAATAAATCATAAATTTGCATTATAAATTTCAAAGGGATTTTAATTCATTATAAATTTACCATTAAAATATTCCAAGCTGTTAAAAACTATTTTTTTTTAATTTAACCATAAGGGATAGTTTCTGAGGGCTGAAACGTTACAATAAATAAACAGTGAAAGGATTTTAATGCATTATAAATGCCCTATTAATACATTTCAAGATGGAAACTAGTTTTTAACTTCTCATAACGGGTGGTTTTAAAGGGTTGAATTTTTGTAACATATCATTAAATTATGCTCCAGAATATGAAAAAAATATTTATTCTACATACTTAAATATGATTGTAATCTATGAAACGCTTAAATCTACAGTTTAAAAAATTTTTTGTCACAAGGGTTGGTTTTCACGCCCTAAAAACAAAAAGGAAATCAAGAACATAGACCTACAACTGATCTTAATTAAAATTTTTCACAAAAATCTATGTTATCCGAAAGCATTCGAATGTAATACCGTATTTCCACCATCAGCAGGATTATAATTCGTTACGTAGCCAAAATTTTAGCAATTTTGTCTCACAATATGAGCGAATTGTCACTAAGATATGAGCTACTGAAGCGGCCAACATGATAACATCCAACCGAACCTTGAAATGAGCACTGATCCTGACATCTAGATAACTTTTTGAAGGTTGTAAACAATATTGCCGAAAAATTATTGTTGGCAACTAGCTTCTATCACGTCCGCGAGTAAGTGACGTACCGCAACTACCTGTTATACAACGACTAATAGAATTCGTGTATTCGTATAATGTCATGCATATCTTGGCAAAAACTTCAGCGTTTAACAGCTCCACGTGTCGATTTATTTATCCATTTGAAAATTGCAGCAATTCATACTTTTACAGGCCTTATAGGCTAGCTATTTAAATGCAACAATAGATCACAGAGTTTGTATTTGGTTTTACAATTACTTACAAAATCTGTTAAACGTTTATATTTCTCTTCTTATTTACGTGAAAGAATTATAACGTTAAAAAAATATCGATTTAGTCAGAATGTTATTAAAGGGTCTAAATATATACTTAATGGATAAAATGTTTATAGTAGGCCTACAATCTCCGTCGCCGAAGAAGAGAACAATTTTCAAAAGAAAAAACCGGAGCCTTATAACTTAGCGTTTTAGGTGCAAATTCCCCGTGCTCCAGTCTATATTGGGCTCCATACAGTGCCAAGTCTGCATTATTTAATTGTACGGGATTATTGCCGCGTAAAGCTATTTCTATTTTTAAACAAAACTTATGAATGGAGCCCATTTTCCCTGTCTCTGATTCTATTATTCGACTGAGCTACTGACATACCTTTAAATGTGACATTATTGTATGCTAAACACCTATTGAGGATGAGCATTTTTTTTTAAACGTACTCTCTTTAAAATGTTCTATTTATTTACATACCGTTACGGAACCAGTGGAGGTCATTAAGTAATCAATACTTAATTATAAACTATGATCGGTTTAAGCATTGAATATAAACGCACTAGAATGACGGCTGGTGGCATCTTGCGACAGAGTGTTTAACTACAGTTAAATAGATAATAATACTGTCTACTTCCTCAAACGTTTCCACCTATAGTGCTTACAGCTTGCAGTGTTCGTAGCGGCAGATAGTCCAACTGTCAACAATATGGTCATACGCAGAAATACTGCCACAGACAACCCAGTTGTGTGAAATGTGCTGGACCCCACCATACGGCAAACTGCCCGAGAAAAGAACGTTCAGACAAAGTAAAATGTATTCTCTGTGAAGGTAACCATCCTGCAAATTATAAGGGCTGCACTGTCTATAAAGAGCTGCAAAAAATAAAATATCCGAGATCGATAACCAATAACCGAAAGCCTAAAAACCTAGAAAATGTAACCAAAATAAGCCAAAGCAACGTTGAAAATAATTCAGGCAAGTCATATGCAGTAGCTGCAAAAAATGGTCAAAACCTAGAAACAATTAAAGGTAACACTACTGAACAATACATGTTGGAAATTTTGCGTACCTTCAACAGTTCGATACAAGCTCTCATGAACCAAATGCTAACAATGACTCAGATGTTAGCTGAACTCATGTCAAAGTTGTCCAATTCGCATCCATAAAACTATGCGTGTGGAATGCCAATGGCCTGTCAAACCACTCTAATGAGTTAAAGATTTTCTTACAAATAAACAAAGTAGACATTATGCTGATTTCTGAAACTCACTTTACGACTAAGAGCTTCTTCAAAATACCCAACTACACATTATACCATACGATGCATCCTGATGGTAGAGCACACGGTGGATCAGCCATTCTTATTAGATCTAACATAAAACATCATCAGGCACAACCATACCAAAAGGACTACATCCAAGCCACGAGTGTTGTTGTGTATGACTGGATAAGCAAGATTACAATATCGTCACTTTACTGTCCACCAAGACACACTGTAAAGAAGGCACAGTTCGATGACTACTTCAAATATCTTGGCAATCGTTTCATTGCGGGAGGTGATTATAATGCCAAACATACATTTTGGGGCTCCAGGCTTACTCTTCCTAGAGGCCGTGAACTTTTTAAGAGCGTACAGGCAGGAACAATGAACGTAATTTCAACAGGACAACCTACATACTGGCCGTCTGACCCAGCGAAGATACCAGACATTGTTGACTTTTGCATCACCAAAGGTGTACCAGGGGACAACATGTCTTGCTGTGGTTGCTGGGAGCTGTCATCGGATCACTCTCCTATTCTGGTGGAAATTGGGGTGAAAGTTAGAGAGACAACTAAAAAGTGTACACTGCACAGTAATAAAACCAAATGGGACATGTTTCGTATTCTGGTAGACGAGGCTTTTAGCGCAGAAATCGCACTTGAAACGGAAAATGACATTATGAATGCTGTTGAATTTTTCACCACAAGTATCCAGAGTGCGGCTTGGGATTCAACTCCAATAGTCCGACAACATAGACCAGCTGGGCAAAGTATTCCTCCAAGTATCCTGAATGAGATTGGTGCAAAAGAGATCTTCGTAAACTGTGGCAGCAAAACAGGTGCCCTGATACAAAAAAATTATTGAACCATAAAATAAAAAAACTTAAGCAAATCCTTGTTCAAGATCGAAACGCTAGTTTTCAGACATATCTCAAGGATCTTGATGCCACTTCAGCTACTGACTACTCCTTATGGAAAGCAACAAGAAACATCAAACGACCTACAACAGTTTCCCGCCATTGAGAAAAGCGGACAATTGTTGGGCACGTAGTGACCAAGAGAAAGCTTACACGTTTGCTGAGCATCTATCAAATGTTTTCCAGCCTCATCCCTATGAAGGCCCAGCAGACCACGAGAAGAAAGTAACCGAATACCTGAAAGAAATAGAAACGGAGGACATTACGTCAATGAAATTCACAACGAAAGAGGTCAGAAGAGTAATACAAAAGGCAAAATCAAAGAAATCTCCAGGATATGACCTCATTACAAATAAAATTTTGCAAGAGCTACCTGACTCTGGAATAACAATGATTACAGCTATTTATAACGCTATAGTTAGACTCAATTTATTCCACCACAGTGGAAAACTGCACAAATAATTATGTTATTAAAACCAGATAAAAAGCCTGAAGATCCAAAATCATATCGACCAATAAGCCTGTTACCTATACCATCAAAGATACTCGAGACATTAATACTACAACGTATTATGCCATTAGTGGAACAGCATGGACTGATACCCGACCACCAATTTGGATTTCGTCAAAAACACGCGACTGTTGACCAAGTGCACAGGTTAATAGGCGAAATAGACAAGTCTTTTGAATCTAAAAGGTGTTGCGCGAGTGTCTTTCTTGATATATCGCAGGCCTTCGACAGAGTATGGCATGAAGGATTATTATTTAAAATAAAATCGTTCTTCCCCAGCAACACTTATAAGATCCTCAAATCCTTCTTAGAGAATAGATATTTCTTGGTGAATCACGGAGAGGCTTTCTCGGGTCTTTGCAATATTAACGCGGGAGTTCCCAAGGTAGCGTCCTGGGACCGCTACTCTATCTGATTTACACGTCTGACCTACCAACGTCAGACTGTGTAACAACTGGAACCTTTGCCGACGACACCGCAATTTTGTCCTCTCACGAGGATCCAACAGAGGCGTCAAAAATCCTACAAAAAGGAATAAACGAGATTTCAACATGGCTCAAGAAGTGGCGAATCAAGGCTAATGAAACGAAGTCAATAAATGTCACCTTCACCTTAAAAAGGGTATATGCCCACCAGTAACGCTTAATAACGTCGAAATTCCACGAGCAGATCATGTCAGATACTTAGGTTTACACCTGGACAAGCGACTTACATGGCAGAAGCACATCTTTACCAAACGCAAACAGCTGGGACTGCAAATACGGAAGTACTATTGGTTAATTGGTCGCCGTTCGCAACTGTCAATGGGCAACAAACTTCTTCTTTACAATGTTATGCTTAAACCAATCTGGACCTATGGTATCCAATTGTGGGGGACCGCCTCTCATTCCAACATTGAAATATTGCAGAGATTCCAGAATAAAATGCTACGAATGGTAACCGACGCTCCATGGTACGTGACAAACGAACAGCTGCATCACGACCTTCAAGTATATACAGTCAAACAAGAAATTCTGCGTCATACGAAAACCTACAAAGAAAGGATCATAAACCACCCAAATCGCCTAGCGAAAGTCTTGATGGAGGAAACTCGCGCAACTCGTCGACTTAAACGGAAAATGCCCCAAGACATACTTAAATAATAAAGTAAAGTAGGATGTGACCCTAGTCGCATTCCGAGCATGTCATGACAAGTCCCGACCTACCTACTACTTAATGTCCCCCAATATGTGACAGATTGTAGTGAATAAAAAAAAAAAAAAAAAAAAAAAAAAAAAAAAAAAAATTATTGTATGCTAAACACCTATTGAGGATGAGCATTTTTTTTTTAAACGTACTCTCTTTAAAATGTTCTATTTATTTACATACCGTTACGGAACCAGTGGAGGTCATTAAGTAATCAATACTTAATTATAAACTATGATCGGTTTAAGCATTGAATATAAACGCACTAGAATGACGGCTGGTGGCATCTTGCGACAGAGTGTTTAACTACAGTTAAATAGATAATAATACTGTCTACTTCCTCAAACGTTTCCACCTATAGTGCTTACAGCTTGCAGTGTTCGTAGCGGCAGATAGTCCAATTACTTGGACTTTAGCCACTGATATCGAGCACACTTTTTATAACGGTGGCTGTACTTGCATAAGTCAGCCGCTTAGAAAACGGTCTGCTAAGAACACAAATGTGACAAAGAAAAAATGTGCGAGTAAAAGGTCGAGTAACCATTCTCTCATCACGGCTTCCTCTTTTTCCTTCATTATAGCTTAGTAATAACACTTTCTAGAACCAGATTGGCAGACTCTGTGTCACTGGACTCTTGGAGGGAAATTCTCATGCGTGCGCTAGAAATTCTAATGGCGTCACTGTCGGTAGATTATCAATTCACTAAGCAATAGCTCAGAAACCAGCTCCTTGCAACATTCAGGTGAGAGTGAAGAGGACCACAGCTTACACAAGTCGATCAGAAGTCTAGACGTGAATGTATAATTTGTATAGATAAACGAGTGTAAAAAAAACTGACATGGCTTGGGGAAGCAAAACACTCTACCGAATTTTCAAAGTAAATTTCAATGCGGACCCTTACAAAGCTCTATTTGAAGATTTTGTTTAAGTAAAGAAATATTTGTGTTATCGACGGCGATTCGCGAGGCATAAACTTAAACAAGAATATTGTGTATGCTCGTAAACCCTTACAGTAACATATCGACAAAGTTTGAAAAAAGAAATACTTTATTTTTAATGCACTTGTTTTCTGATCTCCTGTTGCTATAAATCCGGAAGGAATAAGTTATCAACACAAAAACATAATTTTATAAAGACTTCGTTTTGTATGTATCAGATAAAAATAGATTCCATTACAGCCGGCTATCGGCTAGTCACGGAAAGCGCTCGCGGTACCGAAGGAACCGTTATCCAGCACGGAACTCTGCTATTTCCATAATTGAAATTTATACCTGAACAGATGCAATTCATCAGACGAAATGCAATCTTAGTGAAAAACAGTCTCCGCCCAAGGACGGTTAAACTTTTAAAGTAGAAAGCTGAAACGTTGTTTTGCACTTAATATAAACTCGCACCCTCTTTGTTTTTAGCGAATTTCAATTGGAAAATGAGCTATTGGAGCGGTAACAACCATATCCAGGACCTTGAAATGAGCGCCTATCCTGAACCATAGGTTACTTTTTAAAAGGTCGTTAAAATTCAATTTATAAATAAATATACATAGGCCTATACACATACGCGTGTTAGCACACTAACTAAATTAAACATATACACTCAATTATGTAAGCACTAAACATATATACTAAATTATGTAAGCACTAAACATATACACTAAATTATGTAAGCACTAAACATATACACTAAATTAAAACAATCGATTTTGGTTAAAATTTTGACATGTTCGTTAATCCAGCGAAAATTCGTTCAACAGTTTCAAAATTGCGGCAATTAAACTTTTAAAAATGCACAACATTTTTGTGTAAAATGTTTTTGAAAATCTGATTTCGCAATCACAACCAGTGTCACAAACAGCATAAATTAGCAGTTTGAATTTTCATAATCTTCTGACATTATGAATTTCATTTGGCGACGGTCAGGGTTAATTTTCGTATTTTCAATTTAACTTAGAAAGAGTACGTTAAGGAAAATATTTTGGAAATTCGCTTCCGTCACGAAAACAAAACAGCTGAGTGCTGCTATTCCCCCCACCAGTATCTCAGTGTGACCCGTAATATCAGTTTTTTTCTACAAGAACTCCTGTTTCTGTACAATATAGTAAGGAATAAACAAAACGTTTGCTCTCAAAAACTGTGGTCGCATTACGGTACAATTTTATTAAATTTAGACAAATTTTAATAATGAAATTGCACTTTATATTTACACTGTTTACAACCTTTTTCATTTCAGGTTGCAATGAAATGAACCCTTCCGATACCGCCATCTTCGTCGATACCCACCTACTGATACTACAGCATTTGTAAACAAATAACTAGCAAAACTAATTAACTAATTAGTTAATAACGTAAAACTAATTAACTAGCAAAACATAATAATATTAAACAAAAGTACAAAACGTAGAACTTTATGCTCAGTACCATTTCAGTTGTTATATTTGAATATTTTCCATGCATTATACTGTACTTTGGTTTCCTATCAATAATTAGTATCAAAATATTTTATTTATAAAATTAATATTTTTGTATCTTACCTAATATGGAAGTAATTATGTTACTATATGCTCCTTCACCAAAACTGGATAAAGTATATGTTTCTCTAGCTCACAATGTATTCAATAATCCTGAAAAGGTTAATTTCTGATGCTAAATACGTAGTTTTTGAGAGTCGAGGAAACCGCAGAGAATTAAACCAACTGTATACACCAGATGATAATCAGCTGGTACTAACTATTTGTAACGTTGTATTCATATCATTTACAACGTGTTATTTTACATTGTACACAATTATTATTGAAAAATGTAAATACAATAATTGTATTTAGAGTTTTCATTGATAAGTCTACGAATTATGTAGGTAATTATTATCTAAATAACTGTTCATAATAAAACACAATGAAGGCATGCAAAAAGAACAGCCGGAATACAAGTTAAAATAGAGCTAGGCCTATTATTTGTAATAAAATAATGTACAATCATATATAGGCCTACAAATGTGTTATAGGCTACATGAATGAAATTAAAGAAGTGTTATTTAATAATCGCGGCAAGTTCGCTGACGTGATGGAAGTAACAATTTTTTTTATTATAACATGTTTTTTTTTAAAATCTGATTTAACCATCAAAAATATTATTAAATTTTGCAAAAACTTTCAAACTGCATTCAACATACAAAAACGAACCACGACCGCTATCAAATTACATTTTTTTAAAGGATTTTGAAAATTCCAAATGCTAATTCATGCAGTTTTTTACGCTGATTACGACGGTGAAATCAGATTTTTCAAACACAGATTTAAGACAAAAAAGTTACGTTTTTTAAAGATGTGAAATGGCCGCCATTTTGAAACTGTCGAACGAATTCTTGCTGTCTAACGAATTTGTCACAATAATCGATTAGTGTGACAAATTTGCATCAAATCGTACTAAAATTGTGAACGTGAGCTCGTTAAAACACACACTAGCGCGCTCGCTCGCACGTACTTGTTAAATTAAGATATAAAAATTAAATTAAATTAATTCTAACCATCTCTAAAATTTTATATAGAGGTCATGGTTGGCATTATTTCAACCGGGTCGTACCATGATAGCTGTTCTAATAGCTCATTTTTCACTTGTGCCTTCATTAAATGTTTCATTTAAATTTCAGAATGTTAGAAAATTCTGCAACGATGCACTACAAATTGAACCTCATTATATAATACAATAGCATGACAAACGTAACGTTAAGTTTCAGTTAATCTATTGGCAATGCTTGCATGTGTACTGCACACTGAATCACCAAGGCAATGTGTCGTTAAAAATAATGTACTATCGGAAGATACCCAGTACAGTTCCTTATCGAGTAATTTGTATTCAATTGATTTTTCATTCGGTAGAAAAAACCGTATTTGTTTAATGTATTGTATTCCTTTGTTTGAACGGCTGTATGATGCAATCGTTTAAACTGTGTCTGTATTCATTGTACAACTGTGCAAATATTCTCTTTAATTTGAACAAAATATTTTAAAAGCTGTTCAAATGAAACAACTAAGCTCCTAAATATCAAACGTGTCCATATTTCTACAAAAATACTGTTTCTGAAGATATCGATAAAAAATATAATATCCAAAATTTTGAAAAAAGAAATTTTGCAGTTTTAAATTTCCCATCACGCTCAGTTATAACCTACATGAGCAAATTCTAATGAACTGATTTTCAGAAATTAATGCTGATTTTCGTATTGTCTACCGCAACTGTCATGCAGAATTTTTTGGGGAGGGACAGCAA
Source organism: Callitettix versicolor (assembly GCA_022606455.1). Classification (NCBI taxonomy): domain Eukaryota; kingdom Metazoa; phylum Arthropoda; class Insecta; order Hemiptera; family Cercopidae; genus Callitettix; species Callitettix versicolor. The sequence continues at coordinate 37,174,911 of CM040187.1, forward strand.
CGTATACGAATTATCTTGAATACTGCTTTTAAACTAAATTTAATCAAAATCGTTACAAAAATTATGGAAAATTTAAAATTGGCTCGATGCAATATTTCATACAAACCAGGCCATTCGATCAGTGTCCATCCACATGCGCACGCACACACGCGCGTGCGATTTAAATAAAAACATTTTTTTAAACTTAGAGAACTGCATACACTATTCATGAACACGTTTTTCCAATAACACCATACGTTCTTTATACGTCGTATACGTAGAGTAAAAAATAAATATTCGCGGCACGCAGCTGTCTCGCTGAAGTGATGGAAGCGAATTTTCAAAAGTAAATTTTGTTTAAACTCTTTTAAAAATTTTAATTTCACCATCGTAATCAGCATTAAAATCTGCATATAAGCTACTACAATTTCAAAACTTTTAAAATACAAAAATGAACCCTGACCACCGTCAACAATTAAATTTCTTAATTTCAAAGGATTTTTAAAATTAAAAATGCTAATTTATGCTGATTACGACGGGGAGATCAGATTTTAAAAATACATATTTAAGAAAAAAAAAACACTATTTTTAACGATTTTAAATGGCCATCGTTTTGAAAATGCTGAACGAACTCCCCTCTCACAAAAAGTGATTTACAGGTCAGGATTGGAGCTCATTTCAAAGTCCCGGGGCTGGGAGTTACCATGCTCGTTTTCCAACTAAAATTACCATTAACAAATCGAAAAAATGTGTATTTCCTCATTACTCGAAGTACTGAAAGAAAAAATTGCGATTCTGAAAATGTTATTTTAGAGATTCTAAAAATGTGTTTTGAATTCAAAAATGTGTTGAATTTGGACCCTGTGTGTCTTGACGTGTCTGGGCCAATCGTTGGAAACCAAACTAAAACACACATAGGATTTTCTCAGCTCAAATATTTTTTCTCAAATGTGATCAGATTTTGCGCAAAAATTGGTAATATCTGAAGATTTATATGCAAGTCAGTAGCCTATACTAAATTTTAAATAAAAGTAATTTAACAATTTACATACATCGACTTGAGTTATGAATCTTCACAATTTGAGCAAAATCTGAAGGACTGATTTTTAAAGAAATAGCAACATAAGAGGAAGTATATTATGCTGCAAATTATATGAAGAAAGTAAATAACAATTAACTGATCTTATTAGAAGAAAATATGTTTTGGGGGGGGGGAGACAAAGACAAAATACTGTTCTGCTACTGGTTTGTTTCTTGTAGGCTTCTTATAAATTATTTTAATACAGGTGTAATCCCCCCCCCGAATACTTATTAATTCTTGTACAACTTCGTTCAGTTAGGCTATCCAACTTAAACTTATACACATAATTTGTCAAATCTCTCGTTTTCTGTTAACGTCATATTGAATTTCAGTAAAATCAAAATTCATTGTTTCGATCAACTATCTGACCCCATTAAACCCTATACGACGTAATTTTGACATGGCCTATATTGTATTTTTTTCACTCACATTTCTATAATTATTTTTACCCTCATTTTTCAAAAATAAAAATGTATTTGTAACTGTTGTACGTACAGGTTATACCAGCAAGTTTTTTAAAATTCCGTTTAGACGCTGGAGGGCCGTTAATGACTAAAGACAGACAAACGGACAATCGCCCTTATTGCCCTAATAAAAGGTTACTTTCCACTTCGTGCTGATTCAGGTTACTTTTCCGGCAAAACTATAACTTTAAAATTGTTTCTATATTCGTTATCAAACACGGAACTCTGCTATTTCCATAACTTAAGTTTGATCGTATGCAATCTTGGCACAATATAAAAGTAATGCCACTATTAACTGTCGCATGATAAATGTAACAGTAAATTTCGGTCCTTCACACAACGAATGCATGCATGCATGAAGCAATGACTTTTGGAATGAAATACAATATAGTTGAAGGTAATTTATTATTCACAGATAAGCTACAGGTTTTATTAACTCTGACCTGCACATAGTGGGATGAGGGGGGTGACTGGGTAGTGAAGTGGTTCAAAGGTTACCCCGTCAATACTGCGCTTCGTGAACAAGGACACTGAATACAAACGTACTAAAAGGCTAACCTTTGAGAGCTTTGTGAGCGTTGGCTGCTGGTGGCACCTTGCGGCAGAGTGTTCAACTACAGTTTAGTATATAATAGTATTGTCTATTTTCTCAAACGTTTCCAACTCCTGTCCTAACAGTTTGCAGAGTTCGTAGCGGCAGATAGTCCAATTACTTGGACTTTAGCCGCTAATATCGAGCACACTTTATAATAGTGGTTGCACTTCTAGTACGTTTATAACCAATAACAACGAATGTTGAAACAAAACAAAGTGTACGTTATCAAGTTATTTTACAACTACATTACAAAAAGCTTATCAATCGTTTAACTGTGCTATTAATAGCTCATAGTTGTGGAGATAGTAATCGTAGCACGCAACTGTCTCGCTGGCGTGATGGAAACGAATCTCCGACAATACGCTGCATCACTTAGTACTTTACGCATACTGGAAATAACCAGTTAACCCTGATCGTAGTTTACATTAATTTTTGTACTTTCAATGGAACTTGAACATTTGAAATGCTGATTTATGCAGACTTTAGCGCTGATTACGACGGCGAATTTTAAAAGAGTATATAATAAAAAATATTTGCAATGACCATTTAAGAATTTTTTAACCACGTTTGAATCAAACTGACACGAATTGGTAAATTAAAATTTTAAATTACATTGAAAATAGACGAAAAAACCTTGACAACTTTTTTTTTAATTACAACGAAACACATACATTTTTAATTATAATTAATTTATTACTTTCGACGCGCAAAATATAGGCCTACTGTTATATACATGTATAACCTACATGTTCCTCGCATCACGCGTCCCGCAAAATCCAACAGCAAAACCAACCCTTAAACACGATACATGTTATTTTCTCATGTAAATCCAATTGGAACGCTATACAGAAAACCTGACTTCACAACTGATAATATTTTCATCATTAAATTTTTTTTTACTTATATTGGCACAAGTGTCGCCTAGTTTGTAGGCTGTACAACTTCTGCAGGCTGCGCCTACAAATTAAAATTAAAACAGACATCGAAATATAAACACTACATAAATGAAAGGAATTTTTAATTTTGAAAATTGATTAATTAAATTCATTATTCTAAAATTAAAAATTCAAAGTTAAGAGCGCTTTCAGATTAAGCACTATAAGCGTTTTGCGTACTACGAAAGTCAAAGAGCTGTTATACAAACACTGATTTGACTAATCTAACAAATGTTAATGTCGTTTAATATTTAATTTACTAACTTTTGTTAGGTATTAATGAACTATCGGAGTATCCATTATGGTAAGATCTAGACCCGGGACCTTTATATGAGCAATGATCCTGATCTCTAGATCATTTTCTGAAGGATCGTTAAGACTTATATAAATTTAAAATGTGTTTTGTGTGTGTGTGTGTGTGTGTGTGTGTGTGTGTGTGCTTGTGTTTTAGAACGCTAAATTTCGCAATTTTGGGCACGTTTAAATAAGTTCTTTAACCAGCAAAATTCGTCCAATAGTTTTAAAATGACTGCCATTTCCAATCTTTAAAAATTAGTAACTTTTTTGTCTTGAAAATCATATTTCATCACCGCAATCAGCGTTAAAAAACCGCATAAATGAGATTTTAATTCAAAAATATTTTTGTCGGCGGTCAGGGTTCATTTCTGTATTTAAAATTTAAAATCCTAATACATTCGCAAACTGTAATGCTGATTATCACGGTGAAATTAGAATCTCAAAAAAAGTAAGACAAAGACAAATATTTTTAAAAATTCACTTCTATCATTTCAACGAGACGTGCTATTTCTTATTTACATTGGCAAGAGCACAGAAAAATAAATTTGTATTCATTTTTCTGTGGCAGGAGTGTCGCCTAGGCCGTAGGCTATGTAATTAATTCTCGTGCGTCGAAAATTGTAATAAAAATGAACATTGAATGCATATACGTATATATAAATCTTAGACACAAATTTGAAAGAAAATTACGATTCTGAACAAATAAATGTTAGAATTTTCAAGTTAAGCTTTACTTATTTTAATAGCATTAGCTACTGTAGAATCAAATGAGCTGTTATACAAACACTGATTTGACTAATCTAACAGATAATATAGTCTATTCGTCAACAAATAGTTGTTTATTTGTTGTTTTTTTGCATATTAAATATCTGCAAGTGATAATTTTTTCCCGTTATCAATGTTTCACTTAAAAAATAATGTAGGCCTATAGGCTACAATCTTTGCAGGATCAAACTTATACTAATAGTTCAAAGAACAGTATACCCGCAGTTTATATCTTAATATTAACGCTCCACGACAATTTTCGTTACATATATCGTCAATTTAAACCTAGCTTGTGAAAATTATGATAGGTTTTGCCGTTCAGCCACTATTGTAGGAAATAAACACCAACTACACTCTCAACGTTGAATCATGCCCTCCATATTGGGACGGAATGAATGGGGAAAAACCTTACACATATCTTTCGGGCTTTATACAATGTACCTACGAATCAAATTTCAAAACAATCGGTCAATGAGTTTGATTAAAATTAAGTACACACGTCATCGTTAAATCAGAGACCGCCATCTTGAAACCGAAATAAATAGGAAAAATGTTACATACCGTCATTTGGGCTTTATACAATATCTTCGTAACAAATTTCAAAACAATCGGTTAATGGGTTTGTCTAAAACTGCGTACACTCATAGTAAATCAGAGGCCGCTATCTTGAAACAGAAGCAAATGGGGAAAACTCTTACACATAGATTGTCATTTGGGCTTTATACAAGGTACCTTCGTACCAGATTTCAAAGCAATCAGTCGCAAGCAATATAATATACTGTTTGCGCACTAGTCTAAACAGTTTTTGTTCAAATTTTGAATGTAGCCCTAAGCATATTGGTCTGAACCGTACCTCTAGGTACAATTAGTATAACGTTATTCATCTTGAATGCCAAATAAAATGTTACACGCATGCCAGTGCCATCTAACATCGACAGCACGTCGCATCTCATAGTTTCGCAACAATAAGTAGTAGAGTTTACCCGGTGTTAAATCCACATTCCAGTCTGATACGAAACATTAAGATATTTCATCAGATCTTATTTTACTTGGCTATCTTAGCTGTTTCATTCTGTGATTCATTGTCATTATTCTTCTTATAGATTACTGTATTTTGTAACGATACCTGGGTAGCGTATCATAAATCACCAAATCCTCCTAAACTCACCTTACAGAAAACACCCATAGCATATTTTAATTTTCATTCCCAGTTTATATTAAATTAAATATCACCATCACAATATTATTGTAACCATCATTTAGGCTTAAAATACATATAAAACATAAATTCAAAACATTATCTCAATAAATGATCAATCTGTAAGAAAATTAAAGAACCAATAATTTGCAGAAGAATAAGAAAAAAAGGAGACACTCAACAATGAGAAAGTCATTGTGAATATAATTCTGGTCTAAACATTTGAAGAGAGAAGTTCAACATTTTGAAGAAAGAAGCAATAGTCAGAGAAATTAACAAACCAACTTGAGGCTGCACAACATCCATTTTATTAATGATTCAACTAAATTCAGTTTACAGAAAATAATGTACAAAATACCTATTAAAGTAATTTATAAACTTTAAAAACTTGGTGAGTGATAGGTCTAATCTTTAATTCAAATTTAAAAAGACCCAGTGCCTTTAATCATCAGACTTGATTAACAACAACAACAACAAATTAACAAACAACAAAATTAATCAAAAATTTATATATCTTTTCTTTATAATCAGTGAAAATTTACAGACTGTTTTAATACCAACCTAACGTACAATAGCCTAAATTTAAATTCATCATTTTATTTTGTAAAATCACCCATAAATCACCTCAGTTCCGATAAATATTGTTAGCATAGTCTTTAGTATTTACTTGTAATATTCCATAATTTTAACAACGTTAAGTGATTCTGTACGTGAAAGCTAGCCGAGACACAAACTGAACATTGCACCAGGGATTTGTTGTATTATAAAATAAAATAAACATATATTTTTTGTAAATCACACACTTACAGTACGATTTGTGTATAACTCAAAAGTGGCTGATATTTATCCATTACTTCCCCCTAATAAAAAGTCATTAGTTTTCTCAAAATTCTGGTTTACTAACTACTTGTAAAAAAACTCAGAAAACCTAAAATGACGAAATCGGTTCTACTTTGCCATACTGGTAACTACACCAAAATTGTAATAAGAAAAGGTTACGAGTCGATAGTAAATCGACAAAATTAAATTAAACCTTGAACGCCGTTGTGTTCTGGTTTTCCTACTTGTCGACTAATTTCTCTAGAAAATGCCGCCTTTGCACTGTCCTACCTTGAACGCTTTTTCAACTAAAACTTTACATTTCTGATAGCCTTTTGAAATAACGTATGAAAATCTACACGCTTAAACAATTTTTACTTTTGAAAAAAAAAACATACAACGCTTAAGTCTTTACAAATTTGAATTAATTTATATTTATTTTATTAAGCCGTGTTTATTTTTGTATTTTCAATTAAGTTGAAAACTTAAAAATATAAATTTCTGCAGACTTGCGACAGTGAAAATCAGATTTACAAAAGTATTGGCACATATTACTAATACTGTATAATTGCAGAGCAATAGATTCCATGGAACTGATTTTAATATTTAACGTGTGCCATTGGGAACCACTAAATGTGCAGACTTCCATGATAGTCGAACATTTTAAATGATTTATGGGTGAAAAAGGTAAATATGCAGGTTGTTTTCAATTTTCGGAGATTTTTCCAACTAAAACGATTTATTAGATGCCCAAAAAGCTAAAAATCGAAAATAAAAGTGTCCCGCATAACCTCAAAATTGCTAACGCGCGAAAGTAGGTAAAGTGTATTTGAACACTAAAACGATAAAAACCTTTAGTACCAAGGACCTAACTGACACGGTTGTTGGATGAAGAAGCTAAATGGCACGGTTGTTGAGTAAAGAACATAACTGACACGGTTGTTGGGTGAAAAACCTGTTTAATTAAACGGTCGCCATTTTAACAACGTTTTCATTACAAGAACGAACACAGTAATACGTATTAAGTAATGCCTATTAGAACGTGATAACGCGCATGACCAGTAAGTCTAGTTATGTTTCATGCAATGTAAACAGCAGTGACGTCACAATATAGTTCCGTAAAAAACAGCATAAAATCGCAAGTAATCTTTAAAAAAATATTTTCCGTGGGTGAATATGAGTCAATTGGATAATAAGGTATGTAATAAAAGAAAAAATATTCAAAAATCACTATATGAAAAAACAACCTACACTGCAAAAAAATCCCACATAAGAAATAAACAGTTTAATTCCGGCCAACGTTTGCGTGCATTTTATCTTTTTTATAAAAAAAAGATTGCTTCGTATTATCTTGTAGTGTAATTGCCTGATATTACTTTTACAGCTGATTGATGTTTTATTACTTTTCTTTGTACAACCTAACCTCAACTTGTTAATGTTCCTATATAGTGAAGTGAGTTGATCTGTTTTTGTGGCTTGGTGTTTTTTGTTATAAGGAATAATGCTGAAGGCATATTTGATAAATCAGATATTATTTTTCTAGATACCGTTTTATTTTTAAACACAACTGGCTATATTGCTACTAATGTAATTAGCATTGTAAATAAAAAGAAGCAAAAGTTTTAATTCACAAAATCTGAAGCTTCAATTTATATGAGTAAAAATATCAGTCAAAACCTTTTGCTTTAGAGTAAAAGCAAACCTTTTGCTGATCCATTTGCTTTGTCAGCAGTAAATGGTTGTGAATAAAACCGACCTCTTACTCTAAATAAGAAGCAAATACTTTAACAATAACGAATTCAGTCAGCAGATTAACATGATGGTTACGTTGAACTGTCCTTGTTGCCATGGTAGAGTCAGTTTGTGTGCAATGTATAAATCATATTTTTCTCTACATAAGGGATATTTTAATAGGTTTGAAGAATAGAATGTGAAATGATTAAGGAACAAGTGTCCAGGCACTGAAGAGATTCAAGGTGGGGATCTCTTTATCACAAAATATAAAAAAAAGTTTGCGTTATTTAACTTATCCTGTACATCAAAAAGGCATCGGTGAGGAACTAGTGCCCTAAACATTTAAACGTATTGTTACTTGTACTGACGAAGAACCGACCGATTGGATTACACTTCCAGTACCAAGTGCGGTATTAGAGGCATGTCAGTTCTACTGGAATGAAATGCATTTCACTCTTAGCGATCAGTAAATCATTTTCTTCACCACTTAAACAAACAAGACACCTGCAGTAAATACATGTGTAAAATACAAATACAGTTAACACGAAACAAACAGACAAGCACTAGACAAACTAACCTTTAAAAACAACAACTTAGACACTATAAAAATGGATAATCATATATATTACTTCTCGAGTCAACATTCCCTTTTCTCAGCACATAATATTCGTACAGGCATGAATGAGGTATCTTTAGAAAGATTTTTTAACCAGCTTCAGACATTGCAAAACGATTTTGCGCAAAACTTACTGTTTGTGGAAAATTTTAACATAAAACACTTTTAACTGTCATAGGCAAAACGGCATCATGAATGCGCATGCGCGGTATCACAAATCAGACAATATTTTGTATATTTTACGGATCTAACTTATAATCACGAATAGACAATTTCATTACAAATGCCACTTTTTTGCATAACGTGCTTAGAACAATTTCAATATTTACTTAAAAGTCATTAAACTTATAGGTTATGTGGCGCATGTTTTGAACACTGTTTTTACGCATATATATTATGATTTCTCCTTCCATCGTGCATTTATCTATTGTTAATACTGATATAAAATACGAAATAACGTACAATTAAAATGCCAAAATATGGATTGTATTTACCAAATGCCTTCATTATTCACGGACAATTATGTGTAGCCTTTTCAAGGGTAACTAAATCAACTAACATGTTTGTATCCATTAAATAAAATGAAATACAAAATGTACAAGAAGATTATATTCTTACATCAAATATCGTTTACAACGAGGTATTGTAATGCCCTGTAAAAATTTCTATCGAAAAGTACAATTATCTATACTGAAATGTGACTCATAAATTTGTGACCGATTGCTTTTTGATTTATTTTTTTTAATGTTTTCCCTTCCTAACTACCGCCCGCACCCCAACGACCACTCTTATTCAAAAGGCTGTTTACTTAAAACTTTCATAGTGCGAAATGTCGCACGGGGCCTCTGATTCATTCTCACGTGTTACACGGAATCAGGCTAACTTGAAAGTGTTTTCAGTTGATCCTTTTTCCTCTATAGTGGTAAGCAAAAGGTAATCATTATTCATATGGAATAAAATTAAATGCTTTTGCGTCTACGTTTTATTTGAAGCGTTTCCTTCAGTTTTATTCATATGGCTCGATACATGATGATTTGATGTTATTAAATTTGTGCACATCTACATACTGGAATGAAATTATGAGGTCCGACTGTATTCTGTTTCTTTTCAGTGTACAGTATAAAAATAGAAACTGATCTGTAAAAGTAAACAAACAACAGCTAGGGCCTGAATGGACTTGTAAACACGTTGCAGGATACGTAATAACACTAAGTAGTTCTGTTCTGATGTTTCTGTTTACATTCATTACCACAACACCGTGAAGTTTGTTCACGTTTTAAAATTAAAAAAACTGTTTACAAATAAAAGATGCAAAACCATTCTCAAACTTTCTCACAATCGTCATTACGATTCGGAATTTATATCGATAAAAATACTCGAAAATCGATAATATTTCAAAAAAATCATACACGACTCAAATCGGTGGTTCAAAATCTGAACTAAAAAAAAATTACAGTCCTTATGTAAGGCCTAAATAGAAAAACCGATCGATTGGCTCCCGAAACGTAAATAATTTTTATTTCAAATTTACTACAATGACTTACATAACTTACTGATTTTGGAAAATTTGGGACGATCTTCCAGTTTTTGTCGATTAGTTCCTTAGATAGCTGGTCTTTGGATACTTAGGACTTAATTAAAAACGTTAAAACCTGTTTCGAAAAAAAATCAAATCTTTTTGGAATTTTTAACGCATACAAACAAGTTTGTGCAATATACGAATATGTACTTTGTGCAAGACCACAAACCGATTCTAAGAACATTTACTTTTTTTAAATCCTCTATAATTTATTTATGTTGATTTTAATTTTGAAGTTGGGCACTCCAATTCCAGTTAACAGGATCATAAAAAATCGTCGGAAATAATATTTTCAGTTTGGATAGTAGCCTACAATTTTGCTTGTCAATGCCGTCTTCAGTCTGGCAACATGTTTGTCGAGCTACCAAAACATCCATCTAATATTGATGAGGTGAGACTTGAAGCGATAGGACCGTGAATTTTATGAATACCGACCTGCCACAAGAACAGAACAAATTTTGGCCAACAATTTTGATCACAAATTTATTGAAAATTTAAAATATATTATACTTAAAAAAAGTATCAAAGTTTCTAGAGGAACCGGTAAGGCACATTGATTGCACAAACACTGTATAAACTCTCTGGCGAAAAAAATTATTTTGAACTTAACTTGAAGTCATTGAACATGCAAACAGAAAATTACGTTATCACAAAATATAGAACGAAAATAAGGGTTATTTCATGTAAGCAACTACTAGGCCTATATATCGGTCCGAATTTTAAAATTCTGTTATAATCAGGTAAACTGGCTAGAATAAAATTTGTTTTCGTTTTTAAATACAACAATTAAGCAAAATATAATCAAAATCGACTGCGCCAATGTTGAGAATTAGATCTGTTACCACGTTTAACAACTTTTAAAGAAAATGGCTTCCAAACCGGACGACTTGAGGCATCTATATTTGGTTAATTTGGGTACTTAGGAACAACATTTGATCAAAATGTATTTTAAGAAAGTACGAAAATCCTAAAAACTAAATATTTTCAAGACATTAAACTAATAATTCCAAGAACAGTAGACCTCGCAGTCTATTCTTAATTAATATATAGAGCGCGCTCTGACACGCTTTTGAATATTTCATCAGTTGAACCGGTAAACGTATTATTTACGAAAAATGTTATTGGGAATGTTACGCTCTTTCTCCAAGAAGCGGTCAAAATTACGATAGGTCTTGCCGTTCAGCCAGTATTACAGAAAATAGTCAACAACTACACTCTCATCGTTAAATCATAGACCGCCATATTGAAACGGAAGTGAATCGGAAAAGCCTTACACATAGGTCGTTCGGACGTTTTACACGGTAGCTTTGTATAAAATTTGAAAGCAATCAGTCAACGCGTTTGGCCCAAAATTGCCTAAATCAGAAACCCTCATCTTGAACACAGGTCGTTCGGGCTTTGGTCAAAGTATCTTCGTACCAAATTTCAAAATAATCGTTGACCAAACTTACTTACACTCGTCATCGTAAATAAGATGCCCATCTTGAAACGGAAGTGAATGGGAAAAAATCTTATACACATATAGTTCGGGCTTTACACAACGTACTTTAGTAACAAATTTCGAAACAATCAATCGCATTGACACAAAACTGCGTACATTCCTCGTGAATCGGAGGCCGCCATTTTGAAACGGAAACAAATATCAAAAAATCATACACCTAAGTCGTTCGGGCTTAATACAAGGTATGTCTGCACCAAATTTTAAAACAATCTGTCAATGCATTTGGCCAAAATTGCACATTCGCCATCGTAAATAAGAGACCGCCATCTTGAAACGAAAGTGTATATGAAAAAAATCGTACACGTGCATAGTTCGTTCGGGCTTAATACAAAGTATCTTCGTACAAAAACTTAAAAATAATTGGTCGGTGTGTTTGGCCACAAATTCGTAACAAACAAATACACTAAACAAACGCAAAACGTTCAAAAATGATTCTGCGCAGATTTATGCGCAGAAACACTGACATTCAGGATATTCATTACAATTCCACGTACTACGTATAGGGACAGAATATATTTTTTATGGTTAACGTTTTGCGTGGGCTACATATACATTAAAGCCTGAGCTACCAAGCTCACCGGGAGAAAGTACAAAATCTATACATGGAGTTGTGTAACGCAGTAGGCCGCTTAGGTCCACTTACTGTAGTTAATTTGCAAGCTGTAAATGTCTTCACTTGAGCCCAGCGTAGGCCACAAGAAGAGGCACCAATCGTGACCTCTGGAACACGTTTGGAGGCAATCATTTAACTTCTAGATAAAGTAAAGTATGTGCATGCTTGTGCTGTGTGTGTCTGATTTAATTCTTCACTTTGATAACAGTAGGTGATCCGTTTCAAAATTGAGGAGAATTAATTAATCTTTTAAAAAATAATAACTTTACGCCTATATCCCTCTTTTTTTTAAAACTAATTTAATCATTGTGTTAGGTATTAAAACCAGCATAGTATATATTAGCATTTCAAATTTTATTGAACCCTGATAACCGTTATGATCAAATTCGTTTTAAAATAGAATAAACGCTAATTTATGCATATCTTAAAGTTGATTACGATGGAGAATCGGTTTTTATAAAATGTTCAAGATATTTTTTAAATTTAAATGATCGCCATTTTGAAACTGTTGAACGGATTTAGCTAGGTAACGAACCAGTCCTAAGCTATTATTTACCAAAATCGATTTTTGTGTCGTTTGAATGTAATTGCCAAAGTGCTATACATGCGCGCACAATTTACATTTAAAAACTTAACATTTTTTCAAAAATGATCAAGAAGTTAGGACCGGCGCGCATTTCAAGTTTACGTGCCTGAGTCATGCCATCATTCCGCAGCAACAGCTCATTTTCCGACACAAAATCCTCTAAAAATAACGCGACTACATTGTCCATTCCAGTTTTTATTGGAAGTTTAAACCCCTAATTTATGCAGATTTTAACTCTGATCACGATATTAAAATCAGATTTTTTTTTTTAACGCCGACTATTGTACACACTTGGGCTAATGCAGACGATGGGATGATTTATAGCGTATGAAAATGCCAAGCCCTCGCCGGGAATCGAACCCGGGTCCTCGGGGTGAAAGCCTAGTACGCTATCAACTAGGCCACCGAGGCGGCTCAGATTTTTAAAACAGTCTGAACTAGCAGTTCAAAGAACAGCAGACCTGGCAGTATATTCTTAATTAATATACAGAGCGCTCCACGACAGCGCTCGTAACGTTTTCCGCCAATTTAACCGGTAAAGGTAACGTATATGAAAAATGTTACTGCACCAATTTACTGGTAATTTTATGTTTTTTCTCAGCGAAGTGGTCAAAATTATGATCTGTCTTGCCGTTCGGTCAGTATAACAGGAAATAACCAGCAAATACACTCTAGATGTTAAATATGCCCGCCATCTTGAAACAAATGTGAATGGGGGAAATGTTACTCATACGTCTTTCGGGTTATAGGTACCATCGTACCAAATTTCAAAACAATCGGCCAATGCGTTTGACGCAGACACTCGTCCTCATTAAATCAGAGGTCGCCATCTTGAAACGGAAGTAAATAGGACAAAATTTTACATACAAGTTATTTGGACTTTATACAAGATATCTTCGTACCAAATTTCAAAACAATCGGTCAATGCGTTGGCCAAAATTGCGTAACAAACAAGCCAAATTACGAACGGTCTAGTTGAAATGGAGATCTCGCTTCGTCCGGTCAACTAAAAAGTAATTTATAATATTTAGAATGGTCGCCATTTTGAAACGGATTCATCTGATATGCAAGCAAAATAATTTGTTTGGCAAGTTTTATTTTCGCTTATCGAAATGCTCGCGTGCATGGTTTTATTTAGTGTTGGTTTTTTTTTGGAAATCGATTTCCATCACGTCAGCGAGACAGCTGCGTGCCGCGATTACTACTTTGCAACATGTGTTACGTAGACTAAGCATCAGCGAATCGCTGAGTTCACACAAGCGATCAAATTATCAACATAGGTAGACAATACGTTAGGCCTATGACATTGTTTCTTATTCGTACGATTGTACGAATACGTGCTCGTTTTACGAAGTATTTTGTTTGTAGAAAATCGGTTTTGAAATATTTGAGGTCTGTTTTCTGGTTCTTTGAGTAAAGGAACCTTCATTGTATTGTGTTGTGTGTGTACACAAAATATATTCACCAATAGACTATACAGACTGTCGAAATCTTAACACAATATTTAGAAATTTATACTGGAAAATGAGCTATTATAACGACTATAATGGTCAGACCCAGACCCTGAACTCTAGATAACTTTTGAAGGTCGTTAATTTTGTGTGTGTCAGCGCCCTCACGTTCACAAATTTACGATTTGTTCCAATCGGAGACACAGAATGCACTGTAATTACTTAGGCATAACTTGTTCAGTTTGAAAATGACGGTCATTTCAAATCTTCAAAATCATAACTTTTTTTGAAAACCTGATTTCACAATAGTCATCAGCATTAAAATATGCATAGTGTATGCGTTTTAAATGTTCAAATTACATTGAAAATACAAAACTTATACTGCCTTCCGTTAATTTTCATATTTTCAATGTAGGCCTGGTTTGAAAGTTTCATGTGTCAATTTGATTTAAATGGCACAAAAATTAATTTTTGTATTTGTCCAAATTTGATTTTCAGCATAATTTGTTCATTCAAAATGGCGTTAATTTGAAACTTGTAAGGAAATAATTACTTTTGTATTTTATAGCATGCGTTTTTTTTTAAATACGATTTCACTATCATAAGCAGCGTTACGATCTACATAAATTAGTGTTTTAAATTTTCAAATTCCATTCAAAATTTATTTCCCCAATGACTATGAATGGGGAAATCACATTTTCAAAAACACGTAAGATGAAAAATTTTTGGAAACTTGCCCCAACAAGTTAGCGAGTAAAGTATAAAATCAACTTAAACAATTTTGATCGATTTTAGTAGCGCTATGCACTCTAAACAACATATTGGTCAATAACCTCATCGATATTCTGGTTTGGGAGCTATCGACAAAAACACGGTTTTATTAAATTTTTGGGACAAAAGTTCATAACTCAAGTCGGTTCGCTAAAATTGAAATCAATTTATACATCAGGGAGAAAACCACTGATCTTTTGGTGAATTTCGTCCTTAAAATAAAGTAAAATTCCTTTAATTAAAAGTCAGATTGAAAAATGTTTTATGTCCTTAGCCTATATACTACACGTTATTTAGCAGTGTTTTATCCCTTTAGGAACATCAAAATTGCACTTAAAAAATCCACTTGAATATAATAACATTTGTTAAGTGTGGGCGAAACTGAGTGTGACATTTAAAAAATGTCTCCGGCTTCGTTAAAACGAATTTAACAACCAACCAAACCAGTTGTGGGCGCTGCGGGGTGGCTTTTCAAACTGACCCCAAGAAGTAATATTTCCCTAAATAGGCTACTACCGACAACAACGTACAGACATTTATTTTGTACACTCTGACTTTTTGTAGAGTGGTTGATTGGGCTAAGTTACGGACTGTTTACAGTGCCTCCTATAGCGATGAAATCATTTATAAATACAAAATCTGCATAGCCTATACAGAGTACATGCGAAATACCATTGATATTGTCAAATGCCAATCAGTCATCACTGACTCCCAACTACTACATAGACTAGGAAGCTGTGTTACTCCTCCACGCATTAGACTTCTTAGTGAATTTCGATTGGAAAATGAGTTATTGGAGGGACCATCAAAGTATAACCGAGACCCAGTCTAAAAATAAAGCCCAATCAGGATGTATGCCATTTATAGTTTTTACGATTTCGTAAATTTCTTTCGTTTCAAACTTCCTACAAACACCGACTTGGTTATGAAATTTTTTAGTTATCCGTAATTTGATTTTGAATAAAACCGATTTTTGAGAAATTAGGCCGATTTGTTTTACTTTTTCGATAGCCTCTGAACACGAATTTTTGGCCGATACGCGTGTTTGGGTACTTTAGTTAGGTACGTTTTAGAAATATTTAATGAAAATCGTCACAGTCGATTTTGAACAATTGGTTAAAAAAATACTTAAATTTTTTTTTAATAGCCCGAGATATCGGAAAACCATGCATACCAAAATGCACAATCAATTAGTTAATCTCCAGCGATGTGTAAAAACGTGCAGACGGACAGTCAAAAAAAAAAACAAAAAAACACATTTTTGGACTCAAAAGGATCTATTAAATCAAACAGATTAATCCAATATAAATTTGTTCGCTGACAAAAACGTCTTATATAGGCTACTTCGTTTAGTAAGAAATTATACTGATTTCAATCAACTGTTAAACAATAAATCAACAACTGAGATCATTAAATAAATTAAGGAGAAAAGTTTTTACTTCAGTTTCAAGTTCACAACACAAATATTTGTAAATACCAGTAGGCTAAATAGTTTTTGACTGATAACTTTTTTTTAAATCGACAACTACACATGTCAATCCGACTATTTAATGACATTCTGTCATTCATTATGTCAGGCATGTTTTTATAGCAACAATTATTATTCAGTTCTTATCGAAAGTTATTTATCTCATACGGTAATTAATTATAAACAGTGAAGTTCTTGATTTCTTTATTGTTCATTGTATTCGACTTCTGTATTTGTGGGCGTGTGAGGGGTTAAGTCGCCACATAGTAGTGTTCTATCGCCTAAAGGATTTGTTTTTTTTTTAATAAGGGGTCAATAAAAAAAGTTATTTTGAAACAGAAAATTTCAACTATTTAACAATTTCTGTAGTTTTATAGCCAAGGTATAAATAATGATAACAGTTCCATAATAAGAGTAACTTCTTATTCAATACATCACTATATTATTTCAAAATTCAGATTGTTTTCCCACCGTAGGCTACTTTTTACCCTTGGGTCTAGAACTCAGATTGAAGGTTGTAGGTTCTTTCCTAAATTCGAAAAAATATATTTTTAAATTAAAAACTGTTATAATACTACCACAATTTAAATCATTCATGAGTGTAATACTAAAAAAATCGAGTTAGTTGCAATCGATTGTTTTGATACGCTGTTTTACTACTAGTTTGTAGCCTAAAGTCTTTAATACAGAACCAGTTCTTTTCAAAACAAATTCGTAAATAAGGACCTGAATAGTTACATATATATTGATTTCAAATTTTTTTATATATATTACTAAAATACGTATTACGATACTAATAAGCAGTCATAACCTTGTAATAAAATCACGAACAAAAATAATAAACTTTGAACAATATTTGTAATAAACAACCTTTTGTTTTTATAAATGAATATTTGCTTCGAAAATGCATATTAGGCCTACTAATCTACAAGAAATGCACTAAAGTGAATTTTCGGCCTAAACATAGCTTATTTTTTTTATTTCGTTTAATGATGTGAACTACACAAATTTTCTTCGATGAACACAATAAGTTTGCAGCACACGAAACCACTTGTTTTTACGCACCTACTTAATATGAAGGCGTTATATACAGTCTATTTTACTATTTAAGTTATTACTACACAGTATATAGGCCCCATATTACAAGTTGTAGGGACACTAAATTTTCTGTTAACTTCAGTTTGTTCAAACATCACTAGGGTAAATACATTAAACATAATTAATTATTTACAATCTTATAATTTCGAGTCTAACCTAACTCTATAACGTACCTTTTTAAAATGTCATCACCTGAATCAAATACTAACAAATTATAACAACACCACCAGTGTGTATTAAAAATCACAAATATTCACCACAAATAACAAGAAACTAAAATTATTCTTGATCAACCGTATCAGAAAATAAATTGTCAATTTAGTAGTCAAGCTACGGGATAGTTGTTCCAAGACAACTCCCCCACAATGAGTATGAAAGCAGCTGATATACTGGTTGTAAACGTAGCCGCACGAGGCGCTACGATCGCGTGAAGAAAGTGACTGAGTGTGAGAGAGGTGGGGGATTTGGCTGGGATCAAGTGCAAAGCAGACCGTATGTGGAGGGGCATTATCCCTCTGCCCAACAAAGACTCCAATTATTCCCCTCCCCACCTTACTCATCCTACGAGAAAACAAAAGGCCTGATTACACTATCCTTGTAGTGTGAAATGTAGGCCTGCAAATAAATTAGAGTGGACGCGTTAAACATAGTTCGAGTAGCCTTTGAATAAGTTATAGTTAAATTATAGGCCTTACAGGTTAACGTACGAATAACCACTGCTATCCATGTAATAGGTTATATACTTTTGTATTTTTAACTTGACTTTTGATTTTATAAATATACAAGTAGCACAGAAAACCGCATTAATTTTTTTGGCAAATCAATAACGAAGTTGAATATTTATTTGAATAATAAATGACTTTATTTCCTGTTTCAAATCAATGAAATTGTATATGTCAGGATTCTTAGCATGCTGTCCAACAAAATAATAAATGACTAAAGTAAGGGTAGATAACATAGGCTAAATATATTAATAAACATTATTAACAGACTGTACAAGAAAAACTGTATAACTAAAACTGCCACAATATAACTAATAAAGAAGAAACAGGAAATGATGTAACCCTAAATTAGACGCTTCATCGGCAATTATCCGGTTCCGGTTCGTAATCTGTCAGTAGCCTAAACAAAAATTGGCAACTTTGTATTTATCAAAGTCCGATTTCTTAAAACTGGCTAAGCAGATTTTACTCAAATACAGTCACATATGAAGAACAATACTTCAAGTCAATATCTAAACATTTGAAGTAAAAGAATGTCCCTATTTAGAAAAAAAGGATAAATAAAAAAATACATAAAAAAACTGACGGCGTCACATGGTTATTTTCGTTTTTCCCGATAAACTTTTGTAAACTGTAACTCACGTTTATTTTAAATTTTTTAAATCGTGTTATATGATTCTTGAAGGTAGGATTAAAATTTACTCAAAATATGTTGAACCGATTTTTTAGAAATCGGGTCTTACAATTTCAGAATGATCAAGTTTTCTGCCGGAATCATTTTTTTTTAGAAGAAGGTAAAGTAAAAAAAACATCGTATTGTAGAATATGGTGCAAATTGAAGGACATTTTGCTCTAGGACAAAAACACACAGATACATACTGGCATTCACGTTAAAATACTATTTATTTTTACACCTTTAAAAATAGAATATTTTGAGACAAAAGCACAAATATTTTAATCCTTTAAAGTTGAGTTTTAGGACTAATTAAGCATACATCACTTATTAAAGAATATTTAAAAATTAAAAACATGCTTCTATTGGAATATTGTACCTTCACAAAAATGCACGTATATTGTATATAGCCTACACAATTTATGTACGATTCACAAAACATTTTTTGTTGCCATTTTGTCCAACTCTTTGTCAACAATTACTAAACGCACAATTTCCTATTCTAACTATCCGATGGTTATTACATCCATACAATATATTTGCAGTTATGATGGTACTATATTACTAATCCAAAATAATACTTGGGCAATTTAACAAATAATAGTTCAAAAAACAGCAGACCTGGCAATATATTCTTACTTAATATTCAGAGAGCTCCACGACAGCGCTCGTAACATTTTCCGCCAATTTGACCTGTAACCGTAATATTTACGAAAAATGTTACTGGACCAACTTTATTGGAAATTGTATGCTCCTTCCCCATGAAGATGTCAAAGTTATGATAAATTTTGCCGTTCAGCCGCTGTTACAGGAAATAACCAGCAATTACACTCTCAACGTTGAATCAGAACCCGCCATCTTGAAACGGAAGTGAATGGGAAAAAATCTTACACGTTTCTCGGGATTTGTACAAGGTACCTTCGTACAAAATTTCAGAACAATCAACCAATGCGTTTGATTGAAATTGCGTGCACTCGTTATCGTTAAACTAGAGGCCACCATCTTGAAACGGAAGTAAATAGGAAAACATTTTACACATACGTCAGTTGGACTTTATACAAGATATCTTCGTATTAAATTCAGAACAATCGGTTAATACGTTTGGTTAAAATTGCGTGCACTCGTCATCTTGAAACGGAAGTGAAAAGAAAAAAATCACACATGCGTCGTTTGAGCTTTATACAAGGTGCCTTTGTACACAATTTCAAAATAATCGGCCTAAACAATTGGCTAGAACTGCGTAACAAAGACAAACCAAATGCCGAACAGACAAGTTGAAACAGATTGGCTTCGTTCGGTCACTAATGCGATTTGGAGTAGCATGTTGAATACTTCTTGTAGCTCATGGGCTCTCAAATGTCAGTTAATTTTTGTGCTTAGATATTATCAGATTATTTTCAGTAAATGGACTGAAGTGAAGTTTGCTCTTCCAATAACAGTGTAGCCTACAATACTTTTTGTTAATAAAACAAAGTTAGGCAATTAGGCCAGTGTGAAGTACAGGGCTTAGTAATTAATTATACATTCTTTAAGAACTTTATTTTTCAGGGCGCCACAGTTAAGCCTAAAATTATAAATATAAGGCAGTTTTTTATAAGACTTAAAGACTGACAACAAAACGAATGATAAATGATACAAAACACTGCACAAATTTCTCGTTTTCAGTTAGGCTACATTATATGGAGTAAAAGGGCTCCATGAAGCCTTACACTAATTAACAATCGTCTTGATATATGTGGTAAAATACCTATTCTTATATTTCACTGTAGAGTCGTTCAATATGGAGACGACAAAACGAATGATAAATGATATGATAAATAACACTGCACAAATTTCTCGTTTTCAGTTAAATTGTATGAAGTCTTTTACTCCTTAAGTGTACATGGAGTAAAAGGACTCCATGAAGTCTTACACTAATTAAAAATCGTTTTGATATATGTGGTAAAATAGCTATTCTTATATCTTACTGTATGGTAGTTCATTATGGTGAATTATTATTACAAATTATTCAATTATTATAATTATTCAATAAATGATACAAAACACTGCACAAATTTCTCGTTTTCGGTTAAATTATATGGAGTAAAAGGGCTCCATGAAGCCTTACACTCTTGAAAATCGTGCTGATATATGCGGTAAAATACTTATTTTTATAATTTACTGTAGGCCTATAGTGGTTCAGTATGGAGACGACAAAATGAATGATAATAGTGATGATAAAACAAATGGTGTGACGCTTTCTGCATGTTTTTGCACAATTTATTTATATTGCTCCCTTGCATTTGTATTCACCAACACGGCACAATGTTACCCCAACAAAAATACACAATTTTGGACTGATATTGAATCTTGGATCCCACTCACCGGCAAGTGTAACCCGGGCTTTCCTCCTACTACAGCGGCAGAACACATACCACAACTCTCCACAAACCGGTATCGATAAGAGAACATTTCTAAAACCATTTCAGGTTTTAGGTCCTCCCTCGAACCCAGACAAAAAAAAATCTTTACAGTTGTCAAGCCTCAAGGCTCCTTACTGCAATTAATAGACTTCAGCCTTTACCGCGGCTCGTAGTTGAGCGTAGTAAACAAGTGTTTGATGTTGTTAATGTGGCAGCAGCGGTTGTGTAACATTGTAACAAGGGAACAAGGGTCTAGTATTTGAACAACTTTTCAAAAGGGTACTGGGGCACACTATGCGCTCGCACTGCCAAGCATTTAGAAATGTTTCCTACTTGCCAACACGCTCATTAGATCCGATCCAAATTATAAATTTAAAATTTTTGTCTCCACACTATACTGGTATATCTGCAGTAATTTATACTCCGTAAAAAAAATTACGTATGGCACTTGCGTTAATAACGACAGACGTGAAAGTTGCAATACGGCATATTAATTAAATAATTTAACTACACAAATTTAGAAAATACACATTTTTAAAATTAAAAAACAATAAACATAACCTCAATTGAAATGATATTGAAGCAACAGCTGTTGTACGAAATCAGTTGTTTAGAAGTAGTCACTTCGTCTACATCCCTATATACAAGAACAATTATATATCCTGTGATGTATGCGTTATGGAAGCAAGCGTGACGCGAAAGCAAATGTTTATTACCCATGTTTTGTCGATATATTGACCATAAAAGTTTTCCGAAAAATAATGACCCAAAAATAAAAGTATGACCCAAAAATCATAACAGTCATGGGCACTAATTACACCTTTGAAAGAATCTACAAATTCTTCATCAAATTGGTAATTAAACAATTATTGCTTTGTTAGAATTTTATTTGTTTGGACAATAACCTAAAAAAATTGTACTAATGTTCCCGCTTAAAGCATAAGTCAGGAAAGGTTTACAACTCGTATTAGAAGCGTGAGCATCTATACGAAGGCGCAATGTTTCATGTTTCTTTTAAAAATACTTCTGATAAAGAAATTTACAAGAAGTATTAATGTAATTTACCTGTTTTCATTTGCAAGAGCCGCCTCGGTGGCCTAGTTGATAGCGTACTGGGCTTTCACCCCGAGGATCCCGGTTCGATTCCCGGCCAGGGCTTGGCATTTTCATACGTCTGCATTAGCCCAAGTGTGTAAAATAGTCGGATGTTAAACACACAAAAAAAATCCATTTGCAAGAGAATATGTTTTTTTAAATTGCTGAATAGTCATAATCACATACTGATTATTTCATAGACACTACCATTTACAAAATAGGCACTAGACCAATTTCAAATTTTGTACGCTTTATGAAATTATAGTACTTTAAGTTTGATTAGGCCCTAAACTTTGAGCAAATGTGTTCAGAATTGTACTTTTCTGGAGATGGCTGTACGTTTTGTTTATTTTGTTTAACGTTTACGCAATGTTTTTCGCCATCAAACAGTAAACTTGAATTGAACCAAGGACACCAACGCGTAAAACCAGATCCGAGTGTGTTGTTTGCAAATTGATTTTAAAACGTCCAAAACAAAGGAAAAAAACAGGAGCAGGCAAATCAAGTTTTTTGTTACGGGTAAAAAATGTCGTATACTTAAAGTAAGCTTAAACGTTTCAGAAAACCTAGTAGTCATGAACCAGTAGTAAAAAAGTCACAAAATTCAAGTTTTATGATGACATAAAGATGATGTGATGGGAGGATGCTACTGTGCGTAAAAAAATCCGGTTTTGGACAGAAGACAAACAGATTTCTGCGTATTTCCGGTGGAATGAAAAGTTTCTGAAAAATTGAAAAACCATGAAGGCTCCATTTTTAAATGAAGGATAGCTTTATTTTTAACTGATAAACAGTAACTAACAAAAAACGTAACAAATTAGTATAAAAACATTCCCACTTTCAATAATTTATTTAAAAAATTCTATTCGGAAGCTATCAGCGAAAATTTAAAAACTTTCCATCGGATTTTGTTCAAACTTTTATATTTATAGGTAGGCTACTGTATGAAGAAAATTACTCAGTGTATAAAATTTTAAAATAAATCGGATAACCGAACAAATCCAACAACAATCAGGGTTTATTATTTTTTCATTTCAAATTTTTCACACTAGTATATTATGCCAAAAATTTTAACTAAATCTTCTGAGTCGGTTTTTAAAAGTTAGTCTGATTTATCTAATTCTTTCGACATATCACCGGATTTTCGTGCATATAGAGACGCAATGGTTTCGTTTGACCACATACCAAAAAAATAGATCAAAATCGTTAGATCCGATTCCGAGGAAATCCGATTTGCAATAGTTTTTCTCACAAAAAATTGTTGTTTTTGTAAAGTTAAAAATTGTCCCAAACGGTCGCATACACACCAAATTTCAAAAAAATTGGTCAATTATTCATAGTAACACACACACACACACACACACACACACACACACACACACACACACACACACACACACACACACACACACACACACACACACACACACAAACGCACAGGCGCAAGACAGACAGACAGGGGGGAGAGAGAAAAAGATTTATTCAGATAAAATTTATAAATGCAGAGGGACATAAATGGAATTATTTGATTTTAAATTCCAAAATAGTATCAAAACTGCATACGTTAAATAAAAGCAACGTTTTTATGCATCAAAAGTCATATAACCATAAAAAAATATTGCACAGTGAAAATAAGATAAAATTCGCGTATGGTATAGTCACTCGACCTTGAATATGTAAAATATTTACGTCTGTTGTTCTAAGGCCTACGCTCTACACTACAAAATTGTTTACACAAACGGTATTTCAATTTAATTTATTAAAATCTTTTAAGCAATGACACATTCGTTATCTAGGAGTGTAATTTAAACCCGCAGTCAAAAATTCCCCCTCCATAGGCCTAGGCCTACGCTTGCAACTGCAAAATGATGCAGTAATAATACTAAAAACTGTAACCTTAAAATTGAAATAAAACAGCTGTTTAAGTGTTAAAAATTATCAACTGATTAATTATTATTATCTGTCAAAACTGCAACCTATTTACCGAGCTCATTTGGCTCGCGTTCTTTTAAAGTTAACGTTTTGAAAACTTACACAATTTTCCCATACTGTAACTTTTCTCTTAAAATATGTTTTTAGCATATTTCCATTGGAAAATAAGTTATTGGAACAGCCATCATGGTAAGATCCAGGACCCGTACCTTTAAATAAATGCCGATCCTGACTTCTAAATCACTTTTATAGACTCGGTGGCCTAGTTGATAGCGTACTGGGCTTTCACCCCGAGGACCCGGGTTCGATTCCCGGCCAGGGTTTGGCATTTTCATACACTATAAATCATCCCATCGTCTGCATTTTTTTTTTCGTCTGCATTAGCCCAAGTGTGCACAATAATCGAACTTAAAAAAAAAAAATCTAAATCACTTTTCGAATGACGTTAAAATTTTATTTGTGTGTGTGTGTGTGTGTGTGTGTGTGTGTGTGTGTGTGTGTGTGTGTGTGTGAGAGAGAGAGAGAGCACTCTACAAAATTGTAACCATTAAAATATTTAATAAATCGTAACTTGTTTATGTTAAACTTCTTTTGAAAATTTGATTTCGCCATCATAATCAACATTAAAATCTGCATAAATTTGCATTTTAAATTTTAAATCCATTGAAAATACGATAGTTAACCTGAAGACGTTCAAAGTTCCGAAAGTTTATAGGAAAATGCTAATTTATCCAGTTTTAACGATAATGCTTTTAACGAACAAGTTTTTTTTAAAGTTTAAGCTAGGATAAAAAGACATTTGGGCAGGCAGGGAGAGGCAACTTTAGTTTTTTAGGTAGAAACATCTATTCTTCTTCTTCTTCTTATTATTATTATTATTATTTTAAAAGTTGGAATATAGCATGTCATTTTTTTGAGTATTTTTTGACAAGAGTAGGCCCTAATCATTCAGGCTTTAAGAGCTATGTTCTCAAAATTACTAATTTTTCAAATTTACATTGTCCCTGCAGCTACAATTAGTCCCATCGGTTACAATGAGCTGATAAAATTAAATACACTATTTGTATCAGTAGACCTACAATTTTAACATGTAGGCAATGTATGTGCCAATGCCCACTAAAGGCTATATTGCATAAACCCAAAAAATCAGTTTCCCCCTCAAATTTCTGTACTACCCTTCAGTGGCAAAATAATTCTTTAGCTACAATCTTTTATTTTTTGCTCGATCGATTTTTTACGAGAAAAAATTAAAATGAACAAAATATCAAATTTTATTTTTTTACCCTATTAAATACATTTTGTATTTGATTTTTTGTCCTTTTAAAATAATTATGATACAAATAAATTTTGCTCCCCAAAAATGTTGATGGCGCATTTTGCGCCATGTGCCCCCGCCTCTGCCCCTCTGTATGTAGGAATACAATTAGACTACAATTATTTATTATGTAACCAAAAATTATTTATTTATCCTGCTACGGTAAAGTTTAAAGGCTAACGCCCGGTTGCAAGAACATCCATTAATCTCAATGTTATTTCTGTTGCAAAAATATCTTTAACAAACCTTCACGTAAAGGATGTTTAAAGCTTTGTTAAATTTAGTTACTGTTTAATGGCTGGTAAGATGGCCGTCGACGAACAGCTGTTCATTTTCAGTAGAGTTGTTTTGAAGGTTATGTGTTTTGTTTACATTTGTTTTTCTATTATTTCTAGTAACAGATCTATTAAAGCGAAACTTTTAATGTTAGCTTTAGCGAGAGGAGTGAATAGAAAAGAAGTGTCCCGAACCTTTTTAACGTAACGGAAATATGAAACAGAAACGAGCATACAAATTTCGTCTTTATTTTTGTCTCTTTTTTTCTTCCTCCTTTCCCTTAGTTTAAGAACACGTGCAAGTTATAACCGTTTATAATACATTCGAAATTAATATAAACGTTTATAATAATTGTTGTTAATACTGCTAGTTCTTAACAACATAATCTGAAACTTATTATAGCCTATCAGCTGTTCAATGAAATCAGCTGATCGTTACGAATTGATACAAAACAACTGATCTTTTACTACAACTACAGTAAATAATATCTAAACTATGTTCACATATTTATTTATTTAAACAAAACGAGATATTTGCAAACATGTCTTCAAACTAATTATATATTCAGCAAAGATATCGTTAACAAAAGCTTCGCTTCTGTCGGTAATTCCCAGAGTTCTACATGTGTACGTTTTTATTATTTCTAGTAGCAAGCCTATTGTTATTATTTTTGTATTTTCAAATAAAATAATCAAAAACTATAACAAAAATTAAGTATCTGCTTTGCACAAAAATTAATGGTTATTTAAAAGTGAAATTTAACAAAATACATAAAACAATAAGCACTTTTATCGAATGTAAAACATAACCTCTAAAAATATATTTAAACATTGTTTAAAGGAGCTGCATGGGTCAATTACTTTAACAAGCGGTCCTTTAATTTCAACAGACGTTCTAGTAACACAACATTTAAACATAGATTAAAACTTTAAAGTTCGATTATTTGAAAGAGTGATTTTTTTAAACTGATGTTTCTGCAATCTAGATTGAATTTTAAAATAAAGGTATTTTAAATAATTTAATGAACGTTCTTGCAACCGGGCATTAACGTTAGTTGTATTACGTTTAGGTTTAAATTATTATAAAAAGAACAGAAATTGGTTCAAACTTCGGTAAAACTATTTATTGACCCACTGAAGTAAAAAACCCTTTAAAATTAAATGTAATTTTTTTAAACTGTTTATGAGCTGTCTATACGTTTTAAAAAAAGCCGTTATTATAACGGTTTTTAAAAAAGTTATTTTAATGTGATTTTTTACGAGTTAATGCATGATTTAGTCGAACGGTTTTTGCTCTAGCCAGAGGGGGCTAGCCAACGAATCTTCCAATCATAATAAAAAATTTCCACGATCTCTGTGTTTTCCATTCACCAAAACGTATTCTAAATATAGCAAAATTATCAAATAACAAATTTATAACAAGATTTTCTTTCCGAGAAGTCGGGATGAACGTTGAGTAGGAGGGGAGCGGGGAGCAGTCAAGGACACTCTCAAGGTTACACTTGCACGTCAATGGAACGCGGTGGTGGGGACGTTGCTATGGAAACCACAACGCTATGAGCCCTTGCCACGATACGCTTTTAGAGTAATCTCGTACAATGTGGATTACATTTCCGGCAGATTTGTAGGCCCAACGGTTATTTAAATAACCATGATTCAGTTGATTAATGGCGTCCGAGTGAGTAAATTGTAAACATTATGAATACTGCATTTCTGTTACAATTCTTTGTTTACGCGGTATATGATTCATTATTAATTACTCAGGTTTTCATTAAACAAATATTGTACTGTATTTCCTGTATCTTATTACGTTAGCCGCCTCGGTGGCCTAGTTGATAGCGTACTAGGCTTTCACCCCGAGGACCCGGGTTCGATTCCCGGCGAGGGCTTGGCATTTTCTTACGCTATCATCCCATCGTCTTTATTAGCCCAAGTGTGCACAATAGTCGGACGTTCAAAAAAAAAAATAATAATAAATAAATAAATAAATAAAAATTAAAAGAATTTTAGACCTAGCGTACAAAATGTGCACCTATCCATGACCTCCAAACCACGTTTTGTTCGTCCGTTCTAGCGATGAGCTTAAGTGTTATTTTCTTATAACGATTATAACCGTTATTGCTACTTTAGAATAACGTGTTATTTAATCCGTTATTTAAACTGCTACGCAGAATGCAATGCAGTTACGCAAAAGAACTAAATTGATTATTAAATAAACAACATTTTCAGGTTTTTTAATGAAATATAATTTACACAATTTAATTCTTATTGAAACATTTGAACATAAAAATATATTTTTTGTTTTGTCAATTAATTGTAATGTAAGACCTTATACATTTTTAATGTGAAGAAATAAAAAAATAATATTACTATTACATTAATTAAAACATTTTAGGCCTAAGTGGAGAGTAATTATAATAAATAAGTAGTAGGCCTATGTTAAACAAAATCAACCTTTGTTTTAAATTATTGCAAGTACAATAAAACATTAAAATGTCAGTTACAAAACAAAACATTTATAAATTCAGGTTATTTAATAAGAATATTAAGATTATATACTAGAGGAAGGAATAATTCAACCCCAGGCACTGCGATCGACTGACCTATTGTGCAACTTAACCTCTTAAAATACCCAGTTCAGCAGATTGGTTTCCCAAATAAGTTTCAGCAACCCACTGACTAGCTCACTCTGCTGAAGATCCGTAGGGTCTTGGAAACCAAAAACCCCTAGCCTCCTACTTGCAAGAGCCTCACAATCATAAATTATGTGACCTGCAGTTTCCTCCTCCTTCCTGCACAATCTACACACGGTTTCTCTGTGGTACATACCTATCCTGTTCATATTTAATAAGAAACAAAACTAATTAATTTAAGCGCAGTAATTTTTTTGCTAAACAGTCACTCAGTTACACATAACACCAAAAATTAACTATAAGCTACAAATAACTGAACTTAAATTATCGCATTGAAGTCGTTAACCATTAGCGTTCAGCGTTACTTGTTGTTCTTTATAACTTATAACAGTATAAATTGTCAAATTAAAACTTATCCCATTACTGTGTTCTTTTCGTTCAAAGTTATCTCAACGCTAGCGCCAGAACACTTAGCGACAAGACACTGAACTACTAAACGATTATCTAAAAAGTTATTGGACATAAAACGTTATTCGTTCTTCATTTTAACGTCGTTCTCGTACTTTCAGTGCTTGGCAGAAAATCACTATACTACTAAACTGTTACTAGGGTTATAACATTTTAACCCAGTAACCGTTATTTGTTACTTTTGGTAACAGTTATACTTAATTATAGCCAATACATCTTTCTTAGATAAATGTTCACTTTTATATTTCTCTTTTCGACATGTTCTTTCCACCGGACTTGGCAACTAGGCAGTTTTAGACTGTGAGATCAATTTTCCATTGATGATTTAGGTCTGGTGGTCACCAAATGCGGAGCGAAGTTGGACGGAACGGAGCGGACTACGTGTTAAACCTGACAGTTTTTAATGTACATGCGGCCACTGAAAGCGAAGCGAAGTCTAGCGGCGTCACATGGCTCCGCTTCGCTTTCAGTGGCCTCACTTGAAAAACAATAGGTCTTTGAATACGTTGTCCGCTCCGCTCTGTATTTGGTGGCCACCCGGCCATATATATAGCCTATATGACGTAACTTTTAATAAGTAAAATTAACATGAACTAAAAAGTGTATCATAAAAAACTTATGAAAGATTTATTTTTTAATAATTTGCTATA
Organism: Callitettix versicolor; assembly: GCA_022606455.1. Lineage (NCBI taxonomy): Eukaryota > Metazoa > Arthropoda > Insecta > Hemiptera > Cercopidae > Callitettix > Callitettix versicolor. Next base: position 37,204,626 of record CM040187.1, read on the forward strand.
AATAACAATAAAATTTGCATTCTAATGACGCTACGAGTATTAAACTTTGTTGTCACTTGAAAATGGTTTATTTAAGATTAACAAAAATGCCCGAGTATTTATATTTCTATCACGTTAGTTAATTTGATAAACGTACTTTTGAGACACCCGTTATAAGAGGCATGAACATTTAAAAAGGTTTAGTTACCAGTAACCCCTTACTGTTTAAGAAAGTGTTACTTCTTTAACAATAGATTACTTACTTCAAAATGGCGGCCACTGATTGTAGTGCATGCACGACATTGTTTCGCAAATAAGCCACAACTAACTTGCTTGACAGATTTATGCGAGTCTGACTGTGACTTATATAGAACACTGTGAATAAATAATTAAAAGTACAAAAATAGTACTCTGTGATATGCCCCCACACACACATAGCCACCAAGCATCACGCTATGTGACGTCAATGGTGGTGTCGCTGCGTGATAAAAGCCTTTTGTTTTTTCACGATTTAGCTTGCTAAAAATATACGATTCCGCTAATACATTCCAACATGTAAGGTTTAGCAACAATTGAAAAATGACTTAGGCCTATTAAAGCGGCGCTAATGGTAAGACCCTGATTTGGACCTGTCAAGACTTCTCGAACAAGTTTTGGTACATCCTTTCCTTTTCTTTATTTTTCGTCTTCTTGTACAATATAAATAATTGTACATAAAGCTTTTAAATAACACAGTAAACATTCAAGAAATAAATAAAAATAGTCCCCCAAAGAAACAAAACTACAATTAATTAAAAAAATAATAAATTAAAAATTTAAACTTTTAAATTGCAGCACACAAGTCTCTTCTACAGGTTGATTGATTGGTTCGACAAGGCAATAACTGTTGAAGGCTAGTTTTAAAAGGTTTATAATTTTGTCATCGCCTAACCAACATAGGAACTGAGTTACACAACCTAGTTCGGCTTACTGACACCTGAACACCCAGGCTAAATTTTAGAACTTCTCCCTTGGCTTTCAAACAGCCGGGAACCTAGTTCACACTTCTTTCGTCAACCACTACTAGCTTCTGATTGGTTCACAGTGCTCGCGTATCTCGTGTCCAAAGTATGTTTAATTTAGTTATCTAACATTGGCATTACTGTCGGCGCACCACGTCGCATCCCCGTACACAATAGTTTTATACTGATTGGTGCGTTCTTTCTCTGGTTTTAACAATGCATTTATAAGAAATTATGGTTCCCGTTTAATTTCGAGTATAAATACGGGTCGAAAATCGTTTTTCGGCAGAACATCGATTAGAGCCACTCACCTCAGGACACAACTATACGACAACCTACCAACACACCGAAACAACTTGCTCGGGAGGAAATAGGAGGAATACCGTCAACTTTAAGGAAGACACGAATTTCTTACTCAACATTCCTTCTTCAATCACAATAAATTCTCTATATTTCCTGCAGTGAGAAAATTAAATAGGCCTACCAAATAGCAATCTTAATTTCTTTTCTATGAACAATAATTGTTTATAGAAAGTCAAGTTTTATTTAAAATCGAAATTTATATAAAAATAACAAGCCCACTGTATATTGTGCGAATATAAACTTTCTCAAACTTCAATTATCACAGAGGTTAATGATATTATTGAATAAATCTTCCAAAAACTTACTTTTCGAAACTGATGAAACTTTTTCATAAAACACCGTCTGAAACAAAAATAATATTAAAACCGGAATGATAAATACTATTTTTTTTATTTTAAGGCGAAAAGCACATTGAGGCTATTATCGCCTCCCTAAATGTAAGTGTGTGTTAGACTCGGGTACCGTGCGGGACGTCTAAATCCTCTCAATAGGTGCAGCTAGTCTGCACCCCCCTGCGGGGATGATAAAGTACTGTTTCAAGACGTGATTGAAGCGAGTTTCGAAAGAGTGACACAATTTAAAAATACCTTATTAGGACATAAACGAACATTTTTTTTACTTTACAATAAAAATACAAAAATGAACCCAGATCGTTGTAAAGTTCATGAATTTTATCTTAAACTTTTTTGAAAACCTTATTCCGTGTTGAAACCTGCATAAAATTGTTAATTTATGCAAATTTTATAGCTGATTACGGCGGTGAACCCATATTTTCAAAAAAGCGTAAGATGAAAATTACTTTAAAAAAATTTAATGCTCGAACCATTTTGAAACGCTACCAATTTCGTTATAAAAGGTTGTATTTGCATAAAACACACACACGCACACGCGCGCGCGCGCACACACACACACACACACACACACACACACACATATGGCATTTTGCGTTAGTAATTTTAGCTCGATTTGATCTTGGCTCAAAAAAAAATTATTTATGCAATTAAACCATTAAAATGTTGTTGCAAATGGCGGACATTCAAAAACATCCAGAAAAATATCCTGTTTTATCGTAGTAGGTGTACACGAGTTTTTAAATTTGCATGCATAAGCATTTTACGTATTAAAGTTTCATTGAAAATTTAAATCATAATTTATGCAGCTGTTAAAACTGATGTCGATAGTAAAAATGCTTATTTTTTAAAAAAAGGATCAAGATAAAAAGTTACGATATTTTAATAATAAAAGTGTATTGCATTGTAAAATGCAAATATATTAACACGTACAGTAATATTATCTTGTTACTTCCATCACGTCAGCTAAACAGCTGTGGGACTCGATTATATTTAGTAGAACCGAGGCAGAAACTAATCTACTGGCTTTTTCCCAATCATCTATGCTAAGAAACGTGACAAACATTTATGAATATTCATTTCCAGCTTATATTGACAATAAAACCAAACTTTCCAGTCAGTTGCTACTGTCAATCAGTTACATTTTGTAAACAGAACAACCGGTTTCGGACAAATAATTCCATCGTCTGGTTCGACAGGTTTTTCTGAATGCATTTTATTTCAACCTTTTCAGAAGCAAAATTGTTTTTATGTATGTATATTTTTTTTATAAACAAACAGTAAAATCTAATTTCATTGATAAACTTATACCGTACTTTTGTATTAGCTGTCCGTCTATCAGTCACGGACACTTAAAGCCTAAACACTAATCTACTAAAATTAATGATGAAAAACATTTAAAATATTTTTTCAGTTCAATTATTCTCCTCAAAGGCCTATTGTCGGCTTAGAAGTCATTGGCATAAAAAATTGGAACATTGGTTTAACCTAACCTCTAAATATTGTTTTATCATAACTTGTTAAACTTTTGGAGTATATTTTGCAAAAAACGAACCCAAAAGGGGCAATCAGAGTTTAATTTTGGCGATTCTATCGTTTCTGTAAATTAATTTTGAAATACTGACTTAAGTTATGAATTTGGTGAACAGAATTTGAGAAAACAAATCGATTGTTTTCTATAACACCTGAACCAGATTTTTCGGAGATATGACAACCCATACTTTTTATTTACTTATGGTCTACACTTTACCACATTTCGATCAAAATTGTTAGAGCCGGTTTTGAAAAAAAAGGATTTTAATGGTGTTTTAACCGATAGTAAGTATTAGGATCTATTTTTCACCGTCTAGTGGTCTTTAACTCACTTCATAAAGGCTACCGCGGTTTCGAAACTTTACAGTTTCATCTTCTCGTCTTAGTACAAATTGTGAAATCCCTCTGGACAGGTCGTCACAAAGTTCACAAAAACACTGAAACACATATCACAAAACTAAACGATTACACGATTTTATTACAACGTAAAACAATAAAATCTAATTTGGCCAAACATCATTACCGTTCAACTCGTGTCAGTGCAGGCTAGATTGCAAGCAAACAATCAGCAATCAGCAAGCCAGTTGCAGGCGATCTGGCCTGAAGATGAAATTGTAACGGTAGCCTACATATAGTGAGTTAAAGACTACTGGACGGTGAAAAATAGGTCCTAATACTAATTATTTAGGTTTAGTGGCTGTGTTACAACAACGAAAATAAGGCTCCAAAATTTTTTTCTCGAAAAAAATTATAAAAATGATTCAGAGATTGGCGAAATAGACCCTACATGCAAAATTTCATCAACATTAGACAAAACAGTGAAGTCTCCAGCGATGTGCACAACGTAAATATCGAGAACCGAGAACCGGAAAACGGATAGAGCCATCAAAGTACAATATCGATTTCTTACACGATCACAATACTGGAGGCCTCTAGTATTGTGAATACATTACAGAGAGAAAGCAAATCGTGAGATACCTAATTTGCTTATCTCTACTTTTAAGTTACATAATCACAATAATTCAATTAGCCAGTGTGTGTACAATTTTCAAATTAGTCTCACTTGAGTAAATTACCACTGTTGTTCTGTTTATCCTTTAAATAATTAATTATTATAATTTTTTTTAATTACTGTATAATCATCAATATTAGTCATTATGGTATTAGTACATGCATTGTATTTAATTAGACATTTACAGTACCGTGTATGTATCGTGGAAACAATCTATCATAAGACATTTATGAATACTTTAAGCTCGTTACTTGCTGGATCTCCAAAGAGGACGGTGGATAGACTGGTACAAAGAGCATCAACCCCCTTCGGCTGCAGGTCCTACCTCGGAAAAAGTTTAATTAAAACATTCCTAAAAACATTATAGTTTTAGAGGGCACACTGAAAATCTATTAACATTTTTTTTAATCATACAATGATGACATTTCAATTCCAAATAATCGCGGCACGCAGCTGTCTCGCTGACGTGATGGAAACAAATTTCCTAAATTTTTTTCATCACAACCTTTTCGAAAGACTGTTTCTACAATCATCATTACAACCTTTTTTTATTAGAAATTTAAAATTTCAATTTACACTGAAATTGCAAAAGTGATCCCTGATCACAGACAAGTTAATTCTGGTTGAACGACTTTTAAAATTAAAAAAGTTATTTTATTTAGGTTTTAACGCCGAGTGCGAGATGGTGAAACCAGATTTTGGAAAAATGTAAAAAAAAGTTATGAATTTTTAAAGACTTGAAACTGTTTGACGGATTTTGCTGGGTATCGTACTTGCCCAAGCTCTTAGCAAAATCGATTTTTGAGTCGTTTGAATAAAATCAGACTAAAATTACGAACGTTAGTATGCTAAGACACACATACGCTCGCGCGCGCGTGCGAAAGTATGTGTGTGTGTGTGTGTGTGTGTGTGTGTGTGTGTGTGTGTGTGTGTGTGTGTGTGTGTGTGCGCGCGCGCGCGCGCGAGTGTGTGTGTGTTCATTTCAAGGTCCCAGGCCTAGGTCTTCCCTTAAAAGCCGCATGAATATTTCATTTTCTAATGAAAAATTCGATAAAAAGGTAATTCCTACCTCAAATTTTACTTTCTCGTGTTACTTTTATCTGACCGAGCGAAGCGAAGCGTCTGTTTCAACTCGACCGTTAAACATTTGGTTTGTTTTTTATCAGTTTGTCTGTTACGCAGTTTTGACCAAACGCACTGACAGATTCTTTTGAAATTTAGTACGAAGGTACTTTGTATAAAGGCCAAATGACATATTTGTAACATTTTTCCCCTACTTACTTCCGTTCTAAGATGGCGGCCTCTGGTATAACGATGACGATTTTAAGCAATTTCAATCAAACGCGTTGACTGATTGTTTAAAATTTGGTACGATGGTACCTTGTACAAAGCCCGAAAAACGTTTGTGTAAGATTTTTCCCGTTCACTCACGTTTCAAGATGGCGGTCTCTGATATAACGATGACGATTGTAAGCAATTGCGAGCGTTGACCGATTGTTTTGAAATTTGATACTAAGGTACCTTGTACTAAGCCCAAAAGTCTCATGTGTAAGATTTTTCCTACTCACTTCCGTTCCAAAATTTTGGGCTTTGATTCAACGTTGATAGTGTATACAATTTCCAATAAAGTTGTTCCAGAAACATTTTACGTAAATATTACGGTCACCGGTTACGAGCGCTGTCGTAGAGCGTTCTCTATATTAACTAAGAATATACTGCGAGGTCTGCTGTTCCTTGAATTACTAGTTTAATCACAATTTCTCTTTTTCGTTTTGTATATTAGATCGTGATATCTCCCGGATATTCCTACAATATCCTATCAATAATCTTGTAACATTATAATATGATAAATATAAATACTGTACTAATATTTTGTATATGCCCTGTGGAGAGTTTAGGCCTGGCCTAAACAGCATTTCTGTTTTGGTCCCTCGGAGATTATCTTGTGGACATTCCAGCACGACATACCTCGGTGACTGTGACTCATCGCCTGTCTGGATAACTACAGTATTATTTCAGTCACGAATTCCAGCCAGATAGGCCTAAATAATTTATTGATGAAGACTTGCTGTAAGATTGTCTGCAAGCCTACTAATGAAGATCTTAATGTTCATTAAGTTATTTGTTATTATACTCTCAACATTTAGTTTTCAAAACAGATTGTTTTGTTAAAATTAAAATTCCGAAACATTACAAAAATTACCTCGTGTTTCATTTAATTATTCATTAAGAGCCAAAATGAAGCTTTTTAATAAAGGCTGGTTCCACTTTTAAAGAAGTGAAGCAAAACTAATGGATTGTTGTTTCTTTGAAAATTCCAATTTGAGAACTATTAAAAAATACGAAAATTTTAGACACAATTTCTCGAAAATTTACAAATTATGGTCATTCATGCTAAATCGGTGGACGAAATTTAAAATTGACTTTTCGAGGAAATAAAAAAAACATTCCCGAAGAGGATCTCAAAAAGATTTCTTTAAATGATTGAACAGACTGTAAGTAAATTTGATTTTGTTAGTTTTCAAAGATTTTTGGTCAAAAAAAGTTAAAAAGTTAGACCATTTTAAAAGTGAAAAAATTTTGTCGATCAAGCTAGTTAGGACTATACAATCGTAATTAGTTAATCGGTTCTATCTCGAGTTCAGTACGCCATTTTTTTGTAAGGGAATTTGTAAACGTTTGTTAAAAGTTACAGGATAGAACCCTGCTTATATACTTCGTATAGTAAGAGTAAATACACACTTCTGCATAAATATATATAAAAATATCCAATTTGAAAGCAATCACGAAAGTAACACGAAAATCTAAATAATTTCTCAAAATTGATTCATCAAATTTTTTTCAGATTTTGGTCTTTTACAAAGATTTGTTCATATAAAATCTCAGTATTACTCTTGCGAAGTATTCATATTACTCTCAGTGTAACATATTTGATTTTTTTTTTTTGAAATTTACTCTTTGAGAAAAGGCATAGATAGGAAAAGACCGCCTGCCGTCAGGTTTTTTATTACAATTTTAACCCCGTAACGAATTGAAAATATCTTTTATATAAAATTTTGAAGACCGAACTGAGTTATGTACCTTAACGTAAGACTAAAATTTTAGGAATTTGACCGAGTTTTAGGTTTTTAACTTACTCTAGAACCGGATTTTGTTTGTAACGACCTATTCGTACATATTTTAAACTGGAATTGATCAAAACCATTAGAGCCGATTTTAGAAGATCCTACATTACAAGTTTTTTACCTTAAAAACAATCTGAGTTAAGGGATTCCAGACATTCATGTTAAATGCCATCAATCGATCAATTACTTTAAAATATAACAATGGCCACAGATACAGACGAATGGACATGCAAGTAGAATAATAATTATTTTTTTTGGATTCTGGGGACCTGATACGAAATATTCGTACAACGAGATATACGCAGCAACTCGGTGAAACTTAGATACTTCTTAAACTGGTTTGATAAGGCATTGGAACGTAACACTCAAAACAAATGTTTGAATTAACTCTACTGCCTTCGTGACAACTCACAAAACCAAAAATAAAAACTTGAAGCAAGAATAAAAACCTATAGTTTCTGTAGACCATTCCTCCAAGTCCGAGCTGAACTTATCTTGTGTTTGAAAAGCGTTCTGCGAGTATTTATTTTATAAAGCGGCTTGATGTCACATTCTTTAGTTCATAAAATCGATTCTGGATACAAGAGGCCGTGAAATATACCATCAGATCAAATTACCAACAGCTTATATAACGACAAATATTATTAATAATACAATAGCGACCTATACATTTGGAGACATATTATCAAGACGTTTTAAAGACAACAATCTAAAAAACATTTTAAGAGATACTGATCTACAAGTTTTGTGACATAGCGACTCAAACAAGAGATAGCGACACACGTTTTGAGACATAAAGACCCAAGCGTTTTGAGAGATAGCGAACTATAAGTTTTGAGAGATGGCGAACGGTAAGTTTTGAAAGTTAGAGAACGATAACTTTTGAGAAGTAGTGAACGATAAGTTTTGTGAGATAGCGAGCCTTACGTTTTGAGAGGTAGCACCCAAACGTTTTGAGAGATAGTAGCCTATCTTATACGTCGTCTGCATTAGCCCAAGTGTGCACAATAGTCGGACGTTAAACACAAAAAAAAAAAAAAAAAAAAAAAAAAAAAAAAAAAAAAACTATCTTATACGTTTTGTGACAGCGATTCAAATACGACCTGATATTTAAAAAAATTAAATATCACAAAGATAACAAGATAATCTTTTAATAATTAAAAATTTAAATACCCCCAAACTCATTCGTTTTGAGAAATAGCGATCATAAAGTTTTGGGAGATAGAGATCTATACTTTCTGAGGCATAGCGACTCATACGTTTTGAGTATAGCCTAGCGACCCAAACATTTAGAGAGATAGCATCCGAAACAATTTGAGAGAAACTTACGAGCGACCCATAAGTTTTGTAACATAGCGACTCAAATGAGAAATAGTGACACAGTCGTTTTGAGAGATAGCGACGATAACGTTTTGAAAGATAGCGACCCAAACGTTTAGAGATAGCGACCGAATAGGTGAGAGAAACTTACAATCGACCTATAAGTTTTGTAACATAGCGACTCAAATGAGAAATAGTGACACAGTCGTTTTGAGAGATAGCGACGATAACGTTTTGAAAGATAGCGACCCAAACGTTTAGAGATAGCGACCGAATAGGTGAGAGAAACTTACAATCGACCTATAAGTTTTGTAACATAGCGACTCAAATGAGAAATAGTGACACAGTCGTTTTGAGAGATAGCGACGATAACGTTTTGAAAGATAGCGACCCAAACGTTTAGAGATAGCGACCGAATAGGTGAGAGAAACTTACAATCGACCTATAAGTTTTGTAACATAGCGACTCAAATGAGAAATAGTGACACAATCGTTTTGAGAGATTAGCGACGATAACGTTTTGAAAGATAGCGACCCAAACGTTTATAGATAGCGACCGAATAGGTGAGAGAAACTTACAATCGACCTATAAGTTTTGTAACATAGCGACTCAAATGAGAAATAGTGACACAATCGTTTTGAGGGATAGAGACCATAACTTTTTGAAAGATACCGATCCAAACGTTTATAGATAGCGACCGAATAGGTGAGAGAAACTTACAATCGACCTATTAGTTTTGTAACATAGCGACTCAAATGAGAAATAGTGACACAATCGTTTTGAGGGATAGAGACCATAACTTTTTGAAAGATACCGATCCAAACGTTTATAGATAGCGACCGAATAGGTGAGAGAAACTTACAATCGACCTATAAGTTTTGTAACATAGCGACTCAAATGAGAAATAGTGACACAGTCGTTTTGGAAATAGAGACCATAACTTTTTGAAAGATACCGACCCAAACGTTTATAGATAGCGACCGAATAGGTGAGAGAAACTTACAATCGAACTATTAGTTTTGTAACATAGCGACTCAAATGAGAAATAGTGACACAATCGTTTTGAGGGATAGAGACCATAACTTTTTGAAAGATACCGACCCAAACGTTTAGAGATAGCGACCGAATAGGTGAGAGAAACTTACAATCGACCTATAAGTTTTGTAACATAGCGACTCAAATGAGAAATAGTGACACAATCGTTTTGAGGGATAGAGACCATAACTTTTTGAAAGATACCGATCCAAACGTTTATAGATAGCGACCGAATAGGTGAGAGAAACTTACAATCGACCTATTAGTTTTGTAACATAGCGACTCAAATGAGAAATAGTGACACAATCGTTTTGAGGATAGAGACCATAACTTTTTGAAGA